>ML058515.1:7589095-8135924 GCA_003013855.2 Liriodendron chinense | reverse complement strand
TAATGATTGGTGCGTTGTGCACGCCAAGGGTTTGATAAAATGCTTAAGTGTTGAATTTCACGTCTATTTGTGTATTTTTACTTATTAACACTACATGAAAATGGAGAAAGAATGATTCATTTTGAGACGATTGGGCAAAACACGACTGATCGGACCTAGCTAAGCCAACCTCGCTGTCGTTCATTCAACTCCACCGAATTAGTCCATTCTAGGGAAAATCAGTATGCTGTGATCGTTGTTGAATATTATATAAAATTCAAGATACCACAGTTCCCATTACTATATAGTCACCATCATTAGTTTTTCATTTCTCTGACGACCTACTCGTTACAGCTCATGGACTAGGCAAGGTGGTATGGGATAATGTGTTTGTGTTGTCTTTGGCATGTGTTAAGTGTCGATGAGACCCGCAGTTAGCCTTGAGCACATATGACGGACTCTTGAGCCTGCCATCTTTATGTTGATTTTGGGTGACAAACCATTACCTCATTATTTCAATGTCTAGGATAATGCCCGAACCTATGATTTGATGACTTATAGACTTCGGGTGACGAACCCTGATGGAATTAAGGACCTTAGTGACAAGCTATGTGGTTCTTGTGTACTTGACTTGCGACACAATTGTGGTATTCTGGCTTCGCCAATATTGCTACCTGAATACAGATTAATAAAGACTTGGCTAAAGCATGCATATCATGGCATTTATAGGCAATTTTGGTGACGAGCCATATTGCTGTTGGTTCCTGATTGCGGGTAATGTTGGTGAGGAGCCATATTACTTCGGTTTACATACCATCGGGTGATTTGGTGACGAGCCACACCCTCATTTGCATATTATGACATACTTTCATGTAATCAACCAGACTTAGAAAATAGATTGTTATATTGTGCTTTCATTACATGTACTTGATTGTGTTGATAACATGTGTAACTTAGGGATTGGTAACACTGAATTGATCACTCACTCCCACTTGGGATAGTGTTTTAAAACACCAACCAGATACTTTCGGTGCCGGCTTAATAGAGGCGCCGGCAACAGACGAGGATTACTTCGACCTTATCTCTATCGGGTCTTTCTTCCAGTTTGCTGATGAGCAACTTTAGGCTATAGTGACTGTCTCTTCAGCTTGACTTTTGGACAATAGTTATTGTGATTTTGAACATGTATTACATTCATTTTAGACATGTATATATTGAGTCCTTAGCTTTGTGGACCCTATGGTTATTTTTGTGATGGTTGTATGTATGCCACACTTTGGTTTCATGATATGTACAATGTTTGTTTTAATCTTATGCTTTGATTTGATATCATTTGATTAACTGTTAAACAACGCTTCCGCATTAAAAGTGATACCTGAAAAATTGAGGATCGTGGACATACCCGACCCCTGAATTTCGGGGCGTTACAAGTTGGTATCAAAGTGTGAGTTTAGAGATAAATTGAGTTAATGGGTTGATGACTCATCATAAGCTACATGCTGACTTAGTTATGACTCTCAAATTAGAAACAATGAACTTTAGGACCAAATTCCCTGTTGGTATGATGAATTTGAACTTGAACTTAGAAATTTGAACAGAGGGATAGCCCTGGTTGGAATTGCTAAGTGTGAAATGCCTTGGTACGCGTGAGTCTGCCCTTGAACCACTTAATTGGGTAGACTGGAGCCCAAGGGTGGATGTTTTGGGGTAGAGGTCTGGTGAATCACGATCTTGAGTGTTCTAGTCCAATGAGTTGTGTGGATGCTGTCCCACGCTCGTGCGCATGTGGTCTTACTATTTCTTTTGGTTTCTTTCTTTGAAGTGTATTGGGAGTGGGGTGCACAAGTACAATGGTCTGTTTACTTGGCTTTGTTTTCCTTGGTTATGCAAAACCTTTCCAAGGATGACAGAATGACGTTCTTAGACTTGGTGTGTTTGAAAGAGTCGCCACCAGTCGAAAAGAGGCCTCAGAATCCACGGTCGGGTAGAACCCGTGAAAACGACAGAATGACGAGGGTATTCCGAAGAACCCCTGGTCTCAAAATGACTCCCAGTTTGGTAAGCTTGGTCTGTGCCATGGATTCTGGGTAAGGGTCATGGTTACGAAAGGGGAAGGTTTTAGGCACTCTCTTATCGCTCGTGTAACACACGACCTCTACTTTGCGAGGCTTAACGATTTTGGGGGGATTCTGAAGAGCGTCCAAATCTGTAAGGTTAGGCCATACTTCACAAGCTTTTTAGGGCCTAAGTAAGTAAATAAAATATAACAATAAGATAATAACGGTAGGCCAAACTTCGCAGGCTTTTTAAGGCTCGAGTTGGCAAAAAATGGAAAAGAAGCGAAAGCAAAAGTAAATCATGAGTGGGTGGAAGGATTGAGTGTCTAGGGAATGTGTGGAGTGGAATATGGTTTGATTTCGAGATGTGAGAGGAAAAATGGGGAGTAAGACACCCTTTCTCATGGAAAAGACAAGGGATGATCGAACACCCTAGATTCTGACCTTACTTGTTGACTTTGACTTCTAGAATGATTGACGGAGAGCAAGTACTTTGAAATGTGAGAGGAAAAAAGGGGAAATTAGACACCTCTTCTTTATGGAAAAAGACAAAGGATGATTGAATGTCCCGCATTCCGACCCTACTCGTCGACTCTAAATGTTGCTTTTAACTTCTTAATAGAGAGAGAGAGAGAGAGAGAGAGAGAGAGAGAATCAGTCAATGATGTACGGTTGTAGAAGCAGGAGGCTCGCTCTCCTAATGTCAGATGGTTGATTAGTGGGGTAGACCTTCGACCACCTTGAATCCTCCAATCCTCTGTGAGGTAGAATTTTGGCAGAGCTTCGCTGGCGATTCTTTATTGCTTTCTCTAACTCTCTCAAAACCCTCAGTTTCTCCTCGTTGTTGTTATCATTTTTTCACTAGGACCTACTTAAATAAATGGCCCCAAGGGGATGAGTGAGGTGAGTTGATAATTCCTCGCGAGTGCAGGCAGACACATGATGATCTTTACATTTACTCGCTAACTCGGAGTAGATGCGTAACGGCTTTTTGCAATGAATCACCAGTTGGAGTAGCCATGCGGTGTTCACGTGACGATTAGAATCGTGATTAGCCGTAGGGTATGTCGACAAGCACACCGCTGAATCAGATTTTGACGGAGGCCACGATTGCTCAGATTGCATAGTGTAATGCCCGCCAATGGCCACTGAACGATCACATAGTGGCTGTTTCCATGGCTTTTCTTTTTTCTTTTTTCTTTTATCTTTTATGCATGTTTCATAGTTTTAGTTGTACTCTGGATGCGTGTGCTGCACATACTTTGATGCCCTATGCTTAGCCTAACGATCGATCGGAGCTGATCATCACCTTGGGGATGTGCATTTAGCCGTATAGCGAACTCGGTTTCCGCCAAGTCAATAGTCGCTAAGTAGGAGATGGCCCACGTGAGGGTGGGGTGTTTACAAGTTGGTGAACTGAAGAGTTTCTCTACCGATCAGCTCGGCTCGTGTATAACACTATGTATTACCCATAAATCCAAAATATTTTTTTACCAGACTATGATGTTTTAACATAGTTTTGATATATTAAAATTTATGAACGGTTAGGATTTGTAAAAAACCATATCATTTAAAAGTTTAAATTTTCAAAAAATGCCAGAAAGTCGTGATTTGTTCTTAGAATGGAAAATTAAAAATTTTATTACCAAGAATTTGATTTTCTAAGTATTTTTATTGAATCTAAATGGGGGGTACTTCTTTATTTACATAAATAACTTAAATTAAATGAAAAAATAATAGGAGAGGAGGTAACTCCCTAGTTGAGGTAGGTGAAATCTGGACTTTAGACAATGAGTCAATTAAAATATTAAGAAAATCAAATTGACAGAGGGTGGTGGTCCCACCGCCAAAATGGCAGTTCCACCGCAAATGTGTGGACAGAGGGTGGCAATCCCACTGCCAAAACGACAGTTCCACCGCTATAGTTAAGATAGTAGTTGGAGGTGCCACCACCAAATCGGCGGTGCCACTGCCGGAACTTGTGTGTGCATAAGTGGTGCTAAGGTGTGGGGTTTTAAAGCACCATTCTCTCCCATTCCCTCCTATTTCTTTTCCTTACAAGTTTCCCCTCTCCCAAACCACTCAAAACCCCCTTTCGAATCTTCAAATCAACTAACCCAAATCTCTCAAAACTTTAAGAACCTACCTTCCAAACCTTTTCAAATCTCACATTTTTTACTTCACATCTTCCAAAAACCTCACCAAACCTTTAAAATCTACCCCTTCTTCTCCCCCATCAATCTCGATCGATTAAAGGATCGCTTGAACTTCTAGAATTGAGTTTTCTTGACATGAACCATGTTTCGGTCGTAACTTTTTATTTGGGATGAGTTACAGGACACACAACGTATGAATTCCTATTCAAATTTCATTTTGAGATTAAATAATACACATAAGTGTGTCCTGCCACTCCGTTTCACGAGAAAACAACTCCTTCCTCTTCAAAAGTGTATAGTTTTATGAAAAATTTACTATTTTTTATAAGTTTTATATTTGTCGTATTTTCTTAATCATAAAGTTTTAGCACTTGATGTCTTCTTAGGATTTACTTCTTATCATGCTAGAAATCATCCTGCTAAGTCAGATTAAGGACATACTATTTTAATAGGTTTTGCTAA
Organism: Liriodendron chinense; assembly: GCA_003013855.2. Lineage (NCBI taxonomy): Eukaryota > Viridiplantae > Streptophyta > Magnoliopsida > Magnoliales > Magnoliaceae > Liriodendron > Liriodendron chinense. Next base: position 8,131,270 of record ML058515.1, on the reverse strand, counting down.
TTTAGGTAAATTATGGACAAGTTGAGTTAGGACTCATAATAGGGTTTCGTCTTATTATTTAGGACCTTGTAATCTCATCTTAGGGATGGACTTAAGTAAAATATGTCGAGTTTTCGTATTTCTTATGGATTAAAGAGCCATTACACCTCGTGGGTTCAAGGTTTGTTCATGTAGAGGAAACAATGCTTGTCCTTTATTTCCCCCTTTTCCACGTTTATTTCTGCGTCATTTCTTTTACACCTTCTGAATGTCCTTTCCTTTCCCAAGTGTTCACCATGATGTATATAAGATTCAAATAAAAATATTCTTGAACTTGACCTCAAAGGAAAATATGTAAGAATAAGAAGTTTGAACTTCCTAAAACATTCCTGTAGTTGAAAACTATGCTATCTACCCCCACCGACAATTAGAGATAACCAGAAATGATGTATTGTGAAAATAGAAAATTTCATGATACACCCCAAATGTCCAGAAGGATTAGGAGCACGGACATACGGAACTGTACCAAGCGAAACATTTGCAGTTTGAACCAAGTTCTAAATCCTGGATGTTTATGAATGGACTTAATGTTTGGCCGAGCAAAAGACCAAAATTTTTCCAGGATTAGGGAGATGAAATGATGAACTTTCTGCCTTAGCCCGTAGGGGATTAATGTATTTTGCTAAGACCTACTATAAAAGTTCTCCCATATTAGCCCAACCGAGAGAAACTAAAAATTTGTTACTTTACCTCAAGGGGATTATTAAGCACTGTCGTTAGGAGCCTAGAAGCTGCATTGAAGATTGTGAGGAGTGGAGCACCCACTTAGTTGTCCAAAAGACATGGCCTTAAATTTGACATAAGGGTTTAGGCTAATTTTTTTTTCTTCGTGAGCACTTGATAATTAGAGGTTTAGAAACCACAACCATTTCGACGTATGGTTTGAACATGGGAATTAGAAGGGTTAGTCTGCCAAATCCTCTTCTTCAAGTTTTCTTGTGTACTTGTGATGTGCGTATTATTTGGTAATATTATGCTAGCTTTATTTAAAGACTTTTAATTCAGGATGGTGACATAAGCCCTTTCTCTTGGCAGGAGGCTATGGCTTCCAACTCTGCATCCCCTAGAGTGCCGACCTCGTGCAAGTCGACTCCTCCGTCTGACAATGTTGATCGGGAGGTGAGTTTTGTGCTCACTCTACTTCCAATCAGGCCATGTAATCCTGAGATGGGGCTGGAGTTAGAAATTGTTCCACCACCCTCTAATGCTGCTTCTCTTGGCGTCTAGTTAGGAATCCTCACATTTGATACGATTAGGTAGATGGTTGTCCTGATTCAGTGGCAATAGACTCTGATACAGCAACAATAGCTTACCCTTGCCACCGTGGTTGAGAATGTGCAATGTTGATAAAGAATGACAGTTTGTTATTAAGAAGAGGTTGAAATCTAATAGTGGTATGGGAGTACGAGCGACAACAGGGTTGCCGATCTGGATAACTACAAACGATGCCAACAAATAGGATTTGGCAGTGATCTTAATGGTGTTAGGATGTGGTAGATCTAATGTAACGTCCCGTAAATTTCCGTACAGATAATAGCGTACGGATGACCTTACATCTCAGTTGATTGGATTCCCTAATCTAGAAAAGGAAGATTAGTTTAGTACAAATTGGACTAGATTGTTAACATTCTGTAAAATTTATGGCCCTTGCTCTAAATAGCCTTCAGGAGGGCGATAGATATAAACCATTAACTTCACCTGGGTCATAAAACTAACAACTAATTCCTATAAGGCCATTTGGATTAATTTCCCTTATTTATATAAAACATTTGCTGAGATTTTCTCCCCAAATCGAATTGGGAATTTAGGTTTGGGAGAGGGAGAGAAAGAGGGAGAAAGAGAGAAAGAGAGAGAAATCGAGGGATAGATAGAGAAATTGAGAGAAGAAGAAGAAAGGAGATTGAAGATGTTCTTTTTCCTTTCCTCTTGAAGTAGGATGTCGCTGTAGCTTGTCAATTCCGTCTCTAGAGCGATTCCTGTTGCACTTGGAGGTAATGTTCAAATTAAACCTTTAGATTCTAAGCTATTTTAGGTTTGAGACAGAAAATCTTATCCTAACCTTGTTTCTTATAGGAATAGTCGATTCTCCTCAACCCTCACCCTAGACCGTTGGACGAGCGAGGAACCCTAGACCTTAAGGTGCGAGCTATACTTCAAATCTTCTATTTATCATTCCTAAAGGGTATTAGACAATGATTCTTGCAGTCATAGTGTAGGACTTTGGATTTCTATATTTGATTGTTTATCTCAGTGTTATTATACAACATGCATGTGTGTTTCATGGCTTTAGTGTTCGATGAAATGGGTAAATGACTCAACTGTTATATCTGATTTGTGGAATTCGTTGAGGTGATGGAATTTGTGTTTCATGGCTTTAGTGTTCGATGAAATGGGTAAATGACTCAACTGTTATATCTGATTTGTGGAATTCATTGAGGTGATGGAATTTGTGTTTCATGGCTTTAGTGTTCAATGAAATGGGTAAATGACTCAACTGTTATAACTGATTTGTGGAATTCGTTGAGATGATGGAATTTGTATATGATATGCATAATTTTATGTTATCGCACATGTACTGTTTGTCATGGGTGAAGGGGCCAATCGATTAATATGGGTATCCTAGTTGGATTGAATATTCAGGATTGGCTGGTTGACAGGGTAAACTTGATCGATCGACAGTAGTCTGGACTACACGGGTCATTTGTGCCCAATGCCGGTTTGGTCAATGTTCTCCATGTATCAAACGGACATATCCAAAGCCAAGAAATGTTGTGTGGTAGATAGATTGTATTGAATGACTCTTCCAGAATCTGAAATACTAATGTCATTAGATGAAGTTGTCCAATTTATAAATGTATGTGCGACACGACCCTACTAAATCTCCTTGGGCCGGGCATGGTGGTATGGGACACCGTGTTCGTGCCGTCGGCCTACGCTGTGACATTGAGCCTCCCCGTAGTGACCATAAGCTATTGTGAGGACGCCGGCCTGTTTTGGGTAAATCTGAAATAGTTGAGGTACTTATTTGAATAGAATGTTCTTGTATTCTAAATGTATTGGAAGTTGGCGATGATAGACAATCGCACCGTCGGGAGCCAGATGGTCCTGTTCAGGACCTACTGTATGACATTAGTAATTCAGCATCACCAATCTTGCTGAATGAAATTTATATTAATAAAGGCCGAACTAAACATGCATACATGTCATCGGCAATCTCAGTGACTGTCTGACTGTTCGAAAGGCCAGGGCATTGATGATAGCCTTCATACTTGCATTATGTGTATATGAGTTATAGTTGGAAGGACTAATGTATCAATTTTGATTCTGTTGTGACTGCCCGGGACATGCATTGTGTGCGAATTTATAACATTCATGCATTAATACAACTAGTCTAGGATTCTTGTATGTTTTGTTTGCTCATTACCTATGCCTGATTCTTGTATGCTTGATAGATTGTTGAACTTAGAATTATAGTAGCATTGAGTTGATTACTCACCCCCTCAATCCTGGGTGGTGTTTTGACAAAACACCAACCAGACTCTAATGTAGAAACAGGTACTCTGGATGATGATGTCTTTCAGGATGAGTTAGAAGACTTTGTAGAAGACGTCAGTTACTTTCAATTCTCGGATGGCCGAGAATAAGATGCATTGGCATCTTTTAGTTGGTGTTTTGGGGCCGTTTGATGGCTAGATGTATAATGGCCAAATTCTTTTGGACTTGTATTTTGGGGCTTCCTGTTGCGTGGGTCCCCTTATTTTGGATGATAATGTAAATTTGTAAATGATGGACCAGGTATGCACTTATCTTTTGTTCTTACTTTAATGTTTTGTTTAGTTTTAAACATGCGTATGGATACTATCAATCATAAATGCATTAGTCACGCTTCCGCATAAGCATAGTGACACCCGAAATCTCAAGGGTCGAGGTCATGCTCGACTTCTGAAATTTGGGGCGTTACATCTAAACTCCTAAAATCCCCAAAATTAATGCATAGTGGGCTCTGACAGGGGTGGAGCCACATGGAGGCGGGGGGAGCAAATGCCCCTCCTGAGTTTTCAACCGTAAGAATTTAATTCCGACGGGTTCATGTGGTATGGTCCAATTGAGCCTTCGATTTGCCTCCTTTTTTCACTCAAGCCCTAAAATGATTTGTTAAGATAGATGGATCACGTGGATAAAATATATAGATCATGGTGGGCCCCACAGAGCCCTTAACAGGACCGTCTGTCTCTAGCTAGGTCCTGCTAGGACGTGGATTTCCTGTGAAAAGGTTTCTCATGAAGTTTCTGCACACGAAAATTGCGTTGGGCCACTGTCATGTTTGTGATCAATCCACCCTGTCCATCTGTTTTGTCTACTTATTTTAAGACATGAGTCCAAAAATGAAGTAGATCCAAAACTCAAATAGGCCAGACGAGAGGAAATAGTGGGGATTGAGCGACCACTATGGAAACATCGTATGGCTATAAAAGTTTAATATTAGCCTAAGTATTTGTTTTTTTCAGTTCATCCAAGTAGAAATGACCTTATAAGCGGTTTGGATGGCAGATGGCATATAAACATTAAGGTGGACCTCAAGAAGGTTTCAAAGGTGTGCATTTCTTTTTCCACTTTTCCACTAGTGTGAATTTTAGATCTCCCTCATTTTTGGCCTCCTATCCTAAAACAAGCAGGAAAAACAGATGGACGGTGTGGATTGATTGTATACATCACAGTGGGCCCCACATAACGTCCTAGCACAACTTTAGTAGGAAATCCGCGTCCGTCCCAGGAAATCTCGGACGTGGATTAGCTACTGACAAGTTGGCTACTAAAGTGACGTCACCAAGTTCTATGGGCTCCACCATGATGTATGTGTTGTATCCACACCGTCCAACCATTTGAAGAGATCATTTTATGGCTTGAAACAAAGAATGAGACATATTCAATGCTCAAATGGACCCCCCACCATAGAAACAGTTGGACAGTGGAACCCATTGTTGAAACCTTCCTACCTTCGGAAGAAAATCCTGGCTTTATGCCTGGGCTCTAATATCAATTGTAATCTAAATAGCGAAATAAACGGATCGTCTATGCATCAATAATGGAGATTTCTAACCATAATTTTAAATGCATACCTTGTAGGGAAGATATTCCTGATGCCGCGATGTTGACAAGAATGATACTTGGTCTTCTGCACCTTACACCCTTAGGAGAACCTCTCGAAGGAGTTAGAGTTTTCTTTATGTGTGGATGAGGGGACAAAGATATGTATTTATAGAAAATAGGACTGGAGAAGGTTACCCATCACACTTCTCCCTATACGGTCTCCACGCTGTAGGTTTTCACATCCAACTTATAAATAACCATATATAGGGACCACGGTTCAAGCGTCCTGCTCTAAACTTATCTGTAATGATTACAACTGGAGTAGGGCCCATTGAATCACTCAATCTAAATAATCCAACAGTCAGATGTGAACTGATGGTCACGTGTGGCCCACACCTAACGGAGTAGTACATTATACCCCCAATCTTTATGTGAGCATTGTAAACGCATCGCATTGCCGTGTAAAGGAGAGAGTGGTCTTAAAGATATAAAGACGACTGAATTCGTAAAGGTACAACAATGGAATCAGGGTGATCTAGGTATGCATTTTTCTTCCTGTAACTCCGTAATTTGATGGATTAGAGATCCTGGAAAGATCGGGAATTGCAATCGCATTTAGACCTGGAGAATTTATTCGACGATCACATAGCAGCAACTCATTATAATGGCTCCAAGAAAAGAATAAAAAATGCTTTGAAGGAGAAACTACAGGATCGCTCCCTAGGCTTTGCCCACTGTACTTGTGTTCTAAGTTCTGACAAGTGGAACCCATTGTCAAAGCGGACTACGCCAGGAAGTCTTCTATGGAAAACTATCCCAATCTTTCAAATAGATGGTCTACAAACAGATGGTTGAAAAAGACCTACACCAATGGCCCACCATTAATTAATTAGAAAGGGCCCTAATTTTGATGGCGTGGATCATGGACTATGTCAGAATTTTGGGGGCAGTCTATACACACTCGGGGAGATAGTGGGTAAAATATTGCTCAAAAGTATATATATATAAAAAAAAAAAAAAAAAAAAAAAAAAAAAAGTGGATATTCTAGGCAATCTAATTAGCCATTTTTAAAGAACCAGTCAGGCCAAAAACTAGTTGACGGTCAGTCATCGTAGAGGGAAAGTGAAGATTAGTGACGACTAAGATTGTTTAATAAGTGCAGCTGGGCCATCCATGACAGGGTCCACTAAGTGGATGGTCTTGATTGAACCATCACCATGCCATGTATTGTTGGCGCGACCATATTTTGCTTCTTCCACACTACATTTTTTTCTAAGCATATATATGTGCCGACATATCACATCTAAGGGCCGGTTCATTGATCAGATGGGCTCCTGATCTTGGCCCCAACTATCTAACAATCTGGATAATCTAACAATGATGGGGCCCACATTATGAGTGGTTTAGATCTTTCTGTATGCACCATCTTTATAGCAAGCCATTAATATGTTACACTAGGCAAGTATGCGTCCAAACCTAATAAATTACCCTGTATGACATTAGCGGAAGCTGTGTGGGGTCCACACAGATTCCCATGATAAATCCACTCCATCCATCAGTTTTTCAAGGCAACAATAGGACAGAAATATAAAAAGTCAGGCAGATCGGAAACTCCTGTGAGCCACACCGCACGAAACAGTGGAGGCTGAACATCGACCATTGGAAGCTTTGTGGGGGCCATAGAAGTTTTTGATCAGGATGATATTTATGCCTAAAGGTTATCTGAGTGGTTGTAAACCTATGAGTGGTTTGGATTGCATGTATACATTATGGTTGGCTCAAGGGAATTGTTTAAACGGCGGATGTTTCAGTTCTCACTTTTTCATACGGCGTAGGTAGCCCACATGAGTTTTGGATCTGCCGATTTTTTGTCCCCCGCACAGATTCGGACTAGAGGAACTTCTCCGTCCATGGAAAAAAGAAAAAAAAAAGAAAAAAAGAAATGTTAAAACGAGTGAGCGAATACGGGCTCGTACCATAGTATTCCTCGTTGATAGACACATGAAGAATGGTGTTCCCATCATTCCTTTTACAATTGGTGATGTCGTCGGCGTCAGATCCACCAGTCCTACGTAGCTCCTTATGTAGCTCTAGGAAGGCACTGGTCTTGCCATGAAGAACAGCCAAGAAGAGAGGTGTCTCTCCGTCCTTGTTCCTCGCTTTGATCAGCTCCACATTGTTCTCCGCCATGCACCGGCACATCCTAAAGTTCCCTTGTGCTGCCGCTAGGTGGAGTGGCGTGTCCTGTTGCTGATCTTTCATATTCTCAAGCTTAATTTGAGGATTTCTCTTCACAATAGCTACAAGTTTCTCTACAACATCGGTTTGGTTATCAGAGACGGCAATATGCAATGCTGTGTCATCTGATTTGGTGATCTTTTCATTCTGGATGCCGGGTTTCTCCTCGTACAGCTTCAGCACAGCATTCCACTCGCCCGTCATAGCTTTCTCGAACAGTTCCTTAACAGGATCCTCCGTTGTACCCCTGTCGATTTGGATTTCTGCTGAACCGACTTGGGATCCCATGCTTCCTTGTGATGTGGGTTGGATTTGACGCTCGATTTGAAGGTCTGCTGCATCAGCTTGGGATCCCATGTTTCCTTGTGATGAGGGTTGGATTTGAGTGTCTGGTGCACCACCCTGCGATGCTATCTTTCCTTGTGGTACTGGTTGTACTCGACGAATGTTTTGGGTCTGTACCATTTTATACTGGAGGCCGGATCTACTATAAAGCAGTGTAGGATAGGCTAAAACTACAAAACAATTTATATTCGGCATCTTTCCTTTTTTTTATAAATCAAAACCGTTAATGAAATTTATCCACTGGGAAATTCTTCGCCAAAAAAGAACCGTTGAAATCCAAATATAAGGTGGGCCACATCATAGGTCAAAAAATCCCCAACATTCATCCGTTCTCATAAGGGCAATTTGGTCATATCCGAAAATATTGAAGTTTCTAGAGTGAGGAGGGGAGACAGACGCCCCTACACGCATGGCATCTATAATTTCCCCCTCTTCAGTCTTTTAATTACAGTATTGCCATCACTATTTTATTTCCCACTATAAACGAGAATTGGGGGCCACCTTCATTAATTTCCGTTATCAACACCGTCCATTAGATTGTTCATGTCCTCCTTGGTCGGGTTCCAAAAAATGAGAGTTATCTGGATTGTAGTTTGGCAAGTGGGCATAGGATGTTTTTAATGGTGGATATTCATTCCTTACTCTTTTCCTTATGGTGTGGTCCACTTAAGTTTTAGATCTACCCCATTTTTTAGATGAATTCCTAAAATGATACGAAAAAATGGATGGACGTTGTGGATAAAACACCTATATCATGGTTGGGCCTAAAGTGCACTAACCACCAATCACGTTGATAGAGGCAGCGTGGCTTTCGTCGATTGTGTGAGATCATCGACTAACCAAACCCGGTATGGCCTTTAATGTGGGGGCCACGTTGATGTATTAATTCTTTATCCACACCGTCCTTCTGTTTTTGCAGATCATTTTAGGTTACTATCCTAAAAAGGAAGCAGGTCCACTTATCAGTTGGACCATAACATAGCAAATAGTGGTGATAGACCATTAATGGGCCACAAAAGTTTTAATGAACCCGATATTTGTTTTATCCCTTCATCAAGGAGTGTGTGACCTCATTAACAGATTGGATAGCAAAGAAACACCGCAGAAACATTAATGTCTGTCCTAAGAAGTTTTAAACCATAGGGCATCCTATCACCACTGTCTTGTATGGTACATGGTCCACCTGATTATTGGACGTGCTTCGCTTTTTTTATAATAATCTAAAAAAGTTCTGGAAAAAATGGATGGACGGCGTGGATACAGAATAAATGCATCAAGGTGGGCCCTGTGGTACGGGCCGAACCATCTTGGGTGAACTCCGGTGGATCACCTTCTCAACACTCACTTAATCCTCGCTGGCCGCCAATGCCCAAACCATGTCCCTAGTAGAGGGCGCAAATTATGGGCCTGGATTGACTCTGTTAGATCCATTGTGATTTATCCAACCTGTCCATCCGTTTTTTCCGGCTCAACTTAGTGGTTTATCAAGAAACCCAAGGTTAACCAAGCCTCCAGTGGACCACACCACAGCAAATAAACGCTGTTCATGAGTTTGGGACTTGGCATCCCGATGCACCCATCTCCTGATGCCTGGAATACCGACTCTGATTCGGCTGAAAACGAACGTGGAGCAACCCTGAACCCAGCAGAAATTTCTGTCCCATTAAAAATGGTTCGTCGTGGCTTTACTCTTTTTCAACTATTCGAATCGGACGTGGACACTGTATGAACCCATCCCAACCCTTCGGATAAGTTTCGCCTGATTTCGAGACTATTTGCTTCGATTCCTGCCGGAGTCGTCAATTCGGGCAATTGCATCTCGGGGCTCGGATCGACTTCTGATGTTCGGTATACCAAATCCGAATGGGCTAGAATCAGATGTGGATGCTGCAAGAACCCATCCCGACCCTCCAGATAAGTTTCACCTGATTCCGAGACTGTCTGGTCCGATTCCTACTGGAGTCATCAATTCCGGCAATTGTGTCCAGGGGTTCGGTTCGGCTTCTGATGTCAGGTATAGCGGGTCCGAATGGGCCCGAATCGGACGTGGACGCTATAGGAACCCATCCCGTCCATTCGGACAAGTTTCGCCTGATTCCAGGACCGTCTGCTCCAATTCCTACAGAACTCGTCAATTCAAGCATTTGCGTCCCGGGGGTTGGATCGGCTTCTGATGTCCGGTATACCAAGTCCGAATGGGCCAGAATCAGACGTGGACGCTGCAGGAACTCATCCCGACCCTCCAGAAAAGTTTCTCCTGATTCCGGGATCGTCTGCTCCAATTCTTACCGGACACGCCAATTCAGGCAACTGCATCCCGCGGCTCGGATCGGCTTCTAATGTCTGCTGTACCGAGTTTCAATGGGCCCAAATCGAACGTGGACACTGTAGAAACCCATCCCGACCCTCCAGACAAATTTTGACAGATTCCGGGATCGTCTGCTCCGATTCTTATCGGACTCGTCAATTCGGGTAACTGCGTCCCGAGGCTCGGATGGCTTTTGATGTCTGGTATACCGAGTCCGAATGGGCATGAATCGAATGTGGACGCTGCAGGAACCTATCCTGACCCTCCAAACAAATTTCGACTGATTCCGGGATGCTCCGATTTCTATCGGACTCGTCAATTCGGGCAACTGTGTCTCGCGGCTCGAATCAGCTTCTGATGTCTGGTATACCGAGTCCGAATGGGCCCGAATCGGACGTGGACGCTGTAGGAACCCATGCCGACAATCCGGACAAGTTTAGCCTAATTCCAGGACCGTCTGCTCAGATTCCTACCAGACTTATCAATTCGGGCAACTACGTTCCGCGACTCGGATCGGATTCTGATGTTTTGTATACCGAGTCCGAATGGGCCCAAATCGGACATGGACGCTATAGGAACCCATCCCAACCCTCTGGAGAAGTTTCACCTAATTTCACGACCATTTGCTTCAATTCCTGCTGGAGTCGTCAATTCGGGCAACTGAGTCTCGGGGCTCGGATCAGCTTCTGATGTCTGGTATACCGAGTTCGAATGGGCCCAAATCGGATGTGGACGCTGCAGGAACTCATGCCGACTCTCTGGACAAGTATCGCCTGATTTCGAGATTGTGTGCTCCAATTCCTGCAGGACTAGTCAATTCGAGCAACAGTGTCCCGGGGCTCGGATCGGATTCTGATGTCCGGTATACTGAGTCCGAATGGGCCCGAATCAGACATGGAAGCTGCAGGAACCCATCCCGACCCTCCGGAGAAGTTTCGCCTGATTTTGAGACTGTCTACTCCGATTTCTATCGGACTCGTCAATTCGAGCAACTGCATCCTAGGGCTTGGATCGGCTTTTGATGTCCGGTATACCAAGTCCGAATGGGCCCGAATCAGACGTGGACGCTGCAGGAACTCATCCCGACCCTCCAAACAAGTTTCGCCTGATTCTGGAACCGTCTGCTTCGATTCGTACTGGACTCGTCAATTCGGGTAACTGCATCCCGCGGCTCGGATCGGCTTCTAATGTTTGTGTTGGGGTCCCAAAATGTCGAGGTCTTCAAAACGAGGATTACAAATGTGGTATCCATCACATCAGTGAATTTAGGGCTAGTGCATCAGGAAATTCAAACAGGATCCTAATACACATCAGCCTTTACTTAATATAGAAAGTCGACCCTAGGGTGGGCCCTACCTTGATCATGATCAAAACCTTTCAAATTTGGGTTGTGAGTACAATTATGAATAAATATAGCCAGTGCATCAACATTCATCACCAAGAGGGCCACACAAACCCATCATTTGACAAAATTAAAACAAACAGCCAAAACAGACGTCCGTCAACTCATCACTAAATTCGTGGTCAGCGCGTCAAGAAATTCAGGCATTTTTAGAAATGAATTTCAGGACGCACTGACCCTCAGCGCATCAGTAAATTCACCCAGCGCATCGAGAAATTCAGTCAGTTTTCATAAATAAATTTCAGGACACACTAACAGCCAGCGCATCGAGAAAATCAGCGATTTTTAGTGAATTTCAAGATGCACTGACTGCCAACGCATCAAATAAATTAGTCATTTTCATAAATGAATTTTAGGACGCACTGACAGCCAGTGCATCGATGCACTAACCGCCAGCGCATCAGAAAAATCTGCCATTTAAACCAAGTAATTTAAGGGCGCATTGACCTATTTTCTCGATGCGCCGACCTATTTTATCGATGCGCTACACATGGCGGCTTCCTATTGGCCGAATTTTGGTATTTCCAAATATAAACACCCCTATTGGCTGACTTCAAGCAATTCTTCTAAACATCCATGAGCCATCATTAGACTAAGAAAAAGTATTTAGAACTTCATTCAAACTTCAAACCATTGTTCTTCAATAAAAATCCAACTTTAAACCAATGTAAATGAATTAAAACATCTTAGATTCACTACAAGCTTCACCTCTTAGCCCTAGCTAAGAGGTTTAGTCGATCATGATCCAAGAAAACATGAAATCAACTAAGAAAAGCATAAAAAAACTAAAACAAACTAGAAAGAGGGAGTTGTAGAACTCCACAATCCTCTCTCTGCCTCCCACTGCAATAGATCCCTTCTAGGTTAGGTTAGGAAGGATGTAGTGGTCCTCTTTTATAGCACAAATCCGTCTTTTGCTTGGAAACTTCTGAAATTGCTTAACTCCTTGCGCAGCTTATGCAGACAGGTCCGATTGATCGGAACATAGTCTTCGATTGATCGAAAATCGGCCGATTGATTGTAAAAGAGTCCAGAGAGTTGCTAACTTCTGCCGCTTATTCCGATTGATCGGACATCTTTCTCCGATTGATCGGACACCTTTCTCCGATTGATCGGAGGTATGCCGATTGATCGAAAATATGTCCAGAGAAATCAGTTATTTTTGGTATGTCCGATGGATGGTCCGATCGATTGGGTACCTATCGAAACCTTCTCCGATTGACTGGACACCTATCGACGATCCATCGGAGCTTCTGATTTCTTCATTTTTTCTTATTTTCTCTTTGGATCTTCTTCGCTTGATTTCTTTCTCTCTTTCTTCCTTTCCTTGACTCCTCAGTGACCCTTTGAAGTGTCCTTAACACCCGAATGGGGAGGCTTCTCTCTCATTCCTACAATCACCAAATCATGTATTAGATAGGACTTTAAACATATAAATCGTGCATAATTAGTGATGAAATGGGGTTAGAATAAACACATTTAAGAGCTCAACAATATGCTGCTTATGTTGGTTTTTTACGGCCTGCAACCACTCTTTTAAACGGCTCTATAATGTGCACTTCTAAGCAGGTGCATATGAATAACTTGGGGTTAGTGCGAATTTGCACGCACTCCAAGTGTACATGTAGGGTTGCTATTGTATTTGGTTGCATTATGACATGTGTGCATTTGTTTGTCGGATGTGCGCTCGAATTCCACTGTTTCCATATTCTTACGGATTGTGACTTTATGCATGTATTTACTGACGTGTTTTGTATGTGAAATCCGTGATTGAATGATGCGATGCTTACCTTATTGTGTTACCTGTTGCATGCGCTGATCTTCTGTTTGATGTTCTTTTGTTTACGTGTTGCAGCGAATCGTGGCGACAACAGTAGGATCTTCTAGTGAGGCTTCTGGATCGCAATTTTCTGGTTCTTCATCTGCGCAATAAGGGAAGAAGAGGGCGGCTGAAGATACTGTTGATCCGTCCTCGGCAGAATGTCATTCGCACTCCTTCGGGACAATCGAATCCGAAGTGAAGGATTTCTCTGATCATATTAAGCAGCTTCCCCATGAAGTATCACTGCGTATATATGTGGATAAAACTGCATCTAAGCCTCCGACGCAAGGGATTAAAGAGAAATGGTATGCTTGGTATTGTTAGTTTACTGATGCTTCGAACGTCGTCGAGGCAGGTCCTTCTAGTGCGCGTATCCAACATTCCGGGGATGATCAAGAAATTTAAAAGAAGAGGAAGCAATGGACTCGAGGTAAGAAGCCGGTTGAGGAAGTCGATCAGGTGGAGCGATCGCCGCATCTCGTTGATCCGAAGAATGACTGGATGAAGATCAGCTGGAATAGAAACAAGATTATCGCAACGTATGGTTTCTCCATCGTAAACCCTTATACTGACAGAGTCATTATGCATGAAAAATCTCTTATAAGGTATAGGCCCTTCCCGAGTATTGAGCCGTCCAATGTTCAAGGCCCTTTTCAATTCTACGGAGTTGAAAGGTGGACATATGTTCCTGAGCAGTCGTTGACTACTTTACTGGTTGACGATGGGAGGGAGCAGCGAGTAGGTCTCCCAAGGGAAATGGTTTTCCTTGTGCCTACTTGTGATCCCCACGCTCCTTCTCCAGTCCATTATTTTGAGACAGTGCAGTAAATGTTTCGGCATATGGACAAGACGATGATGTGGGGGACGAGAAGTTTTCGTATGTAAGGCCATCTGAACAAGCGAGTTGGTTATGAGCTGTGGGTAAAAGAGATTTTGATCCGCCACAAGAGAGTTTTGAAACAAGTCGGCCTGTATCGGGCTATCGATGCGACCTCTGAGCATTTCTCCCGAGATCCAACAATTCTTCAAAGTTTCTTGAACTACTGGTCTTTCGTTACCAATTTGTTCCACTTTCTATATGGAGAGATGAGCATAACCTTATGGGACCTTTAGATGATGGTTGGTTTGTCCGTAATAGGACCAGGAATACATCCCAACTGATGAAGAGCTGTCTTCGTCTCGGCCTGAAAGTCCTCGAGATGCCTATCATTCAAAGGCTTGTCTGGAGCTGTTTGCTGAGTTGTCGCAGTTCGACAACATTGTGAAGATTCATTATGATGACTAGTTGATCCACTTCACCCAAAGGATGAAGTAATATTTCTTCTGATGCCTTCTTTTGTACTTTGTATTTTGCATGCTTTAATTTCTTCAATTCTGACATGGGACATTTCTTTCTTCTTGCAGTATTGATTACGAAGAGTATGAGATCTTGCTAGAAGACCAGGCCTTAATGAGGGAACGTTTCGAACAAAAGTTTCATAATTCGAATGAGCTTACGTCGTCTTGTGAACTGGCGGGCTTCTTAGCATACTGGCTGTTGGCAGTTATGTTGCCTAGCTCCAAGAGTGCTGATGGTGTCAGGGTTTCTTACTTCATCGTGGCGGGAGCTCTTGCAAATGGTCATCGATATTCTCTAGCACCGCCGGTGTTATGTAGTCTATATAGGGCTTTTGGCAATACTACTAGTAATAAAGATTAACCTGGGCGAGGGATGAATGTGGCTTACTGCCCATGGCATTTCTTCTATGGGTGGTTGGGCATATATTTCCCGTGGACATACGGAGTGGATCTCTTCCGATATCTCCACACCGATCATGCACCTCTTTATCGCTATAGAAAACTTAACATGATAACGCAGTCATCCGATTGGATAGCTTCCAAAATTGGCAGTTGGGCAGAGATTTGTTTCTACCACTTTCCTGTTTCTGACGTCAGAGAGGATCAAGAAGTCATTGACGATGCATTCCGTGAATACTATTGATATGAAGTTTTTAGTGTCTATTCGTACTACTTCACTTTCGCTGCGCAAAGGAATAGAGTTCTGGCAGGAACCTTATTACCCTAGCCGGTTTGCCAGGCAATTCGGATATGATCAGGGCATTCCGATGACCTTACCAGATGTAACTAAAGTAGAGCGGGCATACGGCACGGGTCCTGCTCACTAGGAGTGGATATGGCATCAACTTCTGATAACGCGAACGGGCAAAAGGTTTATGCTTCCTAGTCTTTACCGGAAAACTGGTAGTCCTTATGGCTGGATGAGATGGTGGGTGCATCAATATGCTCTGATTCGAACAACAGCTCCGTTGATGATCCACTCTACATTCCTCCTCCAAAGATGCTAGATATTTTCACTGATGGACCCGGTTACTTTAGAGAATGGACTGAAGCATATCTATCGTCAAGTACTTGTCATAAGATCTCTCTGAGTGTGTCGATTGATCATCGTAAGGAGGATACTGCATTGGATGGCTGGCATACTTTCATAATACCTTTGGTGAAATGGTCATAAGAAGTGGGGTTCAAACAGCTTCTAGTGGTTAGAGGTGATGAGGACGTCGGTTGGTTGATTAGTGAAGATGATCCGATGATGACTAGGCCAGGGAATGAAATATCATACCATGCTGGCGTGAGAGAGCATGCTGGGCAGATTGGAGAGGATAATCGGCAAGGGACTACTATGTCAGGGAATGACACAAGTGTGTCTGTGGCCCTTGGTGCTTCCAGTGTTGAGTGTATGTCGGAGTCACTGGTGGTAACTAAAGTGATCGATACTGATAGTGATACTACTGAACTTCTGGGTGTGACTTCGACACTATTGACTGAGATTACTGAGCCATTCATTGACACGACGATACACATTGTGGATTCCTCGAAACCTGTCATTCTTTTTCTATACTTATCATTTCATTGCATACTTGCTCTGTTCCTTTTGTCGCAGATATTGCTAATTCTGATGCTGCTGCTCACAGAGTGCCCGACAATCCTTATTTCGATCCTTTAGACTATTTCGGGCAGAGCATACTGAGAGGTCTACTGTCCCGTATTTCAAAGGTGTTGGCGGCATACACTGGGAGCTAGAGTGAAGGCGTTGGAAGCTTGCATAGGAGTAATCGGGCCTGATGTATCCAAAATAGTCTGTCGCATTTCTTCTTTCGAGGATTCTATTGTGTAGGTTACTATGACTGAACGGATTGAACCTGACCCTACGGCTGAAGAGAAACGGCGAGTGTTGTCTTCTTTACGGCCTGTTGTAGAGCAGCGAGAACATTCGGCAGTTGATGCTAGAACAACCTTAGAAGATAGTGAGACTCAACGTTGCGGGTGTATTAATCATCTTGCTGATGTCAAATCTGAGATCGTGCGGCTGCAAGCGGAAGAAGCAGCCATAAATCTTGAGGTTGCCCGCCTTGATCTTGTTGTTAAGCAGAACTGTGTCGAGGTCGCACAACTCGAGAGTGAAGGAGAGGCAGTGTGCAAGTAAATGGCAGACTTAGAAACCGAACTTCGTGATATTCCGAATCCTGCGCTGACATTAGCAGAGGCAAAGGCCACCATGGAGGCAACGCGGAAAGATGTGATGAAGCTCATAATAGGGTGCCTGGAGAAGCTGTAATTATTTTCTTTGCTTTTTATAGTCATTGTCAGACAAAAGAAATATTGAAAATTTGTCCTGAATGCCTAACTGTCACTTGTATCTGATGTAATCGACACCAGAATTTGTTAACTATGGGCTTCATGATCCAACATAATGACAATGATTCTTTTGCCAAACTACTGCTTGGTGTTATGTGTTTGAGATTAGCAGGCATAAAATGATGCGTTATGTGTGAGTTTTAATGTGAACCGAGAATATTAAAGCGTAAAAAATGGAGAAGTACGTAAAAATAATACTTCCTTTATTACTTAACCTGTGTACCCTTAAGTCATTGCTTTCGAGAGATGTTCGTGTCATAAGTCCAAAATTTCCATTCAGCTCCACGTTTTTAGGTTTATCTGTCATCCTTTCTGGCCTGCCCCCAGTCATTTCTTTCTGCAGACTTGAGATTTTAATAATATATTAGGGCTTGCTTCCAGTCGTCTTCTTCTTATAAACTTGAGTTTCTCATGATATATTGGGGCTTGCCCCCAGTTGTCTTCTTTTATAAACTTGAGTATATCATAATATATTGGGGCTTGCCCCCGGTGCCTTTGGCTCGTCGCTTTGCAAGATCACCTCCTTCTGATGAGAAAGGTCTTGTGCTCTAAAGATCCATATAAAATACTGGTCTGGTCGTAATCTTTAACTGTATATTCTTGTCGCAGAGTTCTTCATAAGAGAAAGCTGCCGATATTTTCAAGGTGAAGTGATACATAATAGAATGCCCTGATCATCTTCATATAAGGTTATATATATATATATATATATATATATATATATATATATATATATATATATATATACACACAGGAGATTCCCAGCCTTGACTTATCTTCATATAGATTAGAAGAATAATACAATGATGAGGAGGGGACCCATGATAGAATACAAAAGCTGAATATATATAGCGATGTTCTGATCCTCTTCATACAGAATTGTGTGCATGAGTATCAGAGATTGCTAATAATAGAATGTCCTGGTTGTCTTCATATAGAACGATATTATGTATATATAAGAATCCATCAATTTTGAAGCATTTTCCTATTAAACAGAGGGATGCCATAATACCAAGATAATAATAAGAGAGCCTGCGATGAAGATACAATAATATGAGGATGTTGTGCTTCGCGTAGACTTCCTATCAGATATTTTCTTCTGGTTTGATTGATTCGATAAGAATACAATAAGTCATGTTGATGATTCATAGAGTCGGTTCCCTAATATTCTTTAACCATGGTACCTGTCATTAAGAAAAGCTCTATGAACATTTTATATTCATATACGTAACAGTATGATATGAGTAAACATGTGAGTGAGTATGAAGTATGGCATGTAGATGAAATAGATGCATGAACGAGCATAAGTATATCCTTGTCTACTTTATAACCCTTAGGAAATGGAGTCCTTGAGCGAATGTTCTTCCTAAGTGATATCTATTAGAGCTGTACTGGCCGGGGCTCTGTCAAACCCTTCCATCTTCAGACTGATGATGCCTTGATTTATCATCTTTTGTATATTTCCTTTCAGAATGAAGCATTGCTCGGTCTTATGGCCTATGCATCTGTGATATTCACAGTAGTTGGGATCATCCACGCGTCCTACTTCCGTTAGTCGAACAGACTTTGGGAGTCACAATTTTCCTTCTTCGATTAGCCGCTCCATAATTGGGATAAGGTCTTTAATGTCAAATGTATACGGTCTATTCTTTTCGTCTCACTCACTGATTGTCATGTGTTGCGACTTCTGAGGTTCTTTGCCCCTGTCTTGTGTCTTCATTACATTGGTCTTTGTCCCCTGTCCTGGATTCGGTCATTTTTTATTCCTAGGGTTCTTTCTTGCGTCGATCCATGTCCTCTTTCTCGTTTCGTGTCTCGACTTTTCTGCTTGAGACCGTGTTTTCGAAATGGATTGCTCTATCAT
Source organism: Liriodendron chinense (assembly GCA_003013855.2). Classification (NCBI taxonomy): domain Eukaryota; kingdom Viridiplantae; phylum Streptophyta; class Magnoliopsida; order Magnoliales; family Magnoliaceae; genus Liriodendron; species Liriodendron chinense. The sequence continues at coordinate 8,112,464 of ML058515.1, read as the reverse complement.
GCGAACCTCCGCAGCCAGGTTACGAAGGGTGAAAGAGATATTTCCTAGCAGTTCGTATGGGATCATGGAGTCTGAATCCGACATACGCGCATTTGTTTGTTCGATGTGGATCTGTTGTCTTACTTCAACTACATTGCGGGCTGCCCCCGGTGCTACTTCTTCCAATTGTCAGACAAGCGGAGCAATACTGGGGGTCGTTTTCTGTGAGATCAAGATGGCTAAAGCCTTCTAAACCTCTCCCATTTGCCTGGATAAATCCCTATGGGCTTGGACCAATTCGCTGATTTGCTCTCAGATTGCCAACAATTCAACGTCGTGTTTTGCCAATTCTCTTTCTTTGACGGCCTGTACCATTGTTGTTTGTACCAGTCTTTTTTCATGAACTAGTGGTATCGTAGCCGCTATTGTCACTAAGGCTGAAGTAACTCGACTGGTTTCTTTTGTCATTAGCTTAATAGTACCCTGGTTGATCAGTCTCTGTACTTTCCCTTTCAAGATGAGGCATTCTCCCGTCTCGTGTCCCAGGATTCGATGATATTTATAATAATTGGGGGCATCCACTTGCCCTACTTTCTCTAGTCAAATCGGTTCTGGCAATTGCAGCTCTCCTTCTTTGACTAGCCGTTCCATTATCGGAACGAGGTCTTCAAAGTCAAACGAATAACATCCTTCTACCCTACCCCGTCCGACGATCGTCATCTTTTTTTATTTTTGCGGCCCTTTGTCTCTGGCTTGAGTTTCTGCTGGCTTACCTTTGATCTTGTGTTCTAGATGCGGGCGTTTTCGATCTTCCAAGGTTTTGCTTTTATCGACGTAACTTGATGTGACCATCGTTCCGATCCCACGCTTTGGTCTTTCGACCTTGAACTATGTTCTCAGCGCGGCTCCTTCTACCATATGGGCCTTTGTCGCTAAGTCCCGGAATGTTGAGAAATTGTGTCCGGATAACCTGAATGAGATCATTGCGTCCATGACTTGTGTACACATCTTGACTTGCTTAGGCTCGCTAGGTAATTCTCGGCATTGCGCCGCTATGGTTCCCCACCTGTCAATGAACTTTTCCACTGACTCTCCTTGCCTCTGACGACTCAAAGCTAAGTCCGTCAGTGAAACTTCTCGTTCGGTGGTGAAAAACTTAGAAATGAATAATTCCTGCATCTGATCCCAGGTCCTGAAAGACCCTGCGGGCAGTGATATGTACCACTGGAACACTTTGCTCGTGAGCGTCGAGCCAAATAATCTGAGACAATATTGGGGGCTTGTCGACAGGTTGCTCATCATTGTCATGAACCGGGCCATGTGTTCCTCCGGTGATCCTCTGCCATCGAATTGGTGGAAATCTAGACGTTTGAAGTTGTTAGGAAACGGAACATCATCAACCTCGGGCAAATACGGCACACGATACACATATTTTCCTCTCTTCTCCTTTTCTCTCTCCTGACACATCAGGTTTGTGACTGTCTGAGACAACTCTTCCCTCGTAGCCTGAGTGGTAGTGGCGGTGCACGCTCGAACGCAACGTTCCTTGGGCGAATTTGTGGTTTTGCGGCTATTGGTTCTCCTGTTGCCTCCTATGATTCTCCTAGTGGTTGTCCAATAGGAACTGTTGGGCTTCTGACTGCCCTCTAGGTGACTAGAGCCACCAATGATTCTTTTATCTCTCTTATCTCTCTGGCTGTGTCTTCTTGGACCTGAATGATCTCATCTATTTGCTCTTGTATTGGAGGCAACTCTGCTTCTCGCTCGCTCGCCTCCCCTTCTACGACTTGCACCACTGCGACCTGTACTCACTGTGGCCTAGCCCTGGTCATGGTGGTTTCAGTAGAGCATCTCTTCATTGCAGTCTTGGTCAATTCCTGGATAGTAAACTGATTCGGTATCTTGACTGGTAGCGCTATTCCCGTCATTACTGGGAAGTCGGCAACGACGAAGGAGAATTCTGGTCTAGGTAACACGGTAGCTCTATTGGCATTGTGGGTTTCATCCCTACAAACCGGCTTCCACTGTTTCCTCACACTGCTCTGTGTCTTCATTGTTTCTGCTCTGACTGAAGTCACTTGTCTGTTTTCAGCCCTCTTTGGTGATCGGCGTCTCTAGACAAGTTGCCAATCGGCTTCAGGAATTGTTGTTTCTGCTATCGCAAGGTGATGAAAATAAAACCCCCCAGAAGCTAGGAAGACCATAGTGGCTACCATTTGTATAGTCTTGATGGTTGATTCTTCTCTCTCTCTCTCTCTCTCTCTCTCTCTCTCTCTACACGGTCATACATGCATTAGAACACCTCGCGCCTTTGAAAAGGAGAGAAGACTTGACCTTACCAATCGCAATATGGCTCAACGATCGACAGAAATATATAAGTACAAATCATATGCATGCTACACGAACTTTTGAAATTCTTTTAGAAAACTTTTTGAAATTCTTTTGCCTTAAAAATGAAGGGAAGAATGTTCTCGTTGAGAGTCGTTAACATTTCTCCTTATGGTAATCTTTCTCATGTATACGTTTATGTTTGCAAATGATTTATCTTAGAATATTTCTTTACTCAGAGATAACCAGAGATTCAGGTAGGTTTGATCCCCAGCAGAGTCGCCAGTTTGTTAAAACTAGAAAAATGCTCAATATGACAGTTTTTCCTATGTTTCATTATTCTGGGGTTCTGAGTATAGAGACATTCGTAGACAATCACAAGCAATCACAAAGTATACACGAGAAACCACCGCAAGGTAAATTTTATTCCAAAGATTCCGAGATCTTTTATATTTCAGGCTGCGAACTGGTCACGAACCCTTAATTACATCAATGGATAATCACCCTTGATTAAAAGGCAAAAGTAAATGCATGCATGTTTCATAAATAAATTAAATAAAGCATTAAAAGAGTATAAATATAAATAAAGCACAACATAGACAACACAGAAATTTTTACGTGGAAACCCTTGCGGGAGAAACCCACGGCACAAAGCGACAAGATTCCACTATGAATGCAGTTATACAATAGATGGAATATTAAAGAGATGGAGCCCGAAAAGATCGAGCAAGTAATTTAAATCATTAGGGATTATAGTCTTGAGTTCACGGTTATAGAGACCAAGTTTATGATTTCTTATGGACCAAGTCATTGCTAAGACCAGTTAGATGTTGGTCCCATGCTCTTTCGAGTGTTCCTTGTTGAGAAGTAACCAGGATTTTAACCGAGTCATGTATCTCAGTGCAATCTGGTGTTTCTATGGACAAAATGACTTTCAAGAATACACTCCACAGTTTCCACTTAGTGTAACCAGTGCCAGTGACCATCTCAGGTCCGGACAAGTGACCTGCTGGAATGCACCATAGTTTCTTAGTGCAACCAGTGCCAGTGATCATCTCGGGTTCGGACGGGTGACCTGCTGGAAGGCACCATAGTTTCTTAGTGCAACCAGTGCCAGTGACCATCTCAGGTTTGGAGGGGTGACTTGTTGGAAGGCACCATAGTTTCTTAGTGCAACCAGTGCTAGTGATCGTTTCGGGTTCGGACGGGTGACCTGCTGGAAGGCACCATAGTTTCTTAGTGCAACCAGTGCCAGTGACCGTCTCAGGTTCGGACGGGTGACCTACTAGAAGGCACCATAGTTTCTTAGTGCAACCAGTGCCAGTGACCGTCTCAGGTTCGGACGGGTGACCTACTGGAAGGCACCATAGTTTCTTAGTGCAACCGGTGCCAGTGACCGTCTCGAGTTCGGACGGGTGACCTGCTGGAAAACACGCCGCTATTACCTTAGCTACTCAATTGACGGATCCTGCTTTGGATAGGACGCACATCAAATGGTCTTAGTGTTGAAGTATTTCAGATGTTTTAGAACTTTTGATTATGGTTTTCAATGATAACCATAGTCCCTTTGATTTAGTTTCGTATCTTGATCCGGAATGAATAAAATTCATTCTATGGATGCAAATGAATACAAAGTAAATATGCTTGATGCATGCTCAAGAGAGGATCGCATTGATATTTAGTGTATCATATGAATTATGCATTTGATTCGGTTAATCTGTGTTGTGCATGTCTTTAATTCGATCGTGTTATTGTTAACAATTGATGTTTCGACCAATCAGGTCCTTGGGAGAAACTGTGTTGAGCTATATTTCTTCAAGAAGTTCAAATTCGATAGATTAAATCGGCTATTTCTGATGCCTGCGAATGGCTAAGTATTGGGTCTGATAAACACCTGTTTATGCCAATTTCTGATAGACGATAGGGATCGGTTGTAACGCCCCCAAAATTCGACACTCGACCATATAAACTCAAATTTCGAAATCAAGGGTGTTATGTAAATAATGAATGAATCTTTCACAATCACAACTGATATTTTTTCTTTCCATTCACAAGGTACCAAATATATAGAATCGAATTAAACCAAGCTTTGAAAATTAAACTATTAATTAATGGGTCTATGAAATTATTCCAAACTATCTAAACTAATGGCCATCTAATGGGCCTTATTACATCAATGCTTTCAAACCAAAAATCAAAATAACTAATTCAAAAAAAATATCTTCTAGAGTATTCCCTCATCTGGAACCGCTTCCTCGAAGTCCTCTAAATCATCACCTGTCACTACGGTTAATCGCATAACATTGCGTCAGCTATACAAGCCGGTGAGCATTCTCATATAGTTTAACACATGTAATTCGATGTAGAAAACCCACTTGACCATTAAAGTACAAAACACTACAATTTCAATAATAATTTCATCCAATCAAAATCCCTTAAACATGCACGTGATGCATGGTATGCAAGTATGCTTCAACAATCTCAGTACGGTTATCAGTAGAACATCCAGGGCCAGTTTATAGTCGGGCCTACACTGTTTCACAACTGCAGAGTTGGTCTCTTGTACACACCAGGGAACTCACCCAACCTGCCAAAATCATCTGATATCCACCGGGTACGCTAGTATGGTATCTTGCACACACCAGGGAGCTCAACCAACCCGTCCACAATCGATGGACTATCAGAAGAGTATATTGCACACACAGGGCGCTCAACCAGGGACTGTTGCACACACTTGGGCGCTCACCCAAACAATCATCAATGAGCCTATTGCACACACCAGGGTGCTCACCCTACAGTAATAACTGGAGTTCACAATCGTGCTCTGCATGAATCAAATCAATTTTCCAAACATCTTTCCAGAATAATTCAAAATAGGCTCACGCATGTAAAATTCAAACCAAGTATTAAAGTCATATGAAAACACAACTTGTAGAGAATACAACACGGAAATCGATATAATTCTTAAATCTACCCATATAAAACAATTTGAACCTCCAAACAAAGAAATTTAAAATATAAATAAAAGAATTTAAAATTCTAAACCAGGTGGAAAATATATGAGAAGAACACTCACCGTTTCAATCTTTCTTTCTTCTTCTTCTTCTTTTTCTTTCTTCTTCTTCTCTCCTTGCTGCTGGGATATTGTCCCAGAAATCTCTCTCTCTCTCTCTCTCTCTCTCTCTCTCTCTCTCGCTACAAAGCCTCTTTCTCTCTCTACTCGTACTCTCTCTCTCTCTCTCTCTCACTCTACGTTTTTCTGGGGAGGGGAGGGACGACTACATGTTCTTATATCCCACAGGTACGCTGGAGGTGGTGTATTGCGGACGGCAGCTTCGGACAGACGTAGTTGAGTTTGAGTGGGAGAAGGAAAGATCAAGATTTCGGATCTCCCTCTACATCAACACTTGGCATCATGTAAACCGTTAAAACCATAGGTGGGGTCCACGAAAACAGCTTAAAATTTCAAGGACCCATGCGTAGGATCAGTCCCGATCTTGAGCGTTTTATTTGGTTTAGTTCTAAGTTTTAACAGATTTTACGGCACACTTTAATCACTGATTACAAAGCTAAATCCTTCCCTTAGTAGACCCAAGAGAAAGCTACACAATGGACGGAATGGATTTTCTGATGGGGTCCACCGTGATGGACGGTGTGGACTGACCAGCGAACCAGCGGACGCTGCTGCCGCAGCGTCGAACGAAGAAGACGCTTCGTCTTCCGCTGCGCACGCAGTCAACGCACGTTGACCGCGGGTCTAACGTGCACGCAGTGCACGTGGGTCCCACAGTGATGTATGTGAAAAATCTACTTCGACCATCATGTTGGCCACATGATTTTAGGGTATGACGCAAAAATTGATGCAGTTCCGAGTTTAGATGGCCCACTTATGGCCCGATTTCTGATTAGGGTATTTGTAGGATGATCGGAGGGCTGAAATTTGACGTGTACAGTTAGATTAGGTCTCTAAACTATTATATGAAGTTTTACATGAAACGGATGGTCAGAAACTGGTACACTTAAAATCGTCTATATAGAGTAAGTTTAATCAGTGATATTTTTCGTATTTATGGTGAGTTTTGATAAATCTGTCACTTCTACACTGATCTAGGGTTTGTTTTGAGCAAATTTAATAAAGGGTCCTACATGAATTCCCTACAAATTATCAATTTATCAATATAATAATCCACATAATTAATTAATTAATTAATTGATTTGTTACTTTAATTATTTTCGAAAACTTGGGTTATTACATTCTTCCCTCCTTAAGGAAATTTCGTCCCGAAATTTATTTTAAGGTAAGTTAAAGTGTTTCACAATATGATGAAATGTATAATCGAATGTATATATGGAATATAAATATGAAGTGTTTCGCACTATAATGAAAAAGAATTTCGTCTCGAATTTACCTTATTGGTCGAATAGCTGTGGGTACTTTTCTTTGATTTCGTCTTCTCATTTCCACGAGGCTTCGTCTTCTCCATGATTGCTCCATTGAACCTTGATCAGGGAAATCGTTTTGGTTCGGAGTATTTGGTCCTTTCGGTCCAAAATTCGTATTGGTTGCTCTATATAGGTAACGTCTTCCCGTATTTCTAATGGTTGCCAATCAATCACATGGGATGTGTCTCTTTCATATCTTCGCAACATACTCACATGAAATACATTATGCACACTCAATAATTGTGGCGGTAGAGCTAGTCGGTACGTCACTTTTCCCACCTTTTCCAGTATTTCAAAAGGTCGAATGTATCGTGGTGCAAGTTTTCCTTTCTTCCCAAATCGCATTACCCCCTTCATAGGAGAGACCTTTAAAAATACATACTGCCCTTCGAAAAATTCCAATTCTTTTCTGCGATTGTCGGCGTAACTCTTCTGTTGACTCTGTGCTGTGCGGATTCGGTCTCTTATGATGTGTACTTTCTCCGAGGTTTCTTGTACTAATTCTGGCCCGAGTAGACATTTTTCTCTGACCTCGGCCCAACAGCTCGGTGATCGGCAGGGTCTTCCATAAAGAGCTTCGTATGGCGCCATTGCGATGCTGGCCTGATAACTGTTTTTATATGCGAATTCAATTAAGGGTAAGTGATCATCCCAACTTCCTTTGAAATCTAGGGCGCATAACCGAAGCATATCCTCGAGTATTTGGTTTACTCGCTCTGTCTGCCCGTCAGTCTGAGGGTGAAAGGCCGTACTATAATCGAGTGTAGTTCCCATTGCTTTCTGAAAAGTTTTCCAGAATCTAGATGTGAATCTTGAATCACGGTCAGAAACAATCGATACAGGGATTCCATGCAGTCGTACTATTTCCTTGATATAAAGTTTACACAATTTATCCATCGAGTATGACATATAGATCGGTATAAAATGTGCAGATTTGGTTAGTCTATCAACAATCACCCATATCGCATCATGGTTTCCCTGGGTTTTCGGAAATCCCGTTACGAAATCCATCGTAATATGCTCCCATTTCCACTGAGCGATAGGTAATGGTTGTAACAACCCTGACGGTTTCTGATGCTCAGTCTTCACTCGTTGACATGTGAGGCATTTAGATACGAATTCTGCTACGTCTCTTTTCAGGTTATTCCACCAGTATTGTCTTCGTACGTCACGGTACATTTTTGTGCTTCCCGGATGGATGGTAAATTTTGATCGGTGTGCCTCACTCAATATTTCCTCCTTTAATTCTGTGATGTCTGGGACGCATAATCTTCCTTGGTTTCTAATTCCTCCGTCTGTTCCGATATTCCAGTTGAGTGTATCTTCTTTTGATGCTTCCGTGATTTTAGCTTGTAACCATGTGTCATGTTTCTGAGCTTCTATAACTTTGTTCACCAGTGTAGGTCGGACTACCAAGCTGCTAAGATAGGAATTTTCTCCTCCCGACTTTAGTTCAAAATCATAATCCTTTATAGCATCGATCATCCTCCATTCCTTTATGGTCATACAAGCTGCAAGTCGATGATTCTTCCTACTTAATGCGTCGGATACCACATTTGCCTTGCCTGGGTGAAAACAAATATCAAAATAGAAATCCTTTAAATACTCTACCCATCGCCTCTGACGCATGTTGAGTTCTTTCTGGTCGAACAGATACTTCAAGCTCTTGTGATCTGTATAGAGCTCAAACTACTCTCCGTATAGATAATGCCTCCATATCTTTAGGGCAAACACCACTGCTGCTAATTCTAAATCATGAGTCGGGTAGTTTCTTTCGTGATTCTTTAGCTGCCTCGATGCATAAGCGATAACCTTACCTCCTTGCATAAGGACACATCCTAATCCTTGGTAGGACGCATCGGTATATACCACGAACTTCTCTCCTTCAACCGGTATTGTGACCACTGGAGCAGTCGTCAGTTTTTCTTTTAATTCACGAAATGCTTTCTCTTGCTCTTCTTCCCATCGGAATGGTATCCACTTTCCAATTAAGTGAGTCAATGGTTTTGCGATCTTTGAAAACCCCTCAATGAACCTTCTGTAATATCCTGCTAGTCCCAGGAAGCTGTGGACTTTTGACACATTCGTGGGCTGCTCCCATTTCACCACTACCTCAACTTTATAAGGGTCAATCAATATTCCTTTTTCCGACACTACGTGGCCCAGGAATTTTACTTCGCTTTGCCAGAAATCACACTTCTCAAATTTAGCATATAATTGATGATCCTTAAGAGTTCGCAGACAAATTCGCAGATGTTCCTCATGTTCTTCTCGCGACTTCGATTAAATTAAGATGTCATCTATAAACATTATGACGAAATGATCCAAGTAGGGTTTGAAAACCCGATTCATTAAGTCCATAAATACTGCGGGGGCATTCGTTAGCCTGAACGGCATCACTAGAAATTCATAATGTCCGTAACGTGTCCTAAAAGCGGTCTTAGGTATATCTTCCTCTTTGATACGAAGTTGGTGGTACCCTGATCGTAAGTTAATCTAGGAAAAGTACTAGGCTCCCCTCAATTGGTCGAATAGGTCGTCAATTCTGGGCAGAGGGTATTTATTCTTGATGGTGGCTTTGTTTATCTTCCTATAATCAATACAGAGTCGTAGGGTACCGTCCTTTTTCTTCACGAACAGTACAGGCGCTCCCCATGGTGAGACACTGTGTCGAATGAAGCCTTGCTCTAGTAGTTGTTCGAGTTGGTCTTTTAATTCTTTTAACTCAACAGGTGCCATTCGGTATGGTGGAATCGATATAAGCGTAGTTCCCGGCAGCAGGTCGATGCAAAAGTCTATTTCACGACGAGGCGGTAATTTCAGCACTTCGTGAAATACTTCGTGAAATTCATTCACAATAGGGATGTGATCCATGCCGCCCTTTTGGGTTTCATCATCTATAAGGATTGCCAAGTTTCCTAATTCATTCCATTCTTTAGTTCCATGGAATTGTACGCTCGGTTGTCCGGGGACTGAGAACGTTACTGTTTTCTTGAAACAATCGATTTTGGCATGAAACGCAGCAAGGAAGTCCATGCCCAAAATCATTTCGAACCCTTGCATTTCCATTACAACTAAATCGGCCAATAGTTTCCATTCCCCAATGGTGATGGGACAAGATTTACATACTTGACTTAAAACTACTGATTTCCCTACGGGTGTAGCCACCACAAGTTTTTCTATTAACAATGCAGTAGGTAAGCCTAATAATTTGACGATAGACGTGGAGATAAATGAATGAGAGGCGTCGGAATCAAATAAAGTTTTCACCGGAGAGGCATAAATGAGTAAAGTACCTTCCACCATATTCCTGTCTGTGGCTACATCGGCATCAAGATTTTCTTCTGGCTCGTCTTCTGGAGGAGCTACAGCAAAGACCCGTCCTTGTGTTGCCTGACGTACCGCTTGACCGTTCTGCCTTGTTTGTTGTTGTGGTTGCGGCCTTACTTGAGTCTGGGGGTAGGGTGGCTTTGGCTGCGAGGTTTTGGGTGTCAAATCAAATGGTTGCGTCCTTGCATGAGTTTGTTGTCCAGGTTTCTGATCTTGTGGTTGACGACGGGGTTGGGGACAAGTACGTGATATGTGCCCTTCTATTTCGCAGTTATAGCATGTGACCGAAAAGTTTTGTCGTTGTTGCGAGTGTGCTGAAGGTACTGCAGGCGTAGTCCTTTGTCTTTTCTCCTGATTTGAAGGAGATTCTGATATTAATTTTTGTTTAATGCCCACCCCTCTCTTTGGTTCATGATTTTTCATAATGTCTTCAAAATCTTGTTCGATGACCAGTGCTTTGTTTACCACCTTGGAATATTTTTGAAGCTCGAAAGGGACTACTCTGGTATGGAGGGGAGTCTTCAATCCTTGAACGAACTTTTTTGCTTTCTGTTTATCATTAGGAATGAGATGGGGTGCAAAACGCGATAATTCAGTGAACTTAGCTTCATATTGGCCGACAATAAGATTCTCCTGTTCTAAATTCATAAATTCGGCCACCTTTCTGTCCTTTACACTTTTGGAAAAATATTTTTGGTCGAATTTCTCACAAAATTTCTCCCATGTCCATACTGTGTTTGCAGAGGCTGCTCTTTTGGTTGCCTTCCACCAGTGATCTGCTTCTCCTTCTAACATGTATACTGCTAAGACCATTCTGTCTTCATCGGTACACCTCATTCCGTCAAAGAGTTTTTCCATTTGATTCTTCCAATTGTTTGCCTCCAGATAATCAGCTTGCCCTTTAAAGACGGGTGGTTGAAGTCTTCTGAATCTCTCTAATACATCTCCCCCCCCCCCCCCCCCCCCCCCCCCCACTGCCTTGTGGAGTCGGTATTTGGCGCTGATTTATAATGTTATTCGTTGTCTGTACTTGTTGACGGAGGAGAGATGCTATGTCTCCTAAAATGTTATATAGCCCCTCTATTGATTGTCCGTCACCTGTTACGTCGGGCGTAGGGGGAGTAGCTTGACTTTTCCTTTTAGGCGGCATGATCTACATTTAGTGGAAAGTAACTTTAGTACTCCTTAAAGTATTACTCGTCTAAGTATACACGTATGAATTATTCCAGTATTAATAGCGATGTTATTCATCCTTTGATCTAGATAGGTTATGTCACTCCATATTTTTGTTTGATGGAGGTTTTGCAAGAAAATCGGGTGGCTGGACAGGCAGTTACTCTACAATTTATTTCTACCAAACCATATATCCAATCGACTTGAAATTTGGAACAGATGTTACTGACTTCAAGATGTATCACCAAAAAAATCTTCAGCTTAAAATATCTACAATTTATTAGGTTTTCTCCCCAATGAAGGTAGTAATATGTTGCTGTCCAGCAGTAAATTTCACGTTTCTCAGTCTACTTCTAGAATATTTAGAATTTTTCTATAATTCCGTTTGTTCTGAAATTTTGCAGAGATATCAATGGGTATGTTACTGACCTTCAGAAAAATTTTGAAAATTTTTACACTTGTATTTTGCCGTGTGTGATCATAGGTATAAATCTGGTCCATAATTTTAGTCCTATATGTGAAAATTAAGGAAACAATTCAACAATATCGATTTTTTTTTTGTCGATCCACTTATTGTGATTTCGTGGGAATGTCTTTATAACCCTAAGAAAGATCACAGAGGTTAAAATTTTAATTTTTAAAATTTTGATTAAGTAAAATGTTCACTAAGGTGGGAATTCACCTCCCACGGTACCTAGGTACATGTGTCTAAATTCAAAGGCTATCCTAAAAGTATTTGGGAGCCTATGTTTAGAGTTTCTACATTCATGAAGCTACTATATATCCTAAAACTTTAGTGGACTTTTTCCCAAGGCATGGTTTATCTCATTCCTACTCTCTGATACCAACTGTAACGCCCCCAAAATTCGACACTCGAGCATATAAACTCAAATTCCGAAATCAAGGGTGTTATGTAAATAATGAATGAATCTTTCATAATCACAACTGATATTTTTTCCTTTCCATTCACAAGGTACCAAATATATAGAATCGAATTAAATCAAGCTTTGAAAATTAAACTATTAATTAATGGGTCTATGAAATTATTCCAAACTATTTAAACTAATGGCCATCTAATGGGCCTTATTACATCAATGCTTTCAAACCAAAAATCAAAATAACTAATTCAAAAAAAATATCTTCTAGAGTATTCCCTCATCTGGAACCGCTTCCTCGAAGTCCTCTAAATCATCACCTGTCACTACGGTTAATCGCATAACACTGCGTCAGCTATACAAGCCGGTGAGCATTCTCATATAGTTTAACACATGTAATTCGATGTAGAAAACCCACTTGACCATTAAAGTACAAAACACTACAATTTCAATAGTAATTTCATCCAATCAAAATCTCTTAAACATGCACGTGATGCATGGTATGCAAGTATGCTTTAACAATCTCAGTACAGTTATCAGTAGAACATCCAGGGCCAGTTTATAGTCGGGCCTACACTGTTTCACAACTGCAGAGTTGGTCTCTTGTACACACCAGGGAACTCACCCAACCTGCCAAAATCATCTGATATCCACCGGGTACGCTAGTATGGTATCTTGCACACACCAGGGAGCTCAACCAACCCGTCCACAATCGATGGACTATGAGAAGGGTATATTGCACACACAGGGCGCTCAACCGGGGACTGTTGCACACACTTGGGCGCTCACCCAAACAATCATCAATGCGCCTATTGCACACACCAGGGTGCTCACCCTACGGTTATAACTGGAGTTCACAATCGTGCTATGCATGAATCAAATCAATTTTCCAAACATCTTTCCAGAATAATTTAAAATAGGCTCACGCATGTACAATTCAAACCAAGTATTAAAGTCATATGAAAACACAACTTGTAGAGAATACAATACGGAAATTGATATAATTCTTAAATCTACCCATATAAAACAATTTGAACCTCCAAACAAAGAAATTTAAAATATAAATAAAAGAATTTAAAATTCTAAACTAGGTGGAAAAATATGAGAAGAACACTCACCGTTTTAATCTTTCTTTCTTCTTCTTTTTCTTTCTTCTTCTTCTCTCCTTGCTGCTGGGATATTGTCCCAGAAATCTCTCTCTCTCTCGCTACAAAGCCTCTTTCTCTCTCTACTCGTACTCTCTCTCTCTCTCTCTCTCTCTAACGTCTCTCTCTCTCTCTCACTCTACGTTTTTCTGGGGAGGGGAGGGACGACTACATGTTCTTATATCCCACAGGTACGCTGGAAGTGGCGTATTGCGGACGGCAGCTTCGGACGGACGTAGTTGAGTTTGAGTGGGAGAAGGAAAGATCAAGATTTCGGATCTCCCTCTACATCAACACTTGGCATCATGTAAACCGTTAAAACCATAGGTGGGGTCCACGAAAACAATCCCTTAAAATTTCAGGGACCCATGCGTAGGATCGGTCCCGATCTTGAGCGTTTTATTTCGTTTAGTTCTAGGTTTTAACAGATTTTGCGGCCCACTCTAATCACTGATTACAAAGTTAAATCCTTCCCTTAGTAGACCCAAGAGAGAGCTACACAATGGACGGAATGGATTTTCTGATGGGGTCCACCGTGATGGACGGTGTGGACCGACCAGCGAACCAGCGGACGCTGCTGCCGCAGCGTCGAACGAATAAGACGCTTCGTCTTCCGCTGCGCACGCGGTCAACGCACGTTGACCGCGGGTCTAACGTGCACGCAGTGCACGTGGGTCCTACAGTGATGTATGTGAAAAATCTACTTCGACCATCATGTTGGCCACATGATTTTAGGGTATGACGCAAAAATTGATGCAGTTCCGAGTTTAGATGGCCCACTTATGGCCCGATTTCTGATTAGGGTATTTGTAGGATGATCGGATGGCTGAAATTTGACGTGTACGGTTAGATTAGGTCTCTAAACTATTATATAAAGTTTTACATGAAACGGATCGTCAGAAACTGGTACACTTAAAATCATCTATATAGATTAAGTTTAATCAGTGGTATTTTTCGTATTTATGGTGAGTTTTGATAAATCTGTCACTTCTACACTGATCTAGGGTTTGTGTTGAGCAAATTTAATAAAGGGTCCTACATGAATTCCCTACAAATTATTAATTTATCAATATAATAATCCACATAATTTATTAATTAATTAATTGATTTGTTACTTTAATTATTTTCGAAAACTTGGGTTATTACATCGGTGCCCCTGCAAGTGTTTGACTCAGCTGTTTTGTAACATGAAGACATTAGCTTTGCCTCGGCGTCTTTGAGATCGTAGTTGATTTTACTTGGCATTAGTTGATTTCCAGGCCAATAGGACACTTCCCAAGGCCTGTTTACAATCTGACCGGAGGATTTGGTGAATACCGGTCACGATCGTCTTTGGATAGTGATGGATTATGTCCATAAGGATCGCAATGATGTTGGATCCACCTTGGCGTCAATGCGATCGCATTTCGTTTCGCTTAGTGTAAGTCGATTTCTGAGCCAACAGGGCACTTCCCAGGGCTGAAAACGACTAAGTAGTAGACCTGTTTATGGTATGATCAAGGTTTTCGAGGATCCTGAGATCAGATAATCTCGTCGTGGTATGTCATTATGGTGTATTATATTATGACGAAGAGAAGTCTCTCTCTCGAGATCGGTCAAATTCCCCCCGATTCCTCTCGATTTCGGCCATTTACTGCTTTTTCTGGAGGGATTTTCGGGGCTTGTAATTTCGACAAAGTGTTGGTGATTTTGATTAAATATGCAATTTGGTCCACCTAACATCGACCGTTGGTGAATCTGGTTCGGGGGACGGATAGAGGACATTGATGTGTGTCTAGAAGCGCCGATGCGATCGGAAGATACGTAAGATCAAAGGCGGGCCACACCTCAGACAATCCCACCTCCCCATCACCGTCCGGGCGCATGGGGTGGGAGTTGAAGTGCAAAGTGGGCGCATGTGCTTCTGAAGGTGGGCACATGTGCTCCCCCTCTAGGTGCATGTGCCATATGTACATGAAAGGGAGGGAGGGAGGGAGGGAGAGAGAGAGAGAGAGAGAGAGAGAGAGAGAGAGAGAGAAGGTGTCCAGGCGCATGTGAATAATGCACATGCGCCCAACCCCAGGTGATGGGCGCATGTCCTCATGGGACTTAGCCATTTTGAGGTTTTTTTCAAACCAGAATCAAAAGGCAATGGCCTTGGGCGCATGTGGCCAAAATGGGAAATAGAGAGAGGAAGAGAGAGAGAGGGAGAAAGGATCTCATGTGCACGTGGCTATAGGACTTGCCCATTTCGTGCATTTCTACACATTTTCCCCTCCCAAGAATGGGCCTACCTAGCTACCCTACCCTACCCAACCCAACCCAACCCAACCCAACCCACTCGACCCAATCCTTACCCAACCCAACCAGCTAACCCGACGGCTACCCCAATTCGACGACCTGACCTAAAAAAACTCCAATGCTATTCTCTATGTCAAAAAAAAAAAAAAAAAACCTAAATAAGAAAATAAAAATAAAAAGAAGCCTACCTGGTTGCTCGCTGTTGGGCCGAGAGTCCGGACTCAACGGGTCAAATGCCGGGTGCGGTGCGGCTGTGCGGGCCGTGAGTCTCGTGACTCGGGCGTTCGCGTGGAGGAAGGAAGCCGGAGAGAGAGAGAGAGAGAGAGAGAGAGAGAGAGAGAGGGAAATGAAAAGTGGGGTCGGGACCATCAAGTAGGGTTTTGAGTTTTATTATATATATATATATATATATATATATATATATATATATATATATATATATATATATATATATATATTACTAAACGAGCTCAAGCCGATCGAGCTTTTTTCGAGGTACAAGCTTCAAGCCAAGCCGAGCCAAGCTCTCTCGTGCTCGAGCTTGGCTTGTTTTCAAACAAGCTTCCTAAATCGAGCTTGAACTGGCCTACGAGCCAAGCCAAGCGAGTTTTTCAAGTTAGCTCGGCTCGTGTGCAGCTCTAAGTGGTACAGACTTGATTTCAACGGTTGTCCATCTAGTGGTACAATACTGATTTCAATGGTTTTACCCCTATTTAGGCCCACATTGATGATGTGTTGTATAACCATGTCGTTAATTCGTTTCTCCAACCTAATCCATTTTATGATAGTGTAACAAAAATTATGCAAATACAAATCTTAGGTGGGCCATACCACAGGAGACAATAGCGATTGAGTACCTCACCATTATACATTCACAGGAAACCAACAAAAGGTTTTCATATTGTTTATTTACAATCAAACCTGTCCATAATGTCAACAAGATAGGGATGAAGGGAGTTATAAATATCAGATCAATATAAAACTTTTGTGGCCAACAAAAAGCTTTTAATACTTATTCATCACTGTTTCTATTGGTATGGTCCACCAGAGATTTGCATATGCTTCTGATTTGGGATTTCGTCCTTATCTAATATGAAAAAACAAATGAACGGTGTAGATATACACCAAATACAGCGAGGTGGGCCCTGCATGGTTAACGTGACACCCACTAATGCGTTACCAGGGTAACAACTAATCCGCTCCCGTACCCGGACACGGACAGTACCGTACTAGCTACCGGAGTGACATCACCACATTTTGTGTGCCCCATAATGATGTATGTCTTGTATCCAAGCCGTCCACCCATTTGGAGAGATCTATATATTCAAGGTACGAGACAAAGAATGAGGCAGATCCAAAGTTCAAGTGGACCCACCACATAAAAAAATGAGGAAAGTGACGACCACTGTTGAAACCTTCATAGTACACACCATGATGTTAATTTGAGATCCAACCTATTTATAAGTTAAAGAATAAGGTAAAACACAAAAATCAACTTGATCGAAAAGTTCTGCGGCTGAAATAAGTTTTTAATGGTACACGTTCAATCCCATCTTTTTTATATGGTGGGGTCCATTTGATATGTGCATCTGCCTCGTTCTTTGGCTCGTGCCCTAAAATGATCCCTCCAAATGGATGGACGGTGTGGATACAACACATACAGCATGGTAGGGCACAAACAATGTGATGATGTCACTTCAGTACGCTCCACTCGCTAGGTAAAGCGTCCCAAGCAACCGAAATTGGATTGCATTCTCAGTTACTCGGTACACTCTTATCGTACTGAGTAAACGTAGTTCGGCCCAATCTAAATGTATGTGGTTCATCTACATTGTACGTACGTTTTTCCCGCTCATTTAAGGAGTTGAAACCAAAATTGATGCATAGCCAAAACTCGGCTGGACCATACCACAAGAAACGGTGGGTATAATGATTTCCACCGTTGAAACTTTTATAGGCCCCTCAGTGATGTTTATTTGTCATCCAACCTGTTCACAAGATCACGCAGACTTTGATGAAGGGGAAAAAAAATATCAGCTTGATCCAAGACTTCCGTGGCCCCCAATAAATTTTCAACAGTATTCATTCAATACAACAGAATTATTTCCTGTGGTGTGGTCCACTTAAGATTTTTATACGTCTCATTTTTTATATCAAGCCATAAAATTATCTGTTAAAATGGATGAACGGAGTGGATAAAATGCATAAATCATGGTGGACCCCGCAGAGTTTACTCAGTACGCTAAGCGTATTGAGTTGCTTAGTACGCAATCTGCTTCCCCAGCGACTAGGACTGAAAGTTGGGCGGGTTCAACCCGACCGACCTGTGACCGACCCGACATTGGGTTGGGCTTGGGCAAGAAGTATCGAACCCGATCTCGAGCTTGGGCTATGAAAACATCAACCCGATGAAGTTTGAGTCGGGCTTGGGTTGAGGTCTCGGGTTGCCCTACCCAACCCGAACCCGATCTATATACAAGTTACTTATACTTTTATTATACTTTAGTGAAGTAAACTTATAATGTTTACTTGTATTTTAACATATTTGTGTAGGAAAAGTGAAGTTCTTTATATAAATAAGTACATATATAATTAATAAAGCCATAGGTACAAAAAAATAAGGCTTGTATTGAAACATAATAGACTAATGTAATAATGAAAATATTAGCATGTATTAACCCGACCAACCCGATCAACCCGACCGAGCCCGCTTGGGTTGGGCTTGGGTTGAGAATGCCTAACCCGAGGTTGGGTTTGGTTGGGTTGGGGTTGAGGTATAGGAACCTTGGGTTGGGTTAGGGTTCAGCACCAACCCAACCCAACCCAACCCAACCCAACCCAACACAACCCCCCCTACTTTCAGCCACACCATGGCAGATAAACATATGCATCAGTGTTGGTACATCGCTATCTGTGGGGGCTAACTATGAGTAAAGATTCGATGAAAACGTGGACCATGAATTCATGATTTCCTACGATTTTCTTTTATGGACCTTTTTTTTTTTTTTTTTGTTAGTCAGGCAACACACACCCAGTTAATCACGGTACACACGCACCCGGTCAGTCATACGACGCACCCACTAGTGCGGTTAGCAGTGGTAGAGTCTTCCAACGAGGTAAAGGCTCGGAACCCGTTGGGACCTAAGTACTGCTTGTATCAAACTAATTTTTCATCCTGATATAAATAAATACACGTAAATAATTTGGACAACTTAGATCTATGAAAATCATGTGATGTGGGCCCTATGAGAACCTTATCAACTTAACCGTCCAATTGTCAATAACCACTCTTGGGAATGGTGTGGTCCACTTGTCATTTATAATTATGACATATTTGTAAATTTATCCACAAAATAGATGGAACAATGGGCGGACAGTGTGGATTTAGAAACAGTATCTAATGGACGACCACAGACGGTTAGCATCCCACATAAAATCGTGTTCCCCGATTAACACCGGAAAAAAAAAAAAAAAAGGGGCAGGTGGCTCATTTTAAGGCATGTATGGCCCACTGATATTTTTCCTATGATCCGTTCCGTCAATTCACCTCAAACTATTTAATTAAGACATGAATAAAAATATTGGATACATCTAATCATTATTTGGACCACAATTGCGTGATTTCTTATCATTTTGTTTAACTATGCATAACTTATCCACTGTTTGGACCAACCTACTACGAATCTCCACCTCCTTTTTTCCCCACTTACTGAAAATGACACCAACAAACAGATGGACTGTGTAGATCGATGAATTTGATGATGTTGGGCCCCATGAAAGTGGTGTTACATTAACCATCCAATGGTAATTCACGACTGCTACCAATGTTGTGGTCCACGTGATATTTCAAACTTCACTAAGGAAACTAAAGAATGGAGGATCAACTATGGAAAAATGGACGAGGGGTTTTGATTTACAAAAATTACATACTGGAGGACCACGCATGATGAAGGTCACAATCAAAACGGTGTCACCCAAATAACACCGGAACTAGCATGATTACTGCCAAGTCACTGGTTCCAAGCCATGTATGGCCCATAGTTCTTATTAGTATGATCCGTGCCATCCATTAAATTAATAATATCTAAATAAGATGTGTGTAAAAAGAACGGAAGCATCACATGAAGAGGTGGGCCACATCTTCATTATTTCGTATCATTTCGTTTAAGGGTGAAAAAACAATCCACTGTTGGGACAAAGATACTATTCATATCTACTTCATTTTTTTACCCATGAACAATGATGACACAAAGAACCGGATGGACGATGTTGATTGCCGAAATTGATGATGGTGGGCCCAATTCACACCAGTATAAACATTCTTTTAGTTCGAGGGTAAAAGTGTAATAAAAACAATCGTTGGTGGCAATTATCCGTTGCGTCTAAAATTGGCACTACTGCGAGTAGAACTCTCTTTATAGTGAAAAGACGGTTCTAACCTCTGTGTAGGATAAGCCTATCTTACACTGCGTTGTAGTCGATCCGGCCTCTTTATACTGAGGAATGGCTGAGGTGATTCTATTGTAGATGCGGTTTGGCTGGGGACCCCAACATTAGCTAGCTGGTGTTAAACCTCTGTTAGCCCAACCATGTGTTTTATCCACACCGTCCATCCAAATTAATTCTTTATATCTTTCAATTAAAAGGATTTTCTGTTCGGCTTGTGTAATAGTAATAGCGACCGTAGTTCAACAATAAGTAAAGAAAAAAAAAAAAACAATTGACCAAAAGTTAAAAGTATTTTACTAACGATTTATAATGAGTGTCCTTACGATCAGCTGAGAATAGGTACAATAGTTTATTCGTCGCCCAATGAATATCGAGTTTCGTAGGTGAGACTCTCGTTAGGTGCGAGAGTGATCATCTATTCATTACTCTATGTGAGCCGAGCAACATAGGGAAGACGGTTGATAGAGTGTAGATCTTTTAACTGTATATCAATCCAACGAAATTCTAAGCATGTAGGCTAGAGAGCTGGTGGGGACGATATTTTATTCAAAAGTTGGTAAGGTGCCAAACATGCAGCGAGATGATCAATGATTTTGTTTGCTCCGATCCAAGCACATGGCTAGAAAAGTTGTGCATTGCTGGCCAGTTAATTTTTCATCTCAAAGTGCATGCCAAAAACTATTGTTTGACTCAAATTCAGTCGTCTGTCCTGTGCGAGTGGTGGGTGTTCTAGAGCTGGATGTGGCTCGAATTGAACCGAACGGGTACGTATGACCCCAGTCATCAAAATAGAACGAAAGACAAAGTATTGTACAAATCGGTTATCTATCCAGCCACTGATAATGCGTGATCAGACAATTTATGATGGGAAGGGTTCATTCTTCTAATGAGTTTATTTTTATCTTCAAGTTGAAATGACTTTCAATTAAGCATGTGATAGCGTCCACAATTCAACAATAACAATATAGACAGAAAGTACAAGTGGATAGAAGTTAAAAGTATTTTTTTTGTTGAAATGACTTCCAATTAAGCATGTGATAGCGTCCACAATTCAGCAATAACAATGTATAGACAGAAAGTACAAGTGGATAGAAGTTGAAAGTATTCTTTTTATTACTAATTTGCAATAGGTTCTTTTACAATTAACATCAAAAGGTGAAACAGTTTATTCATTGCTCAATTAGGGAACCTGGCTTCATAGGTAAGACGATTGTTAAGTATAAGAAGTTGTCTGTTCGTTGCATGGGGGAGTACTTCTTAGGCGAGATAACCGATGAAGGGAAGATCCTTGACAATTTGTTCGTCAGTTAAAGGGGATAGAACTTCGTAGGTGAGACAGTTAGTAGGGTGGTAATCAGTTTGAACCTGGAGAGAGCCAAGACCCATAGGGAAGATGATCAACGATTCAACTATTTGTTCGTCGCTTAGTTTGGGATAATCTTCGTATGCAAAATAGTCAACGAAATCTCTAAGCATGTAGGCAAGAAAACCCTGTAGCCTTCTATTTAAAACTTAAGATGTTGGGAAAGGAAAGCGACGCAGAAGCGAGAAACAATCAAATGAGAGTAAACCTTAATGATCAAGTAAATCAACACACAAGAGAAGGCAATCCAATTTCCACGGGTAAAAAACCATGACACAGAGAACAATCCACTATGAATAAGAAGTTACAAGAGATTACAAAAAAAACTTACCCGGATCCCAAAGTCCTACAAAGAAATTCAAGCTTTCCCAGAGAAAGACAAACGTAGCCCTTCCTTAAGGCTTTTTTTTCTCTTACCCTAGAACTCTCTCAATCCATACGAATATGTCTAGGATTCCTTATGTTATCCTAATTTCGCATTACACCCCTTTAAATAGGAAACAAACGAAATTAGAAATAAATCCCATGCAACCGACATTACAGTTCACGCACCGTCGGGGGCCCGACCTGACTTCATCGGGCACCCGACAAAATAAAAATCTGTGCAAAGAGTTCCAACAAAAAAATCAAGAAATTTTGGGTGCCCGACAGCATCCGTTGGGCGCCCTACACAGTCATAAAAAAATAGATCTAGCAGTCTAGATTCTAGAAGCCCATTCCAAATATTTCAGGCACCCGACACCCCCTGGTGTCCAAGTTTGAAGACTTCCCCAACAATCTTTACCATGGCCTCAATCTTCAACTGCTCCAAAGCTCCATTCTTCATCTCTACTTCTTTTCCTTCATAGTTCCAGCTCTTCTCGTGCCTCCACCGACTTTATCCTTTCATTTTCACATCCCCTACTCTTCTCATGTGGCCCGCTTGAACACTTGCAACATACAATCAACTGTGGATCCCACTATAGCCGCCATAGCTCCACCGCGAGAAGTGCTCTCGATCAACTTATAAAGATTGCATGCCACACCTTCGTGCTTCATCATCACGAGTGCCCCTTTTTTCACTTTACAATACCAATCACAGCCAATGAACCTGCACCCTGTAATGTTGAGTACACAAAGAGAGATCAAATTCATTTTTAGCCTAGGGACGTGCCTCACATCTTTCAGGAGTCATTCGATCCTATTGAACATTCTAATGCGCACTGTGCCAATACCAACAAACTTACAGGCGAAACCATCGCCCAAGAACACTGATCCACCATCATACGCATTATATGTTAGGAATGAATTCTGATCAGGACACATGTGATACGATGCACCTGAATCCAAGAGCCACTATCTACCGAGAGACCCCTTACCAGATACAGTCAAAACATCTTTATCATCACAACCATTTTCTGTGGATTCCACGGTATTAGCCCCTTTCCCAGAAAAATCTCTAGACTTCTCTTTCCTTAGTTTGAAATTCTGACAATTGTTCGCTTCCCCAAGTGCAGGGTTGCGATGTAGTAATAATCTCGGTAAGACCGAGGTCGATCCACAGGGACTTATGTAGGACTCCACAAAACACTTCCAATAGTTCTATTAAAGGCTAACAAACAGATTTGTAGAAGATTGTAATGTTGAATTAAACTGAAGGTAATCAATTAATAAAAAGGCACCAGGGGTTCAAGGATCCACTTGTAGCAATCCTAGATGCTCAATCTGTTGTGGTTTCTCACTTTCTCAAATAGAATCGAAATTAAGATTTATCTAGTCGGATGATAGAGCAGTTAAACCAAACAATCTGCCATATGTAAGATCCATGTATATGATTCACTCAATGCAAGCTAGGACGAGCATACTCAATTGCATAGGTCAGTCCCAATTCTAATAGGCTAAGCAATCATAACCATCATTAAATGCTGTCACAAGACAAAACTAGATCATGATTTGAACTTGATTCAAATGACATACACAGTCTCACATACTTCAGAATTTCTAAAAAAGTAGACTTTTGGTAAGAAGTTCCCACATGAAGCTCATAAATCTAGAGCGTATTCCAATTCCTCAGATAATACAGGTCTAGAATAGTTCACAACAATTAAGAACTCAAGCAATTCTTCCAAACATCCATGAGTCATCATAAGATTAAGAAAAACTTAGTACTTGAATTAAACTTCAAACCATTGTTCTTCAATAGAAATCCAATCTTAAAACCAAATTAAATGAATTGAAACATCTTAGATTCACTACAAGCTTCACCTCTTAGCCCTAGCTAAGAGGTTTAGCCGTTCATGATCCAAGGAAACATGAAAATAACTAAATAAAACATAAAACTAGAAAGCAAATTAGGAGGAGTTGTAGAACTCCGAAATCGACTTCCGCCGTCTCCCACCATGCTCAATCCGTTCTAAGATGCCCTAGGAACGATCCCTAGGTGTCCTTTTATAGTGGGGAGGCTCCGCAGCGTCGAAATCATCTAGAATTTGTGTAAGGATACGCACTGCGCAGAGAAAATCGGAGCCCAGAATAGAAACTGCTGTTTGAACGCATGGCTGACCGGTCTGGACCGGTCGGACTGGGCTGGCTGACCAGTCACGACCGGTCGGACTGTTAATCCCATCAGTCCAGCGAATATAGGAACACATCAGACCTGTTGGCCGACCGGTCAAGACCGGTCGGACCAACTGGTTTAAACGTCCATAGAGTTTAGCAGGGTCACCGACCTGTTGGCCAACCGGTCAAGACTGGTCGGACCAACTGGTCAAGACCGGTCGGACCAACTGGTCCTTTGTCTTGTAACCTCCACAGGGGCCGGCAGGTCGGCCGACCGGTCTGGACCGGTCGGCCCTTGAACATTTTCTTCTTTTTCTTCTTTTCTTTCTTCTTTTTTCTCCCTCTTTCTTCTTTCTTCTTTGGTCCACCTTGGGCCTTCATTCAAAGGGTCTTAATGTATCCTTTTTGGTCTCCAATTGGGTGAAGTCCCTCTCATTCCTACAATCATAAAATTATGCATTAGATTAGTCTTTATATCATAAAAACCTTGCATAATGAGTGATGAATTGAGGTTAGAATATGCACAATTAAGAGCTCAACAACAATCCTTCTTCATGTGTCCTTCTTTCCTACAATTCCAACACTTCACCTTGCTCTTGCCCTTGCTCTTAGATTTAGATCTCGATGACGAAGATCTCCCAACCCACTCAGAATTCCTTCCACTCATAATTAGTGCCTTGTCAGAGGATGACCCCACGTTACCTCTCTTCCTTCTAATTGCCTTCATCTGGAGGGTTGAGATAACAGTCTTAACGTTAATGGTTTCCTTGCCCGCGCACAAAGAATCCTTGAACGACTCATATGATCAAGGAGGCGAATTCAACAAGATGCATGCCTGATATTCATCTTTCATCGGTTCATCTAGATATAACAACTTGTAAATGATGTTATTGAATATGCTAATGTGGCTCTCAACATCAGTCCTCTCCACCATCTTCAGATTAAAAAACTGCATCATCAGATACAAAAGATTTTTAAGAGACTTCTTTGCGTAGATATTCTTTAACTTCACCCATGTATTAGTCGCAGTCTTCTCCCTCATGATAATATATAAGACCTCATCCGTTAAGCATAACTAGATTGAGACCTTGGCCTTTTGATCCATCTTCTTTCACTCTTCTTCTTTCACAAACTCTGTTGCTTTTCAAGGAGTGCTTCTTTTACCCCTTGCTAAACTAAAAGGCCTTCTATCTTTACCTTCAACAGTTCAAAGTTATTTTTCCTAGAATACTTCTCTATGTCAAATCTCATACTTGACCCCATTACAGCCTCGCCTTAAATTTCGATCTACCTACCAATGTTCACTTTGATACCACTTGTTGTGAAAGGAAAGTGATCGGCCTCGCAGCAGAAGGGAGAAACAATTAAACGAGAGCAAACCACAATGATCAAGTAAATCAACAAACAAGAGAAGGCAATCCAATTTTTACGTGAAAAACCCCTCACGGGTAAAAAGACACAGCACAAAGTGAACAATCCACTATGAATCAAAAGTTACAAGAGATTACAGAAGAAAACTTACCTGGATACTAAAGCCCCACAGAGAAATCCAAGCTTTCCTAGAGAAAGACCAATGTAGCAATTCCTCAATCTTTTTCCTCTCACTAAATAACTCTCTCAATCCACACAAATACGTCTAGGATTCCCCGTGTTATCCTAAACCCGCATTACACCCCTTTAAATAGGAAAAAATGGAATTAAAAATAAATCATGCACAAAAGCATGCAACCGACATTACAGTTCGCGCACCATCAGGTGCCCGACAGAACAAAAATCTGTTCGGAGAGTTCCAACAAAAAATCAGAGAATTTTGGGTGCCCGACAACATCCATTGGACGCCCACCTAGTCTTAAAAAAATAGATCCAGTAGTCCAGATTCCAGAAGCCCATTCCAGGTATTTTCAAGCACCCAAGCCAAGCTTGTTGGGCTCCCGACACCCCTTGGTGTCCAAGATTGAAGACATCCCCAACATAAAGATCTTCCTATTGATCCAAGGGTACAATCACAAATGTAAGATGGAGGGATAAGTAGCTACCAAGACCCATGATGTTTGCAGCATTGTGCTAGCTAATAGTGGGGGAGGTTAGCTAAAATAAACCTATTAGTGTCCATGAAAGATGAAGGATAAGTAGTGTTGAGCTATGCTGTAGTGTTGTGTTGAGTTTGTGTGGGCCCTATTTAAGGTCTTCATTTTTTTTCTTTATTTATAAGTAACTGTGACGAATTGTTGGAGAGTTATATTTGTAACCGTTCCTCCATGATCTCCGTCCACTTGTTTTAGCAGTTAAGAACTATGACCAGTTACATTTTTCATGCAACCGTTATAGCTATTAAGAATGATGACCAATTACACTGTTGGTGCAACCGTTATAGCCATTAAGAATGATGACCAATTACATTGTTGGTGCAACCATTCTAGCCATTAAGAATTGTGTCCAATTACATTCTTCCATGTGTAGAAATGCTTACCACCAACTAGCTTGATTGCACACACTTCCTCCCAGGCATTACATGGCTACAACCTTTACATTTCTCCACATTTAAGGGCCTGTTTGTTTTGTTATAAATGTGTGTAAATGCATGTTGGAAAGCGTACATGTATAATTATTACAATTGTTAAATGTTTGATTGGAGTTGCAATTACATGCTACTTTCCTCCTTGCAAAATCTATTCGACGTCCATTCTTAGGCCCTACTATGATGTCTCTGGCATATCCATGCCGTCCATCCATTTTATAGGAATATTTTAGGACATGAGCTAAAAAATGAGGCAGATCTGAAGCTTAAGTGGTCCACACCATTGGAAATTGTGGTCGTAAAAGGTTCTTAATGGTAGGCGTTCAACCCACTATTTTGTGTGGTGTGGTCCACTTAAGCTTTGGATCTGCCTCAATTTTGGGCTCATGTCCTAAAATCAGCCCATAAAACAGATGGACAGCATGGATAAGCCACATACATCACAGTGGATCCCACATGAAATTCAAACATTCCTCGATTTTAGTGTTAAAAAAGCAACCCTGTCAACATCAGCCTTGATATATGTGTGGGAATTACAAAGACAAGTAATTATTACCCATTTGCAGGGATTTACCCTAGTGTATTTGGAGATAAATAGGCCCTAAATGTTAGTTGTCTTGCTCTTATCACTATGATTATGTGGCACATGTCCCATAGTGGCAACTAGCCTAGTGGTGGAGCTATAGAAGATTAGTGACCAAATCTAGGAGCTAAAGAAGTGCCGCACAACAAAGGTGCAGGAATTGAACCTTTAAGATCCTAAAAACAAGAAGCAATATATGAAGGTTTGCTGAAGAAGAAAGATGATGCTCCTACTTGTTGGATGAAGTGCTAGGAAGCCTTGGAAAAATTGATATTGTGCTCTGCTCGTTTTTCCTCACGGGAAACGGATTTTTAAATTTTAACTTTAATTTGGCTAGAAGGCTATTAACTAACTTTTTATTCGGTTAGTGTGACATAAAACTCAATTTTGGTTTGGCCAGTAGGTTATAACCATGAAAATTTTCTCCTTGCCTTCACCCATGTGAGTTTTATATTTTGATTTTCTTTTATGGAGGATGGGCAGTTTAACTTGACCTGATTCAGTGGGTGTGTGCCAAGATATTGTTTATGGGCTTTGGCCATGTGGGCTTTTATACTTTAAAAACTTTATTTCTTTTAATATGTATGTTATGATCATTCGACGGCTTTCTCAACTTTTTCTTATAGATAATTCAGCCATATTTATAACTGTTTTACATTCATTTAGATAACTGTTGGAGTGTTGGAGAAAAAACTTGTTTCAACCGCTACCACGGAATAGTAATTATGAACCACAACAAACCCGGATCAACCCTAGATATTAAAAATTCGGATCTAATACCACCGTAAAACCTTATACTTTGTGGAAGTACATTCAATGTAGATAGAATAATCAAAATAACCAGAATAACCAAAACAATAAAGCAGGAAAACATAGAACACACTGATTTTATGTGAAAAACCCTTGTGGGAAAAAACTACAACATAAAGCTATAGAGATCTCCATTATAATCAAAGCCTTAGAGTTTACACCACTCACCTTCTTCGATTATAAGATCACTAGATCTCCCCTTGCAATGCACACTTAGGAAAACCCCTGCCCCTTTAGAAAATACCTTTCTAAGCCCTACAAGTGTAGAAAACCATCTCACATTGCAAAACCCTTGCCCTTAGAGAAAAAACACTCATATCTGGAGAGAAAACCCTCGTCTCTATTAAGCCTTAATCGTATTAAGCCTTAAATACCTCGATTTGTACAAAATCGCATAATTAATTGACATCTGTCGGTCAAACCATCGGTCATACCTACACTAACTGTTGGTCGGACTGACAAAGCCATTTCTCACACTAACAAGGACAAACTCTACTTCCAATTGAGAAGTCCTGTAGTCCTGCTCTGCTCCTGTATGAGAAATCTAGCACTTTGTTGGTCGGACCGACAAAGTCCTACGCTCTTTTCCAGACTATGCAGAATCGACATTCACACAACAATAACTATTCTTTATTTTAGTAGTCGTAAATTTGGCCTACTTTGTCATGATCAGTCTTTAACCACACGATTGGCCAGCGATCAATGTCGAGTGGTCAATTGGTCCTCGTTTGATCTTTTATTGTTCATGACATTTCGACCTTGTCTTTTCTATGGTCGGTCATAATTGAACTCACGACCTTATCAAGTCCTTATTCTTGATGGACTTCACCATCATTTCCAATATCACATCATTGACATTACTTCTTTAATCAAAATTCAACTGTCAGGGAAATTTTCTTCACTTAGAAGATCGTCATTGGAGAGATCAAAAGTCCGCTACCAAGGGGAATTTTCTTCACTTAGAAGATAATCATTGGAGAGTTCAAAAGTCAGTTGTTAAGGGGAATTTTCTTCACTGAGAAGATCATCATTGGAGAGATCTTCTTCGGTCAAGTTATTAAGGAAGTCTCCCAAGTTGGGAACTCTTCCACACACTGCTTTCCTATAGGCTATTGTTTCAGCACATTTGGCCTTGATTTGATCAAGCTTATCATTACTCAAAACTTCTTTTGATCCTTTGCAACCCTGCACTCTTTTGAATGTGGCCTATTGCCTTTGCTAATGAACATATCTCTCCATCGAACTTGTTTTACATGAATTGGTTTGACCGTTTGTTGAATGCTAAATATTACATATTGTTTTCCTATAGATTTCACTAATAAATCACATTAATTATGTTTTCATGTGTAGATAATCTGATAGGAGTTGTTAAGTATTTAAGCTAAAGGAGAAGAAAATAAGACAAGAGAATGCATTTCAGAGAAGACCGAAATCGAAAGAACAAAACTGAAAATTTATAGCAGAGCTCGATCAATCAATTGAAGACCCTCAAGCAATGTCGATTGATCAACCACATTGCTCAAAATTTAAAGATTTTTTTGAAAAAAAATCATTATACACTTTTTGGTGAGTTCAATCGATTGATCAACGAAGAGATCGACGATGTGGAGGGGTTTTTGCGCAATTTTGCGAAAAGTTACGGAAGTGCAGCGTTTGTTTCCTATTTCAATTAGGATCTTCTTAAGTTGGTACAAGGTTGGTTCCAAGGGTTATTTAAAGACTTATACGTTCATTTTTTAAAAATAATCAAGCAAGGAAAGAGAGAAGGAAGATCGTGAAGCGATGTCCACATCGAGTTTTTAGCTTTTCTAGTTTGGTTTTTCTATTTTTCTGTTTTGAGCTTAGTTCAATCATGTCTATTGTTGGCTAATCTCTAAGCTAGGGCGAAGAGGTGAAGCTTGTAGTTAATATATGATGTTTTGGATTATTAAGTTAAAGTACAATGGTTTAAACGATGAATTTTGATAGTTTGGTTTAAATAAAAGTGATAGGTTTAGAGTCATCTTAGATAAATTGTGGACTTTACTTAATTTGAATGCTTTCGATTGTCTGAGATTGATTACTTAGGATATGAGAGTTTTAATTTGTAGAAATCTCAGATTCATTGTGATTTCTAAAAACGGTGAGTGCTTTGTATCTTTTACAGACTAATTACTTTATTCTTCATAATACTAATCAATTTAAATTAATATTTTATTGGTTTCAAAATTATGGTTTAAATAATTCGTCTTCTAATTGGGAGGAATCCTCATTCTGTCTCAATTGAGTTATCGATATTGAATCAATAATCTAAGTATTATAGATTGATTATAAGTGGATCCTTAGCGCTCTAGTTGTTTTCTCATACTTTAATTAGCTATATTAAAAATCTATAATATAAATTTAAATTTCTTTCTAATTTTAGTTTAGATCTAGAGTATTTTAAATTGTTGTTAATACACATTCCTTATGGACGATCTCGGTCTTATTGTGTTATTACTACTTGCAACCTTGCACTTGGGGACTACCGAACAAGTTTTTGGCGTCGTTGCTCGGTGTTCGCTCGCCTCAAGTGCAAGGCTGCGATGTAGTAATAATTCTCAGTAAGATCGAGGCCGATCCTCAGGGATTATTGTAACAATACTAAACATTATAACTATGATGGGCTAAATTCGTATTTGTATTAATGGATAGAAATTAAGAATATAAAACTATTTATTAAATCAGGGAAATACGCATTAGAGCACCAATGATCCACTTATAATCATTCACAATGCCAATTTAAACTATTCAAGCCAATCACTCAATTGAAATCGGAGTTCTATCCCTATCCAACTGGAATATAGAGCAATCAAATCATCAAAATATGTCTAACATAGATGGATCATTTACTGAGATGGTTCTCTCATTATCAACTAAGGCATTGGGCGTATTCAATCACATAGCCCAATCCTTCACAAAACAATTAAGATCACATTCCTGATCATTTCTCAAGCTTTGTCACTAGACTTTGATTTAGAAGCATGAATTGAACTTCTATTGAACCAAAATCAATACATAAACACCTATCTCATATCCAATCAAAAGATAAGAACTTCTTGTAGTTTAGTTCTAGATAAACACTTAGGAAACTTAGTTTGTAAGATCCTCTAGCATCCAACATATCATGATAGATCTAAGATCTCTATAACCTAAAATCCTATCAATTAACACCCCATTAAGAAATCTCAGCAGTCGAAACATCCCATGTAAGAGAAATCACAAGAGATAGAAGATTAACTAAAAATACTAATTTTATTTCAAACTAGAACTAGAAGTGTTCTTCATTAAACCAAAAGTACTTTGAACTAATTCAAATTAAGTATTGCAAACAACTATAAGCTTCATTTCTTAACCCTAGCTAAGAGGTTTAGCCAACTATCAATAGGTTAAACTAAAACTCAAAGGAAAAACTACTAAAAATATAAAAAAAAACCTGATTCGGAGGAGTTGCAGACGCTCCACAGCGATCCTCTCCACCTCCCACGACTTCCCAAGCCTTCTATGATGCCTTAGGAATGAACCCTAGGTGTTCTTTTATAATAGAGGAGTTCCACCGACTCAGAAACTTCCAAATTTGCATAGCCACTTACGCAGCCCATAAAAATCTGATATTGTAGAACAAGCCTGCTGGAGTTCTTCAAAATTTGCACTGGTTGACCGGTCTTGACTGGTTGGACCAGTCTGTTGGGTGTCCAGAGAGTGCACAAGAGGGGGGGGGGGGGTGGGGGGGGGGGGGGGGGGGGGGGGGGGGGGCTATGGCCGATTGGTCTTGACCGGTCGGACCTGTCCAGGCCTGGTTCCAACGACCTATAAAGGGGGGCAGTGAGGTGGCTGACCAGTCTAGCCCTCTTTCTTTCCTTTCTTTCTCTCTCTTCTCTTCTTCTTTCTTCTTCCTTCTTTGGCCCACCTTGGATCACCATCAAGGAGCTTCCAAATGCTATCTTTTAAGCATCAATTGGGTGAAGTTCCTCTCCCATTCTTACATCCACAAAACATGCATTAGATAAGACTTTTAGACATGCAAATCATGCATAAAATGTGATGATATGGATTAAAAAATGCATAATTTAGGAGCTCAACACACCCCTCAACCAACATTTTGCTAGTCCCAAGCAAAACGTGTGTGAAACAATCCACTTCTCTGTAAACTCAACTCTCTCTTGGAAACTATGCTTCTATAGACTTTAAGACTTATAAGTGTAAAATTCAGAACAACTAAGTGATGAGAAATTGAAGTCCTAAGTTTTCCGAACATAATAAGTGTTCACATAGAATCCCCACTGATTTATTGACAAATAGACGAATCTGAACATGTGTAGTCTAATGTGCATTGTGCATATACATCTCATGACTTTCCAAGATCACCTTCTTCATAAATCAGCTAAACAAAATATCTAAAAGTATACAGATCAACTAATTGCTTATGATAGGAATTTGCCTTACCGTTCCTTCGATGGCTTTCACACTACTTCCCATTTCCAGCTTTGGTTACAGGTAGACCATCCCCTGGTTGGTAATAGGTAGCCCTTTTTGAAATTTTTCATAAATATTCAATAAATACCATATCCTCATTCTTTTTTATTTTCTTTTTTTATACTTTAGATAGGATTTTTAAAAGTCCATATCTTTCATTCTTTTCTCTTTTTTTTTCATATGAACAAGGATTGACAAAGTTCCCTGACTTGGTTCCTAAACACTCCAAATCTTTAGTCTAACCAATATATTAATTCACTAATCCCTTTAAACCATGAGAATCGTGTAATGTGAACTAGACTCAAAAGTGTTCAAATGTTTTATCGATCATACAAATAGGGAGATTCACATATAAAACTATTATGTTTAAGTTAATTTAGAGATTTCAAAATCATATCAGTCTATCTTTCATCCTTTCATACTTATGACATCTCAAGTGCATAGAAACAAAGTTTTCCAAAAGAGTTTTGATATTTCAGAAAAATTGAAATTTTTTCACAAATCTTGCTCGAAATGTCACAAATTGCTAGATTCTAAGAATCTCATCCCGAACAAAATCTTGCATTGTTCTCAATGTAAAAAGATATGCAATGAGCAATACTATGAGAGTAACGATAAAATAAAGGAAAGTGAGAACGAGAGTACCTGAGAGACTCGATCATGGAAGTCTATAACTCTAAACAACTAAATAATTTAAACTAATAAAAATATGCTCTACCTCCATCAGACTAGGAGGTCAATCTAGATAACAAGATCATCCAAAGGAATGAAATTTAGTAGAATTAGTAGGTGGAGTAAAAGATTTTTTAGTAATATCATCCACCATCCTATTTCAGAATACACATGGGTGATGCTTGTTGTTCTAATCTATTAAAAATCCTGCTGAAAAAGTTCAGCGGGTTTTTCAAAGTTATCACCCCATGTGTTAGGAAAGGAGAATTTCTTCAGTTGGAATTCATCAAATATGAATCTCCTTTCCAACTTGTCTGGAAAAAAATTATTCAAGTAATGGTTATCCCAGAGATGGTGCACTTCGGTCTAAACAAACCAAAGTGATGTGGAGGCTTGAAATTCTTCTTCACAAATCATTATGGTCTCCACATTTTCAGATTCTACTGGTGCTTCCACTATTAATACTTCGGTATTACACTCTGTGGAAGGAGTCTTTTTGGGCACCGGTGAAATTTCCCTTAAGGCATTGACAATGTTACGAATCACAGGATCATCCCAATCTCCAAAATATGCCAAACACTCTTCTAAAGTGTAGGAAACTTTGACCTTCTCGGTCACTTATGTAGGTTAGAATACGTCCTCAACCACTACACTTTTAGAAATCGACCTCTCCATAGGCAAATCAAGCACCAATCCATCAAATTCCTGCATAACAAAATTGTTCAAGTCAATGATTGGTGTCTTATCAATTAAATTTTCAGATTTTGACTCTTCCAAGGCTTCATCAATATATAAAATTACTTCTTCCTTGGAATGGGCCAAGCAAACTTTGAAGGTTTTGAAAAATCTAGTTGAGGGTGGCTCATCATCATCCACAATTGTATCTATGAAATTAATCATGTGGATCTCATCTTCATCCTCATCCTCATTCTCTTGTTGTTTCTGCAAATGAAACACATTCAACTTCATTGTCATGTTTCCAAAGAATATCTTCATGACTCCATTCCTACAATTGATTATAGCATTGGCGGTTGCTAGGAATGGTCGGCCTAGAATGACGAGAACTTGAATATATACATTTGTAACCGCTTGTGTATCTAAAACGATAAAGTCTACTGGGTAGTAGAACTTATCAATTTGGACTAACACATCCTCAATTACTCCTCTCGGTATTCTAATGGAGTGATTCGCAAGTTGTAAAGTTATCTTGGTGGGTTTTAATTCACCAAGTCCAAGTTGTTCATATACCGAATAGGGAATCAAGTTAACACTAGCCCCTAGATCGAGAAGTGCTCTATTGATCTGAAAGTTTCCTATCATGCAAGAGATTGTAGGGCTTCCGGGATCTTTAAATTTGGGGGGAGTGTTTTGTTATATGATAATACTTACTTGTTCTGTAAAAAATGCCCTCTTGTGCACGTTTTGCTTACGTTTTTCGGCACATAGATCCTTTAGAAATTTGGCATATGAAGGAATTTTCTTGATTGCATCCAACAAGGGAATGTTGAATTTAACTTGTTTGAAGACTTTTAGGATGTCCTGATTTTCACTTGGCCTTTTTGTTGAGACAAGACGTTGGGGGAATAGGGCCACAGGTTTATACACATGCTCCAGCTCTTCATCTTGTGGAGCATTGCTCAATTCACCTTCACTCTTAGAATCAGTCAGATCATTAGGCTTTGCGGCCTTCACAGTTCAGATTTTTCAATTGTTTTACCACTTCTAAGAGTGGTAATGGCTTGAACATGTTCCACTTGAATGGTTGAAGAATTGGAATTCGATTCGAGTTGTTCCTTAGGGTTAGGATGAGATTGGGTCAAAACAGTCCATTTCTCCCTAACTCCTAGGTGTGTCTCAATTCTTTCAACCGAAATTTTAAGTTCATTCATGGCCTGTATGTTGGACTGATTTATCTGAGTTTGTCCAATCATGAATGCGTTCAATGTATCCTCAAGAGTGCTCTTTTGAGGAGGCCCTTGGGAAGCATTATTTGTATTTACCATAGGTCCATTCTTCCTATTAAGATTCAGTTTACACCGCCAATTAGGATTATTCAGGTTAGAATTTGGTCCACTAAAGGGGCGTTGATAAGCGTTTGTGGCGTTCAATTGGGTTTGTAAGATATCTTGAAACATAAGGATCGTTAGGCAATCCTTTGTCAAGTGAACATCACTCTCACAAATACCAAATACACTCTCAACGGCCTCACCAGTGGTTATCATGTTAACACTTCTTAATTCTATAGCCTCAACCTTCTTTGTGAGACCCACTACCTTTGAATTTAAATCATCCTCCCCATCCAATACATGTACTCCTTTCTCTCTTGGGACTGACTTGGGATTACTAGTTGGAGTGGAGATGTCCTAAGATTGGGCATTCTCAGCTAGCATATCAAAGTAATCCCAAGCTTCATCAGGCGCTTTGCTAAAAAACTCACAATTACATATCATTTGGATAAATTAACGCATGTTTAAACTTAATCCATCATGGAAGAAGTCAATCAAGCGCCACTTTTCATAACCATGGTGTGGGCACTCTAATAAATGATCTTTGAGCCTCTCCCAACATTGAAAAAATATTTCATCTCCTTTTTGGAAAAAGTTTATGATGGTCCACCTTAGTGCGTTTGTTTTATGAACCGGGAAGTACTTTTTAAGGAACTCCTGGGTCATCTCAGCTCATGTCCCGATGCTTCTGGGTTTAAGTGATTGAAGCCATGATTTTGCTTTATCCTTTAGAGAGAAGGGGAACAATTTCAGTTTAATTACATCTTGGGAGACATCATTAAATTGAAAGGTATTGGTGATCTCCTTAAATTTGCTTAGGTGCGCATATGGACTTTCAGAATTAAGTCTATGGAAATTTAGAAGTAATTTGATAATTTTCGGTTTAAGGTCTACGTTTCCTGCATTATTTTTTCAGACCTGGCTATTCTCTCCGGTTGTAAATAATCTCGCAATATTTTAACCGGAGGAACATAGTGTTCCTCATTCTCATTATGTTCCGTCCTAGTTGGTGGTGCATCATGCTCAACATTCTCAACATTGTGCGGTTCCTTCTCAGCCATGATGTCAGACGATTCAGGATTTCCTAGCTGGTTTTTAACTCGTCTGTGATTGATTAATTCTCCAACTAAATCTCCCTCACTTAGAAGTCGCGATGTATAATCACGTTCTCAATGGGGCATAAACTACACAAAACTAAACTAAATCCTAAAATCTAAAAAAAAAAACAAAAATAAAAACTAAAAATTAAACGAGTCTAAGTTAGAACGATCTTACCGGATTGAAGAACTACGTTAATGAAGAAGATCCTACAAAATAAACAAAATCTGTTAGTAGTAGAAGATTTTGAAAAAACCCTACTAAGAAAATAAATCCTAACCTAACCTATCTAACCTAACTATACCCTAATTACAAAATTTAAAACCGTTAACCTAATCCCTGATAGCGGCGCCAAAAACTTATTCGTTCGCCTCAAGTGCAAGGCTGTGATGCAGTAATAATTCTCGGTAAGACCAATGTCGATCCTCAGGGATTATCGTAACAATACTGAACGTTATAACTATGATGGGCTAAATTCAGATTTGTATTAATGGATAGAAATTAAGAATATAAAACTATTTATTAAATCAGGAAAATACACACTAGAGCGCCAATGATCCACTTATAATCATTCACAATGCCAATTTAAACCATTCAAGCCAATCATTCAATTGGAATCAGAGTTCTATCCCTATCCAACTGGAATATAGAGCAATCAAATCATCATAATATGTCTAACATAGATGGATCATCTATTGAGATGGTTTTCTCATAATCAACTAAGGCATTGGGCGTATTCAATCACACAGCCCAATCCTTCATAAAACAATTAAGATCACATTCATGATTCTTCCTCAAGCCTTGTCACTAGACTTTGATTTAGAAGTATGAATTGAACTTCTATTGAATCAAAATAATACATAAATAACTATTTCAGATCCAATCAAAAGATAAGAACTTCTTCTAGTTTAGTTCTAGATAAGCACTTAGGAAACTTAGCCTATAAGATTCCCTAGCATCCAACATATTATGATGGATCTAAGATCTCTACAACCCAAAATCCTATCAATCAACACCCCATTAAGGAATCTTAGTAATCAAAACATCCCATGTAAGAGAAATCATAAGAGATAGAAGATTAACTAAAAATACTAACTTTATTTCAAACTAGGATTAGAAGTGTTCTTCATTAAAAAAAAGTACTTTGACCTAATTCGAATTAAGCATTGCAAACAACTATAAGCTTCACCTCTTAGCCCTAACTAAGAGGTTTAGCCAACCATCAATAGGTTAAACTAAAACTCAAAGAAAAGCTACTAAAAATATAAAAAAAACTTGATTCGAAGGAGTTGCAGACGCTCCACAGCGATCCTCTCCATCTCCCACGACTTTCCAAGCCTTCTATGATGCCTTAGGAATGAAACCTAGGTATCCTTTTATAATAGAGGAGTTCCATTAACTCAGAAACTTCCAGATTTGCATAGCCACTTACGCAGCCCATAAAAATCGGATCTTGTAGAACAAGCCTACTGGAGTTCTTCAAAATTTACACTGGCTGTTGTTGGACCTGTCTGTTGGGTGTCCAGAGAGTGCACAAGGGGGGGGGGGGGGGGGGGGGGGGGGTGTTCAAGCCTGGTTCCAGCGACCTATACAGGGGGGCAGCGAGGTGGCTGACTGGTCTAGTCCTCTTTATTTCCTTTCTTTCTTTCTCTTCTCTCCTTCTTTCTTCTTCCTTCTTTGGCCCACCTTGGATCATCATCAATGATCTTCCAAATGCTATCTTTTAAGCATCAATTGGGTGAAGTCCTTCTCTCATTCCTACATCCACAAAACATGCATTAGATAAGACTTTTAGACATGCAAATCATGCATACAATGTGATGATATGGGTTAGAAAATGTATAATTTAGGAGCTCAACACTGGGGATTTGCTTAGTTAACAGTTCTGAATACTTTATATTTTAGGGTTTAAATTATTAGGATAGATTTCTGTAGTATTTTTAAGTTAGGACTTTTTTTCTAAATTTTTGGATCACTTACTGTTTTGAGTTTCTATTTTATAGGATTCATTTAACCTAGTTTTTCTTTTCAGGTATTATCTTTCCGACCCTCGCTTTTCAATTTTTATAGAATTTTTAGTTTTTAAGTACCTAGAAGTAGAATTAGGCTTAGTTTAGAACTTAGTTCAGTGTGTGTTTATGCCCAAGTGCATGGGTTTGTGATCACACACTTCGTCTTTTAAGTAAATGAAGTTTAGTTGAATGACTCCCCATTCATACTCATGTTAGGAAATATGTAAGCGCCTGTGAATCATCTACATATATGTTTGAGAACCAAACGAATCAAATTGAGTAAGATGAGAACGAAGTCAATAATGCTCCACCGGTTAGAGCATTGCATAGTTACTTGCAACTTGCAAGAGCAAGCACACCCACTTGTATTGTCTTTCTGCATAATGTTGAAAACGTAGATTTTAAACCAGGTATTCAACTCCTTCCAAAGTTTCATGGGCTAGACTCTGAGAGCCCGTATTTGCACTTAAAAGAATTTGATGAGATTATAGGTACTTTGCATTATAATAATGTTATTGAGGACTCAATTAAACTGAAACTATTTCCATTCTCTTTGAAGGAGAGAGCCAAGTCATGGCTCCACTCCTTAAGGCCAAGATATATCGGTACTTGGGCTAAGATGACTTGGAAGTTCCTTAAAAAGTTATTCCCGATTCACAAGACCAACACACTGAAACGTGCTATTATGAATTTCTCCCAAAAAGAAGAAGAAACATTTTTCCAATGCTAGGAGAGGTTCAATGATCTACTACTTGCTTGCCCACATCATGGTTATGAGATTTGGCATGTGATTAGCTTCTTCTATGATGGATTAAGCTCAAACACGCGCCAATTTGTACAGATGATGTGCAACGATGAATTTTTTAATATGGTTCCTGATAAGGCATGGGACTACTTTGATATATTGGGTGAAAACCTATAATCATGGATACCTCTAACAATTAGGCAGTGCCAAGCCTATATCCAAAGAGAAAGGAAGAATGTATGTCCTAAGAGAAGAAGATGACGTCGAGGCCATAAAACTTAGGAAGGTGGATTTGGTTGAATCCAATGACATTGTTGAGAGCATTTGTGGTATTTGTGCAAGTAATGTGAACTCAACACAGGATTGTCCCATAATTCTTGCATTCCAAGAAGTGTTACATGAACAAGTAAATGCTATGAATGCTTATCAACGACTGTTTAACATGCCCATGTCAAACAAGTACAATTCTAACTAGAGGAATCATCCAAATTTCAGTTGGAGGAACGGACCCACTGTTAAGTTCTGAAT
Source organism: Liriodendron chinense (assembly GCA_003013855.2). Taxonomy (NCBI): domain Eukaryota; kingdom Viridiplantae; phylum Streptophyta; class Magnoliopsida; order Magnoliales; family Magnoliaceae; genus Liriodendron; species Liriodendron chinense. The sequence continues at coordinate 8,073,095 of ML058515.1, read as the reverse complement.
TTTACATATTTATACCCTAGTTCATCACGCATTTACTTTGATTGAGCTGTTAAAAGACCCATCTTATGAGTGTATTTGTGTTTGTAAAAAGAGAGAGAGACCTCATGAATTTTATAATAAAAGGACTACTTTAGATCACATTAAAGATCATGGAAGAAGAGCCAAAGAGTAAGGAAAAAGGCAAGAAAAACAAAGAAAGAAAAAGAAGAAATTGCAAGCAGACAGTTTCCCAAGACTGGTCATCCATTGCCAAAGATCGATCGTCCGACCGGTCTAAAAATTGAAGGACGGATGCTAAACTCGTTGGACAAAATTTGGACATTCCATATCGGTCGTCCAATCGGTCGGTGAGAGCTCAGACTGATCGTCCGACTGGTCTAATATTCAACAAGGGAGGAAGAATTTTACAAAAGCTTGCTGGACAAAAAGGTGCTATTTTAGACCGGTCACTAAAAGCTCAGACTGGTTCTTCGATCGGTCTGCCTGAAGAACAAAAAATCCAGAATCAGTTTTTACCATTGCTGTTTGAGCACTGACCAGTCGGAGCCCATCAATGACCGGTCGACCACCGATTCGACTGTGTAAATCTTTCACAAATTCCAGATGATTCTGAGGCGGTGGCGGGTTTTTTTCTATAAAAGGACACCTCTACCTTCTTCCTAAATAATCCTAGAAGAGTCATAGACATTCTGGAGGTGGAGATGATCGAAGTGGAGCATCTACAACTCTATCCATCTAGTTTTCTTCTAGTTTTTACATGTTTTACTTAGTTTTCTTTTTTTATTTCTAATTCAATCATGTCTTTGGTTGGCTAGACCTCTTAGCTAAAACTAAGAGGTGAAGCTTGTAGTTAGGTTTGATGTTTAATTCTTTTATTCAAGTACTTTAAACTTCTGTTTTGGATTTTTCAAGTTCTAGTTTGAATAAAGTTGGTATTTTTAAATAATTTTGAGAACTTGTGTGCTAAGTACATGAGTTACTTCTAAGTTTATGAGAATAATCATTATGATTTTATGAGTCATTGTTGAATGAGTTCTGGGATATATGGCCTGAAGAACTCCCAGATGGATCACTTCCTATGCGAGATATCCAACATCACATTGATTTTGTCCTTAAGGCCAGTTTGCCCAATCAACCACACTATCGGATGAGTCCGAGAGAGTGTCAAATACTTTAAGGGAAAGTAGAGGAACTGATTCGTAAGGGTCAACTCAGAGAAAGCATAAGCCCATGCGTCGTGCTAGCGTTATTAACTCCAAAGAAAGATAGGAGTTGGTGCATGTGTGTCGATAGCCGAACAATTAACAAAATAACAATTCAATATCGGTTCTCAATACCACGGCTAAATGACATGCTTGAGGGTGCAAGGTGTTCTTTAAGTTAGATCTAAGAAGCGGATACCATTAGATATGCATTAGGCCGGGTGATAAATGGAAAACAACATTTAAGACTAAGGAAGATGTATCAGTGGCTGGTTATGCCCTTCGGTCTATTTAATGCTCCGAGTACTTTTATGCGCCTAATGAATTAAGTATTGAAGTTGTTCATTGGCTGGTTTGTAGTGGTGTACTTGATGACATCTTGATCTATAGTCAAAATGAGACGAAACACATGAACCATCTCAGGCAAGTTTTACAAGTATTGGCCGATAATAAGCTATATTTTAACTGAAGAAGTGTAACTTCTTAATCGATCAACTGTTATCCTGGGGTTCGTTGTGACGTCTACGGACATCCGAGTGGACAAAGAGAAAGTTTGGGCTATTCAGGATTGGCCGACCCCGACAAACATTCATGAGGTATGAAGTTTTCATGGATTGGTGACATTTTCTTATTGATTTGTGCGGAATTTCAGTACCATTGTCGCGTCAATCACCGGTTGCATGAGGAAATTACTACTATTTCAATGAACCGATGAGGCCAATAAGAGCTTTATAAAGATCAAGCATCGGTTGTCCACAATGTCGGTTTTGATGCTTTCCAATTTCAACAAACTGTTTGAGGTTGAATGTGACGCATCCTGTGTCGGTATTGGGGGAGTCCTTTCTCAAGAAGGCAGACCGTTCACCTTCTACAGTGAGAAGCTCAACAACACACAGAAGAAGTGGTTGACTTATGAGCTTGAGTTATACGCATTGGTCCAGGCACTGCATCATTGGCGCCACTATCTTATTCAAAGGGAGTTTGTCATCTACACTGACCATTAAGCTTTAAAGTTCATCAATAGTTAGACTAATGTGAACAGTGTGCATGCTAGATGGATCTTGTTTTTGCAGGAGTTCACGTTTATTCTAAAGCATAAGTCAGGGCAACAGAATAAGGTGGAATTTGCTGATGCATGGACGAGGTGCCAAGAGGGTCACCAGAGTGACTTTCTGATTCAAGATGGATTCCTCTTCAAAGGGAATCGACTTTGCATCCTATAGAGTTCGTTGTGGGACAAGATTATTCTTGATCTACATGGTGGTGGCCTTGGTCGTCATCTTGGACAGGACAAGACTAGAGTATTGGTGGAGGAGTGATATTATTGGTTGCAATTGACTCATGATGTGGGGAAATCAGTATAACAATGTCATGTTTGCCAAGCCTCTAAGTGGCAATCTCAGAATACAGGTCTCTACACTCCATTACCTATGCCTGATGCCCCTTGGGAGGATTTATCCATAGACTTTGTACTGAGTCTCCCACGAACACAACGCGGTATGGATTTGGTGTTCGTGTTGCTAGACCGATTCTCTAAGATGACACACTTCATTCCCTGCAAGAAGACCTTTGATGTGTATACGTAGCAAATCTGTTCTTCAAGTAGGTTGTACAACTACATGGGATTCCTAAGACGATCACTTCAGACTGGGACACAAAGTTCATCAGCTACTTTTGGCAGGCCTTGTTGAATCAGTTTAGTATGTGACTTCAATTCAGTAGAGCCTACCATCCACAAACAGATGGGCAGATTGAGGTCGTAAACCACACATTGGGGAATCTCATCCGTTGTATTTCAGGCGACAATCAGAAGCAATGAGACTTGGCCTTTACCCAAGCAGAGTTCACATTCAATAACATGATAAACTGCTCGACAGGAAAGTCTTTATTCCAGATTGTCTATGGGTGAGTGCCTCGGCACACACTTGATTTGGTTCCACTGCCGAAGCTCCCAGGCATGAGTATTGTAGCTAATCACACGGTGGACTAGATCATGGATATTCATGCTTTGAACGAGAAGTACAAGGAAGAGGCCAACAAGCATCAGTTTGCTAGAGTGTTTGAAGTAGTCGATCAGGTGATGGTCCATCTACGTAAAGAGTGATTTCCTATCGAGACCTACAACAAATTGAAGCACAAGAAGATTGGACCGGTTCTGATCATTCGCAAGATCAATGACAATGCCTATTTTGTTGATCTTCCGGATGACATAGGAGATTTCGAGGACTTTCAACGTTGTAGATCTGTACGAGTATCATGAACCGAAGATGGACGAGAACTCGGGGTCGAGTTCTTTTAAAGTGGAGGGGACCGATGTAGAGCTGGTTGTAGACATTTTCATGGCCAAGATGGAACAGAGGAAGCTTGATCGGAGATAGAAGTGATCCAGGTCGTCACAACCGTAAAATAGTTGTATCTCGCAATCTGGGATGAGTTATGGGACGTATAATATATGATTTTGGGTTAGCTCGAGCTACTTAAGCCACCCAACCCTATTATGCCATGTTTCCCAAGCCACATTTATGAGATTCAATGAGATCGATGGTTGTTAGCTTAGTTTAATTCTGTTTTTACTATTATAATAAGTTTTAGATCAAGTATAACTTTTAATCATTTGAGTTTTAGAAATTGTGCTGAACATAAAAAGGGCTTAGAAACATTAGTAGAATAAGGTTGTTGGGCTGGATTGGACACTTACTATTTTTGGCTGAAATGAGGAAGTCTAGTGGAAATAGGAGTCATCTATAAATAGTAAGTTTACTATTTATAGTATAAATAGTAAGTTTACTATTTATAGTAAGTCACGTTTCTTAGGTGTTTGAGTTGGAGTATGAGTCTACTACTTGGTCCTAGGATTTAGTTTTTCATTTAAATTATTGTAATTCCATTTTATTATTCATTCAATTAATTACAAATTCATTAGGAATTATTTTTGTTTTTTGTTTTTTCTTTTTATTCCGTGGATTTGAGAAGCTCTCTCATGAATTTGAGGAAGTCTGGCTGAAGAGTATTAAAAACCTTATGGATTCAAGGTAGTTATCAAGTAAGGAAGATGGTGATCGACCACGTCCTCCCTATGTTAAACTGTCGTTAGATGCTTTTCAAATCCTCTTTAACCAAATTGTAATGCATTCCTAAGAATTGTGGTCGATCTCATTCTGCGAAATTGTAGTGACAGGTACAGCCAGCTAACCGCTTGATCGGGCACACTATGCCTCCGCCATTACTACTTAGCTACAGTCACTCGTATTACGCCACTTGTGAATGGTACATGTTCTATTCTTGGCATTCTGATTGTGTGACATGTGTCACGGGGCTACAAGCCTACAACTAGCGCTTGGCTTCGTAACCACCTGCCGTCTCATTATCATCTCCTTGTTACTGATTGTCTTGATCGAGATAATTTGTTTGTGCAAACAGTATCATTGCATATGTATTTTTTTTTTTTTTTTTTTTGAACTGTTCAATGAATGTCCACCAACCAATCATTGAGACGACAAAATAAAAAGCATAATATTTTTTTATTGATGATAAATTTCAACGGGCACCCATAATTTGCACACTTCAATTGGACTTAGTTATTTTCCACGTATGCAGTATCTAAGTAATTTCTCAGGGCCTATGTATCATCCATCACACTGCCAGAGCATCTAAGTTTTTATCCTCTCTTTAATATCGATGCCTTTTCTTTTTTCCTTTTTCTTTTTTCTTTTTTTTTTTGTTTTGTTTTTTAAATTATATCTAGTCTTCTTTTATGCCTTTTCAAAGAGAAATCCGATGCAAATCCTACTCTGGCACTTTTACAGTTTTACTTCTGAGAGATCCGGGTCGTTCATGTTGTGGGCCTCACGGTAGTCGTGTTTTCCAATTGAAATTCAGATTGGTCCACTGACAAAGTGGACCGATGCATGGGGCACATATTTATAACCATCCATTATATGGCTACGAAATGATAGTTGAAATAAATAGGCAATTTTCCTAATTGAGCCGCTGAAATCAACGGCTGAAACACCCCTATGGGTGTGATCCTTAGGTATGTTATCTGTGCATTAGTGCCCAGAATTTTGAATGGTCCAGATTTGCATAAAACTAAGTCTTGAGATATCTTTGGGTTGAATGTGGACTGTTGCTGCTTTTCTCTTCTCTACCGTCAAATCATGTATATGCCAAAAATCCTAGGGCCAATGTTGTTCTAATCAAGAATGATTTTTAGCAGACAAATTACCTAACTCATTGCCTCAATTTCCCAAAGCCAAAAACCGAGTATGCCGTTGAAGAGTGCCGATCGTCTGTGTTGAAGGCACAAAAAGTTCTACGCCGGATTTTTCTCTTCCACATACATTGCTAACTACACAACCGACTTTTAACGTGTAAAACTATTTCTGGGTCCCACCATGATTTTTTTGTTAAATCAATACCGTCCATCAATTTTTCCAGATAAATCTAGAGCAATATCCCAAAAACGAGGTACATCCAAACGTCAAGTGGATGACATCACATAAAGCAGTCGGAATTGAACAAACTTCCGTTGAAACTTTTCTAGGGCCAACATCGAGGCTTATTTTCCATCTGACCCATTCATAAGATCACACATGCCTAGATGAAGTTAAAATAAAAATATCAGCTTGATAAGAGCATTATGTGGCCCCAAGAAATTTTCAATGGTAGCATTAATTCTTACTGTCCTCAATGATGTGGTCCACTTTAACTTTAAATCTGCATTGTTTTTGGGTTCATAGCCTATAATGATATGAAAAAATGAATTGACGGTGTGGATCTAACAAATACATCATCTTGGAGCCCACTTAAATTTCACACTTCCGGTGCTTGCTGTGTGATGCAGTGGAGCGGAATAGGTGAGACCGGGCATCACCCAAGACGGTGCAACCCTCACCATGGGGCCCACCTTGATTTGTTTATTCTACATCCACTCCGTGCATCCGAATTTTCAGATCATTTTAGAGCATTCTGCCAAAATTTAAGAATATCCAATCATCAGGTGGACCATACTCTAGGAAAAAGTTGTGATTGAACGCCCTACTATTAAAAACTTATTCGGAATCACCTTAATGTTTCTATGGTTTTTATTTGACATCCAATCTGTTGATAAGTTCACATAAGCCTGGATGAAGAGGAAAAACACATATCAGCTTGATACAAAACTTTTGTGGCCCCTTATTGGTAAGTCACCACTGTTTCCTATGGCATAGGTAATGGTAAGCCACCACTGTTTCATTTTTTGGATAATTCTTTAAAATGATCCGGAAAAAACGGATGAACGGGGTGGATATAGAATATACATGACAAGGTGGGCACCACTGTAAGGGCCGTACGGTCTTAGGTAACGCCAGGGTCTCACCTATTATGCTCCAGTGGTGCAGCACATTCCCGTGAGAGAAGAAAACGGAAAGTATTTATATGTGAAACTTTAGTGGGCCCTATTATGATGTATTTATCAGATCCACACCGTCCAGCCATTTTTTCACACCATTTTATGGAACTAGACAAAAAAATGAGGCAAAACCAAGCTCAACTGAGCCACCTTACAGAAACAGTCTGAATTGAACGCCTACTGTTGAAAACTTCTTGGAGTCATAGGAGGCTCTTATCAAACTTATATTTGTGGTTTCCCTTCACGAAGGTATGTGTAACATTATTAAAAGGCTAGATAGCAAATAAAGAAGTTGTGAACGGTTTCCATTCAATCTTGGCTACTTTCTTTGACGTGGTTTACTCGAGTTTTGAATATGCCTGGATTTTGGGCTCATGCTCTAAGAATCATCTTTAAAAATTGATGGACAGTGTGAATATGAAACATAAATCGTTGTGGGACCCAAAGAAGTTACACGCGTTAAAAATGATGTTGTGTAGCACGCGTTGTATTTGGGAGAGAGAAACCCCGCGTATCTCGTCAGCCAAAATCCTCTGGGATGATGTGGACCAATGAGAAGCAATGGCGCTGGAATTTCTTGTGCCTTCAGCACAGATGATCCACACTCGCTAGGGCTCTCAATGGAGCGGTCAGATCCGAGATCCGATTCGCTCCAAATCCGTATAATGCGGATTTGGATCTTAAAATAGGTCCGATTGGTTAAATGGACCGGATTTAGATCTTAAAATAGGTCCGATTGGTTAAATGGACCGGATTTAGATTTTAAAATAGGTCCGATTACTTAAATGGACCGGATATGGATTCACATGAACATATCCAAGTACGATCCGAATCCGATTAAGATTTGACTCATTGTCACCTTGCTGTATATGTTATATTCGTGTTGACCATCCATTTTACAAATTATTTTAGGCCATGTCGACCATACCATAGTAAATAGTGGGATTTGCATCATTTTTCTACTAAATTAAATATATTATATTATATATTTTTTAAGATTTGTAATGGGGTAGATTCGGACCTGATCGGAAATGGATCTAACAATTTATAAATGGATCAGATATGGATATCACCTTTTGGATCCGAGATGGATCCGAATCCGATCCGAATTTGTCTACAGGTATATGAACTTGGAGCCGGATCTAACTGGATCCGATCCAGATCCGACCCATTGAGAGCCCTAGCACTCGCCGTTGAAAGCCTTGAATCAAGCATTCTTCAAGCCCTGCCTAAGGAAGCGTGACAGACGAGTTTGCTTTCACTGTTTCTTTACTTTTTCTTTTCTTTATTGAAAGTAACTCATCCACCTTTAAAAAAAAAAAAAGAAAAAAAAAAGAAAAAAAGAAAAAGAAAAAAGGCGAATAATAATAATAAATAAATAAATGAATGAATAAAATAAAAGATAAAAGATAAAAGATAAAAAAGAAAGAGAAAAGAAAAAGAAATACACAACTGTTTTCCCTTTTTCTTTCTTGTACTAAAGAGATCAGGTTCGCTCCAGGAGCAGATTAGGTGCGGGTATGATCGGGGGCCATCTTGATGTATGCATTGTATATCCACGCCGTCCATCCATTTTTCCAGATCATTTTAAGGCATGAGCCTAAAAGGGAAGAAGATTCAAATCTCAGGTGGACCACACTAAAGGTAACGGGGGTGATTGAACGCCCACCGTTAAAAACTTCCAAAGGTCCACCGTAATGCCCACTGCAATATTTTTTTATTTACCATCCAACCTGTTGATAAGGTCTCATAGTACTGGTTGAAGAGAAAAAACAAATATCAGCTTGATCCAAAAATTTTGTCACCCACGAGAAGATTTTGATGGCAAATCACCAATGTTCCTATATATGGTGTGGTCCATCTGATATTTGGATCTGCTTATTTTTTAGAATCATGGTTTAAAATGTGCTGGAAAAACAGATGGACAGTGTGGATATACAATACATTCATCTAAGGTAGCCCCATGGTCAGAGCCGCACCTATCTATTCTGCTCCCTTTTGCTCCACGTACGTTCACATATACACGCATGCAGCCGGGTCGAACTAGCATGATGATGAGTTGGCCCAGACAGCAAAACCAGGCCCGCTCCAGGGATCAGTCGTCAGGCCAAACGCGTCTGTTGAATTAGGATGAAATTTTAAGAGTCTCCTTGTTTTCAGAATAGTGGATCCCACCTGATGAGCACATCCGACCGGTTATTGGACCAGCTAAATAAATGTGCAGCCCTGGCTGCATTGCTGAGATGGGAAACAAAAGAGTGCCGTGTAGAGATACCTGAGAGACTCTTTTTGGAGGTTATATCAAAGTGACAAAGGTTACCAACCAGAGAAGATCATTAACGGTTCTTGTATTTGCATGATCAAGTAAAAAAGGGAGAGGGCCGTCCACCCTTTATACCACTTGATATATATATATATATATATATATATATATATATATATATATATAGAGAGAGAGAGAGAGAGAGAGAGAGAGAGAGAGAGAGAGAGAGAGAGTGTGTGTGTGTAATCTCCATCCCTTTATAGGAGTAACCTCCCACTTATCCTTCCCTTTTTTGAATTCCACGTCAAATGAAAAAAAAAATGGAATTTGTTAAACTGCCCCGAAGAGAAGGCATACGCAAACTCTTAAAGCAGCTAGCCCATCTAATCAGGGTCCCAGAAATCAGAGGTTATAGGATTGTCAGGAACGCTAGGTTGCGTAAAGGGATCTGGTCAATTTCAAATACATGTGCATTTCTTTATCAATTTTACAAAAATAAATAAGGTTCGGAGGTGTATACATTCTCTAGACAATTTGCGGCCACCCAAGTGACCCCATGGTCATCTCAATTGTCCATCTCAAAGTTTCTAGCATCTACTACACATCAGAAGGTTTGGATCATGTATCAAAATTGAGTAACAACCAATAACAAGCAATTAGTTGAAATGAGGTTCTTGAGATTTAAGCGCTTCTCTTGTTACTTGTTCTCTTTACTTGGCTTGCATAAGTTGCCTACACTATTAAGCATCCTTGTGGCATTTGATGTAATATTCCTAATTATTTTGGGGTTACTCCTTTTTTTTTTTGTTGAAAACTTGACATTTAAAACCTGTTACTTTCGGAAACCAACCTTATTTTAACTCATCACATCTATTAGAGATATATTACAAACTTAAATGAGTAATCTTGCCGTAGAAACTTCAACTTAGTACTCTTTTTTTTTTTTGTCTTTGATCAATCATCATGTTCAATGGTGACTATCTAACTGTCGATTAACAAATCCATGAGGATCCATCCATTGGATCATCAAACTAACCATAAAAATACTTTTTAACCATTGATCTACCTAAGGGATCGCTTGATCAATCATTTGATGGATGAATCTCATCAAATTTGGAAATCTATTTTCTACATATTGTGGACGTTGGATCCCGAGGTTGCGGGGTGCCGTGAAAGAGGAGTTTAGATTTGACTGGAGTCGCCACTAGACAGTTAAATAAATTCCACGGTCGACTAGACCCTGTAGAAAGTTAGGAGGGAGAATTCAAAAGTTCTCGATCCTAAAATGACTCATTGTTCTACGACTAGAAATTCTGGGTAAGGGACCACGGTTACAGAGAGGGAAGGTGTTAGGCACCCACTCTGCCTGTACAAACATACGGTCTCTACGTCACTGGATTAAACAAAATTTGAGGATTAGGACTTCATTCTTGTGTGCTAATGATGCAATGGTATGTTAATGACATGTTAAATGCAACACCTACAACAAGCTATAATTTTGGCTAGATAAATCCGCCTTAGCTACTCACTCGTCGAAATGATAATGCAATCAATCCAAATTTCTAATGGCCACTATTTGACTATGTTGGTAAGCCACTAAGTGTATGTTTGAAAAGATCGGGTGCCTAATCTATGATGTGATGCTTATGGATAGAGTAAGCAGGGGAGTGGAGAAGGGAATAGGTGTTGCACAATGCTTATGCAAGATAAATGAAGGTGATTGAGAGTTGATGGATGGTAGTGTTGCAAGGATTAGATTGAGTAGCTTAGATTGAGGCTTTGGTTGCTCGAGTTGTTGAGGCTTTGGGCTAGACCAGGTTGAACTTGGCTGGACTCACTCCTATCCTACTTTCCTCTCCTTAGTGGAGGGATGGAGTGGCTAAGCTAACAGATGAAAGGCTTAAAGGATGCTTAAGTCTCTTAAGAATGAGAAGGTATGAATCTGGATATGAAGGATGATTGAAATGGGAAGGGGAGGGGGCTCTTTATAGCCCCTAAATCTGGTTTTGTAGTAATTCCTAGCAAGTCCAAGGTTAGAAAGGACTTTGATGGCTTGGATTTGGGATTGCCACATGGCAAGATCTCGATGGTTGGATCAGAGGGCATGGCTCATAATTTTGGGTAAAAGGGAGGGGTGCCAAAGTCTTTTCATAGTGCCACACGTTTAGAGGCTGTAAAAGGAGAAAAGCCACAATATAGAGCTCCTACCAAGGCTGGAGACTTTTCATGTGGCTGGCGGCACCCTGGGTATCGCCAGTGCCAAACAAGGTCTCCTGCTTTGGCAGGTGAGCTCCCCTACACGTGTGTTGACTCATCTTCCATGGATGTTAGGTTGTTGTTTGCTCTAGATTCCAAATGGGCTTGGTCATAGGGGCTTGGTTTAGGGTTGTAGTTTTTGGGCTTGATTTGATAAAGTGAGTTAGCTAGGTAAGTTAATTAGGTGAGCTAACTGGGTGAGTTGACTAGGTTTCGCTAGGTTTTTCCTAGGATTAGGTTTTAGAGTCCGTCTTAGGGTTCAAACTAGGGTTGAGTTTTAGGGTTCGGCTTAGGGTTTGGAGTAGGGTTGACTCCATCCAACTTAATCAACTGGTTAGCCTGAGGTGGGTGTTTACAGATATCCCTCTTTGGTAGAGGTTGTGTGCAACCAAATGCTAATGCGAGTGGATACCCCACCCTCCTTAGTCAGACTGGGTTGTGGTTTGGATTCATCGTCCGCCTTTGTGTCGGTGTCAGTTGATTGTTTAAAAATAAATAACTCGCACATATCACAAGGGTTTGGGGAAAATGTTGCAATTGTCCCTGCGCTTTCTACAGTATTACGAGTGACCAATCGAAACCTTTTCTCCCTTGATCTGTACTAACATCAGAAGAACCCAATATTGTAGTGCCTTTACGCTTTTTTGTGGCCTTACGGGGACCCTGACTCGAAATGGCATGTCCGTTGCTTCTCAGATCACCTTAGGAGTACTTATTTTGCTTGATCGTCAAATTGGTTAGCTGCTCTATGCTTTTTGCAGCCTTACGAAGAAATCACTATGTTGACTTGGACTCGATCAAGTTCCGCAAGTGTCCAGGACTAGGTATATGCAAGTGACTTTTTCTATGCATTCTGCTAGTTTCAACACTTAAGTCACAATTCGTCTTTTCCACTATTTTGAGTGGTTTTTTCTTATTAGGACTTGGCCTATCATCCATTCCTGCATTGAGCATCTATCACAATCGTCTTGAGACTAAAGTTCAAACCATCCGTACTTTTGTGTGCAATAAAAACCTCCACAAAGTATCACTCCCTGGGTAAACCACAAGTCATCAGATCTAATTTTGATGTGGTGCTGGCCCCTACCCAAAGGTATGGAATACCTTTAGTGTCTCAGACGCCTGCGGTTTCTTTTAGAAATTATTTTTAGAATTTTTGTGAAATTTGTCCCACTATAAGGAGTGATACTCCACGGAGGTTTTTATTGCAAATGATTTTGTAACTAAGTACAGCTCACTTGGTCACCTCTGTTAGTGCTTCAGTTTATTAATAACATAAGTTAGGAGTATTGAGTCAGTTGAGCCTCCATTAAAAGAAATTGAAATATCGAAGACTTGCTACATCAAGGTTTAAAGACACAGGCAAACATGAGGAGCCTTAGTAAACCTAGCATTTCCCTTTTAGGTCCAAAACAACCATAACCTCTAAATAATCCATTTCTCAAATAGATAAACCTTTGTTTGATAATCACTTAGCCTTAGGAGCTTCTTTTGAACATGCTAAGATAGGCTTTAGAGGTTCAGAGCTGCTATCAATCAAATAGCCCAAAAACAGCAGAATTTTAGGAAATGTCGATCGATCCTCAATTGATCAAACATGGCAAATCTGCCCAACAAATTTTCAAGATAAATAGGTAATTGCCAATCGATCCCTCGATTGATCTCAATCGATCTAAGGTTCAAGTTCGATCAACATATGATAAATCCTTGATTGACCTAAGTAGGCCATATCAAAACAATGAGTTTTTTGTCTTAAGATCGAATTAATTCGATTGATCGAAGTAACACTCAATTGATCGAACTAGCCATTATTTGCACATTTTTCTAGCCATTGCAATCTTTCTCTATAAATGGGCATCCGATCTTTGGGCATTTAGATGGGTTTTTGGTAGCAGTGAAGCCTATGTGTTTTCCCCTTAAATATCCCTCTTCTAGAGTTCATCCTAAAGAGATCTAAGTCATCTTTCTTGTGATTCATTACTTTAATGAGTATTCCAAGTTTCCATTGAAGATGAACTTGATCTCCTCTATTTTCTAGAGATTAGATACTAAATTTATATGCAAATCCTTGTCTAAATCCTCTAGAACACTCATATGAGTGAATCTCTATTGGAAAAAAATTATCCTATTAGTTGCAGGTGATTCAACGATTCTCCCATTACCTTGGTAGCCTCATTGGAGGATCAAATTGCAAGGTTGCTAATTCAACAAAATGGAAGATGATCAACTTCAAAGATTGGGGGAGTAAATGAGAAGCTGATTCAAGCTCAGGAGAGCATTGAAGAACAATTTTAAGAATGCACATTAAAAGGGCTCAATCCAATAAGTAGGGTTGTCAATTATAAGAGTTCATATACTCTTTCTTTGTGTAGGATTAAATATAAACTTTGAATTCCAAACTCAAATAGGTTCTTGTGTAGTATCGAATTCATCGGACACGAGTGTGTACGTGTTAATCTCTGTGGGAACCTCCAATGGGAGTAAACGTAGGGTCTTGGATTAGGATCCTAGTAGTTATTGTTTAGCCAATAGAAAACCAATTAAGTCTCCGAGGGAGCCACCAACACGGATGGAAACGTGTTCCACCAACATGGGTGTGTACATGTAGGTTCTTGTATAGGACCGGTGTTATTGGTTAGCCTATAGAAAATCCTTGAAGTTTCCGAGGGAGCCTTCAACGGGAGTGTACATTGGGTCATTGTATAGGGCTATAAAGGTTAGAAGCGAACCTATTAAAAACTCCCAAGATATGAAATCTAGAACACTCAAGGAGAGTGCGTCCACCAGGAGTGGAGTGGGTAATTATCCGAACCACTATATATCGTTGTATTTGTGATTGTGAATTGCATACATTTCTATTTATTCTTATGAGTTGAATTGGTAGATATGAGTGCATAAATAGATTGAATGCTTAGTGTTTAACTCAATTGCACACACTTGATATATCACTATCAATTAGTTATGGACTAATAGCTCAATTAGTTAAATCATTCGTAGTCTATGAGAATTGGACCCTTATGCCTTAATTTGCATTTAATTAGTAAATTAGTTTAATTAGGCAAATAATTTTAAGTGGTCCTATTCATCCCCTCTAAGACTTGGCCATAATTCTAAGCTCTGCCAAGCTTCTGTATAGCATGGTGTCATGTTAGACTATCCACGCAAGTTTTCCCTCATTGGGGATGCCCATGGGTTTTGCGAGCTAGTTTTTATTGAAAGCATACAAGGGATTAGTCTTTTCATGGTCGGCCGATGTGATTGGGATTTGGATTTATTGGGGATAATGACTGGGTATGCTAATGCAGTCCATCATTTCATGCATACCAGCTATAATTGAGTTCGGTTTGGTCAGGTGAGTTTGACTGACAACCGTTATCAAGATTTCAATCTTCTGAAAAAGTTAATCAGATCCATCATCTCAAGCTGTGGTATGACTCCCTAAGGATTATTGATGGTTAGGATATATCGGGGATGTTTTCTATGAATGGAACTGCTCCCCAAAGTTTGTTTTTTACTGTTGTCAGAAATTTACTGGAGATTTTTGGGATGATCTAGACCATTGTTTCGCCAATCGGTGGCTTATGATCGAGCCAGGCTTTTATTAGCATATGCTTTTCTATATTTTTTCAAAATATTTTCAAGGAAGATACAGTCCATTGGATTACAAATTGATGGTCGGGATCGATGCCGACTTTTATTAAAATATTTTTTGAAAATTTTCGAGAAGGATCTAGTCCATTGGATTGCGAATCAACTATTGTGATTAATGCTGATTTTTATTGAAATATTTTTTTTTTGTGAAAGATCGGGTCCAGCGGATCACAAATTGACGGTTGCGATTGATGCTGGTTTTATTAAAAAAAATTAATTTTTTTAGAAAGATCTGGTCTATCAGATCACGAATCAACAGTCGTGGTCGATGCCTGTTTTTATTGAAAAATATTTTTTAAATCTTTCTTGTGAGAGATCCAGTCCATTGAATCGTGATCGAATGATCACGATTGATGTCGGTTTTTATTGAAACACAAACTTACCATGCTGTGTTTGACTTTTGGTATGCTATTAATTGACAATGTGGTCTTTATGGGCTATATCATGTAGCATGTTAACCACCCATTCTTTCACATTGGCTCATGCCGATGGGTGAGATTACTTTGTGGTCAAGGAGGCTTTAATACTTGTAAGAGAAGGGAGAGCATTTTAGTAGGAGGATTGAAGTTTGGAGCAAGTTGACTTGTAAAGAATTGCCCCCATAGTCATGTGTACGAATGTCCGATTAGCCCAAGGTGCATACATAAGTGGTACAATGTCTTCTGATTTTGAGATTGCCGAAGAACTCCTCCATCTTTTGATCCATAAAGAGCATCCCATTGTTGATGATAAAGACATGTGGATTTGTAGTAACTGATGATGTTGTTCTTTACGAACGTCATTGCATGAGATGTGGGATGCTGCCTCCATTCACTTTGCAAAATAGTCGATTATCATGAGTATGTACCCATGACTGTTAAATGGTGTCAGGTTGACTTTTTTACTTATGCTGATATCCTGTATAAAGAATAGCTAGGGTGCTCTTAGGTGTTGGGGCTCAAATTTGCACTCATGATAAAACAAATGCGACGGTCCATTTACGACGATTCAGATAGATTTCAAGATCGGAAAACACCTGAAAAATGTGATCAGACGCCAATGTAACCCTAACCTACGCAGTTGTGACCAAAACTTATAAATGCCATTTTGGAGTAGAACTGGACATGCATATTGCCGCCAAATGATCCGAAATTCCCAAAAACACTTAACCAGCAAGTTTAAATGTCGCGCGGCGCGTTTTATTACCTGCGCACCCCAAAATGTATTTTTTCCCTGTCTAGAGCAGATCGAAAGAGTCCAAAAGCCTACAAATGCCATTTTAAAGCGGAATTGGACATGTGTATTGCCTCCAAATGATCTGGAATGCTAAAAAACCCTTAACTAACAAGGTTGAATGTCTTGGGACGGGTATCTTTGTGTATGCGCTTCCCGGAGTAGAATTCCTATACGAAGAGTAGACCCGAAGGGACTAAATTGGTAAATAACTACCAAAATCGGCGGCAGTTGATCATCCGTGCCCCACATCGTTTATTTGATAGCCCAATGCTACAATCCGAAGATTGCACACCCAAGTGCAGGTAGCGAAGTAGTAAAATACTCGGTAAGACCGAGGTCGATCCACAGGGATTGGGGTTAAGAACACTTAGAGGAATTAGTTTAGGTGAGTGAGATGAAATCTGGTTTATCCACGAGAGTGGAGCAAGTTGTGTGTGGTGAAAGACAAAAATAGAAAAGGGGCTAAGGCATTAGGGATCCACCTTTGATTCATTCTGCAGGATTTGATTCATTGGTCCAACTATAACTCAACTGGAATTGAATAAAGATTCATTCCAATCGGAAGATGAAACAGTTAAACCATTTGCATATTTCATAAAAGATGGTGATCTGAACCGATTGATTTGACCATGAAGCACTCGTTAGTTGATCGCAGGGAATTCCAAGCATCCACTGTGCCCGGAGTCGACAATGGATCAAGGAATTGTACAGATCAACAACTTTGCCAACAAGTCAACCGATAAGATCACAATTCATACGATCAAATGCATACTTACAAGATAGGAGGCTTTGATTGACCGATCCAACCGTTAAGATCTCGTCTATCGATCGCAGGGAATCCAAAGCATCCAATGTGCCCGGAGTCTACAATGGATCAAGGGATTTTACAGATCGATGACTTTACCTGCACTAGCTCGATGACCGTAGGGAATCCAAAGCATCCAACGTGCCCGGAGTCGACGATGGATCAAGGGACTCTATCGATCATGAACTAGCTAATTGGTGTGCAAGGGATCCCAAGCATCCAACGTGCCCGAAGTCGACGATGGATCAAGGGGCTTGCACAACAATAGCGTCTGCCGAGGTGGATAACCAAACCGATCAACCAAAGAGAACTCCCACATTTACACCACATAATGTTGAACCAAAAGAACCATATCTTGCAAATTTCTTCAAAGGCTTCACCCCTAGCCTTAGCTAGAGGTTTAGCCAACCATGCTACAATGGAAGACTAAATTCTCTACAAAGAGAAAACTACTCTACTACTACAAAGAAAGAAAGAAAGAAAACTAAAGAGAAGAGAGGAGTTGTAGAGAATGGGATTTGAGGGATGATGAGAATGAGAGGGGGAGAGGCCTCCTTTTATAGCCTTATGAGGAGCTTCCAAGCCTCCTCCCAATCCTAGGTGGCACTTCAAAAGTTTCTTTAGGTTTGGGAATGGAGTTAGGCTTGGAGTGCCCAAAGCAAACTTTGCTTTTAGGTTTGGGCTTGGAGTTAGGCTTAGATGGACATGTGGCAAGAAAAGTACTCCAAGCCTAGGTGTTACTCCAAGCCTAAAGCAAACTTTTCTTTTGGGTTTGGGCTTGGAGTGAGGCTTGGATGATGAGGTGGCATTCCATGCCTTACACATGTGTGGGGAGAGAGAGAGAGAGAGAGAGAGAGAGAGAGAGAGAGAGAGAGAGCTCCTCTCTTGTTGCACGTCAGCTGGAGATGGGGCCCACTTTTGCTGGAGACATGTTCACAAGATGGAGTGGTCCACCTGATGCACATGTGAGAAGTGAGCTCTAGAGCTTCGTGTGCTGAAGATGAAGGTGGGCCTGCATGATCATGGATGCTGTACGTTGTTTGCTGGCCGTTGATGGAGCTGGAAATGGTGGGGTCCACTAGAACATGGGATGGACGGCTTGATGTGCAGCAGCTGCTGGAGGTTGTTGGACGGTCCACTTGATGGACGGCTGCTGATGAGTGGCACGTGCTGCAGGCTGCTGGCGGGTGTGTTGCATGTCTGATGATGAAGGCACAATCAGCCGCTGGACCATTGGATTGGAGTTAATGAAGTAGCTTGGACGCTAGATCAGTTGTCCATTGCTGATTGCTGGTCTCTCCATTGCTGTTGGACGTTGATGGTGGGGATTGGAGCTGGGATTAGATGCTGGGTCCAGCTGATGGATGGTTCCACACGTGTTGGACGATGTGGTGGGATTTGTTGAATGGACGGCTGGATTGAAGATGGTGGATGGTTGCTGACGTAGGTGGATCCCTTGCTGTTTGCAGATGGACGGTTGGAGTTGCAGTTCTACTGCTGCACGTGCAGTCGATGGATGATGATGTGGGTCCCACCTGGCGCTGGAGATGTATGGACGTCTAGGCTGATCTGGTGCTTGCTAGATTGAATGGGGCCTCTGCACGTGTGGTGACTGGAGGAATAGACGGTCAGATGGAATTGCAGCTGGGACGTTCAACCTTGTTAATTGCACGTGAGGTGGGGAACGTCCATTTGCTGGACTGCCTTAAATGGAGGGCTGATGATGGATGGCTCAACATCCTCCAACTCCTAGTTGTGATGAACGGTTGATGGTGGAGATGGAGGATTCAGCCATTGCTGGCCATTGGATTTTCTGGACGGACAATTGCATCTGCTTTCGGTGATGAATCGTCTGAACCTGCATGATGAACGGTTGGATTTCCAGCCATAGATGGGCTGGATGATGGCATGATGTGAGGTGGACGATGGAGCTTGAAAGATGTCCAGCTATTAGAAGTGTGGCATGGATGGACTGCCCTTGGGCTTCTGCTTGCATACGTGTGCTGATTACACTTGTCAGGTGGCTCCACTTGATGAACGGTTGGATTGAAAGGGCAGCTATTGCTGAGGCTTGGATGTCCAACCCTGGCCATGGTGATGCACGTGTGGAGCTGAAGGACCGTTGGATGGCTAATATGGATGGATGATGTGTTGCAGCTTCCTTGGACGGCTAGATCTATTCTCCTATTGCTGGCCCACATGATGGATGTGATGGACCATGGAATGATGGTGATGAGGACATCCAACCCCTGGATTTTCAAATGAACGGTTGTGATGCGGTCCACCATAGAACATGATCCATCCTTCGATTTTTACGGTCTGATTTCCTTCCAAGCTGCCCTGATGGTTGATCTTGCTTTCTTTTGGGCCTTTAATCGCCTTGATTGGCTTGGATCTTGCGCAACCTCTTCTGAACACCTGAAGACAGAAAATTAACCTTATGAGGGATAATTAACCAGAAAAACAATGATATTGATCTTAACAACCAGGGTTAATTATACAATATTAGGTACTTATCACACCCCCCAACCAGCATTTTGCTAGTCTCGAGCAAAACATGCGAAAATCATCGAAGGATTTTTCAAAATACTGCAATTTATCTTCGACAGTTTTCATCAATTGAAATCATCTCGAGGCTTCTCTTATTTCCTAATGAAACATAGATAAAGAGAAGAAAAGATTTTATGTGATCCTTCGAATTATCTAAACAGTAGAGTTTCCAAGGCATATAGTTTTGAGAATATTTAAATATAGATTCTAGTCACTTAGTAAACAAATTGAGTTCAAAGCATTAATCATTCAATAGAAGCATTCTAAACATTGAGTTCCATGGTGCACTGTGAAGTCTAGCCTTAACACAACTAGGAGTTCAGTCGTCTACTTTCATGTTAACACTGATGATTGAAGAGAATAGTTAGATCAACCAAGTCACTGATTCCGAACCTTGCTACTGTTCTTTTAAATATATATATATATATATATATATATATATATATATATATATATATATATATATATATATATATATTCCGATAACCGATAGCCGAAGACTCCAAAATGCTCACTTCGTACTATGGTAATGTTTTGTAATGGTAACGACAATTGATGAAAATCCTTGCCCCAAATTACTGTGAATATTCCTTTTTTTCATAATTTTTTTTTTTTTTTCACTTTTCTATGAATAAAGTAGACAAGGATCTCCAGGCTTGGTTCCTATCACTCTCAACAATCATTAAGTCAACATTAAAGTATTAAACTCAAATCCTGGTAGTGCAAGCTAGATGTGAACTGTGAAGATTTATGACTCAATCAATGTTTATCATTTTCTAATGGAAAATTAATGGAACGAACTCAATTTTGAAATTTACTGAAGCAACTAAAACTCTAGGCTTTAATATTGTCATCACTAAATGCCTTTTCATTCTACTATTCAAATAATTTCAAAATCACATAAATCACATAAATGCCTAGATTTTTTTTTTTAGTTAAAGAAATAATAATTTACAGACAATACAACCACAAAATTTCCTGTTCCTTTTGTGCAATGCACATAGACCACGTATCATCCGACAGACTCCTTCGGCCACAAGATGAGCCACATCCTCACATTTCCCATGATCAATTTAGTTTGGGGTCTTACGCTGCTCATAATACCATGAGAGTGTGCTTCACCTCCCAGCTGCCTTAATCCCCTTCATGATTTCTGAGAACAGGGAATATCTGTCGGTTTCAACAGCGATTTCCAACTAAGGTCCTCTATCACGGTGCGTTCAACACGAACAGGATGTTTCCAATAAAACCATTCTTTTTTTTTTAATTGACCTAAAATAGCAAAGAGATAGGCAAAATAGCAAAGAGATAGACAATTGGAAAGATTTTTCACAAGAATTCCACACCCCCCAACCTAAATGTAACATTGTCCTCAATGTTGAAAAATGAATGCATAGACAAATGCAACATGAGAGCAAAATGGTAAAGAATAGAGGGTAAAGAGTACCTGAGAGGATGAATACTTATAAGCGCTGGAATTTTCCAAGTTGCCAAAACAAAATACAAGAAACAAACTAACCTACTAGTATACAAAAGGGGATCTCCGTCAGACTAGGAGATCAATCCTGATAAACAGGATCTTCCAGAGGGGTGGATTCCTCCTCTGGGGCAAATTCCTCAAGAAAGGGCTTCAAACGCTGCCCGTTCACTTTAAATACATTTCCATTTTTGGGGTTCTCAATCTCGATAGCCCCATGAGGGTAAACAGTTTTGACTACAAAAGGGCCGGTCCATCGAGATTTCAGCTTTCCTGGAAACAGATGTAGCCTAGAATTGTACAAGAGAACTTTCTGAGATGGTTCGAAAGATCTTCGAAGGATATTCCTGTCATGGAATACCTTCGTTCGTTCCTTGTATATTCTGGCATTATCATAAGCCTCATTCCGGATTTCCTCCAACTCGTTCAGCTGGAGTTTGCGAAGCGAACTGGCCTTGTCAAGATTGAAATTGAATTTTTTTATAGCCCAATAGGCTTTATGCTCCAACTCGACAGGCAGATGGCAAGCTTTCCCATAGACAAGTCTATAGGGAGACATTCCAATCGGGGTTTTGTATGCTGTACGGTAAGCCCACAACGCATCGGTTAGTCTTAGAGACCAATCCTTGCGGTCTGGATTCACAGTTTTTTCCAAGATGTGTTTGATTTCCCTGTTGGAAACTTCTGCTTGACCACTTGTTTGTGGGTGATAGGGCGTACTCACCTTGTGTGTGATACCATATCTCTTCATCAAAGCCTCGAAAGGTCTGTTACAGAAGTGTGTACCCCCATCACTGATAATGGCTCGAGGCGTCCCAAATCTTGACAGAATATTCTCTTTTAGAAATCGTAGAACCGTTTTGTGATCATTGGTTCTACACGGGATTGCCTCAACCCATTTAGAGACATAATCGACAGCCAATAGGATATACAGATATCCAAATGAGGAAGGGAATGGTCCCATGAAATCGATACCCCAACAGTCGAAAACTTCGATGATCAATATCAGATTCAAAGGCATCATATTTCTACGGAGATTCCTCCCAACTTCTGACAACGGTCACATGCTTTGCAAAAAACATGGGTGTCCTTGAATATTGAAGGCCAGTAGAAACCGCACTGGAGAATCTTGGCAGCGGTTTTCTTAGAAGAGAAATGACCACCACATGCATGAGAATGGCAAAAGGAGACGACACTGGTTTGTTCATTATCTGGAACACACCTCCTTATGATCTGATCTGGGCAGTATTTGAACAAATACGGATCATCCCAGAAAAAGTTGCGTACCTCGGTGAAAAATTTTCTTCTATCTTGTGGGGTCCAATGACTTGGAATTCTTCCTGCAGCAAGATAGTTAACAATGTCAGCAAACCAAGGTTGGCAAGAGACTTCAAACAGCTGTTCATCAGGGAAAGTGTCCTTTATCGGTGTCGTTTCTACGGAATCAGAGAGTACTAGGCGAGACAAGTGATCAGCCACTACGTTTTCTACTCCCTTTTTGTCTCGGATCTCAAGGTCGAATTCTTGGAGCAAAAGGATCCACCTGAGCAAGCGAGGCTTAGCATCTTTCTTAGAAAGAAGATACTTGAGAGCCGCATGATCAGTAAAAATCACAATTTTGGACCCAATCAAGTAGGACCTGAACTTGTCGAGTGCAAAGACTACGGCAAGGAGTTCCTTTTCCGTAGTAGAGTAGTTTACTTGCGCACTGTTCAAGGTTCTACTTGCGTAGTATATAACATAGGGCTTCTTGTCTTTTCTTTGCCCCAAAACTGCCCCAACAGCGTAGTCACTTGCGTCACACATGATTTCAAAAGGTATAGTCCAATCGGGTGGTTGCATTATTGGTGCGCTGGTCAACATGCCTTTAAGCTTGGTGAAAGCTTCTTGGCAGTCATTGGTCCACTCGAATGGAGCATCCTTTTGCAGGAGAGTGCATAATGGACGAGAGATATGACTGAAGTCCTTTATAAATCTCCTATAGAATCCTGCATGACCCAAGAAAGAACGAATGTTTCGTACACTTATGGGGGCTGGTAGGTTGGCAATTAAGTCGATCTTTGCCTTGTCTACTTCTATTCCGTTGGACGAAATATTATGTCCAAGAACAATTCCCTTTTGAACCATAAAATGACACTTTTCCCAATTCAAAACAAGATTCTTTTCTTCACACCTTGTCAAGACCAATTGTAAATGGTTCAAACATTCATCAAAGGAACAACCAAATACCGAGAAGTCGTCCATGAAGACTTCCAAGAAATGTCCAACCATGTCAGAGAAAATGCTGAGCATGCATCTCTGAAAAGTGGCAGGAGCATTACACAGTCCGAAAGGCATCCTCTTGTACGCAAAGGTGCCAAATGGACAAGTGAATGTGGTTTTCTCTTGATCTTCTAGGGCAATCTCTATTTGGTTGTATCCAGAGTACCCATCTAGGAAACAGTAATAGGAGTGGCCAGCTAACCTTTCTAACATTTGATCAATGAATGGTAAAGGAAAGTGGTCCTTCCTAGTAACAGTATTCAGTTTCCTATAGTCGATACACATTCTCCAACCAGTAGTGACTCTAGTTGGCACCAACTCATTGTCTGCATTTGCAACTATGGTAACTCCAGATTTTTTGGGTACCACTTGGGTTGGACTTACCCATTGGCTATCTGAAATAGGGTAGATGATACCCACATCCAATAGCTTGAGGACCTCGGCTTTAACCACTTCAGTCATGTTTGGATTCAATCTCCTTTAGTGGTTGTTTAGAGGGTTTAGCATTCTCCTCGAGGTGTATCCTATGGGTACAAATCAGGGGATCAATTCCCTTGATGTCAGCAATTGTCCAACCTATGGCATCCTTGTGTTCCTTGAGAACATTGATCAATTTGTCCTCTTGGTCTTTATCAAGGTGAGATGAAATAACCACAGGAAAAGTATTGCCTTGACCCAAGTATGTATATTTCAGTTCAAAGGTAATGGCTTCAGGTCAAGCTTTGGTGGTTCAATTCTTGATGGTAGAGGTCGTGAATCATTTAGAGAGAGTTTTTCAAAATGGGGCCTCCACTGGTTTGTATCATGCACAAGGGTGGATTCTAACAATCCATTCACCTCTTCCAAAATTGTCTCATCATCAGAATTAGCAAAGTGGGCTAGAAATGCTTCTAAGGGTTCGGACAGAGAGGTTAGAAGGAATTCTTCTTCCATGAGGGTATCGATCAGGTTGGCCTCATGGATCTCATCATCATTCCCTTGTTGTTTACACATGTTGAAAACATTTAGCTCTAACTTCATATTGCCAAATGAAAACTTCACGACCCCATTCCTGCAATTGATCACAGCATTGGAAGTTGCCAGGAATGGTCGGCCAAGAATAACAGGTATCTGGGTGCTAACATTTGCTACAGGTTGGGTATCCAAGACGATGAAGTCTACTGGGAAATAGAATTTGTCGACTTGTACCAACACATCTTCCACTACTCCTCTCGGTATCCGTACAGATCGATCGGCAAGTTGCAAGGTGGTCCTAGTAGGTTTCAATTCACCGAGTCCCAGCTGTTCGTACACCGAGAAAGGTATAAGATTGACACTCGCCCCTAAGTCAAGAAGTGCTTGTTCGACCCGGAAGTTCCCTATTATGCAAGTAATAGTAGGACTACCTGGATCTTTGTATTTTGGGGGAGAGTTCTGGTTAATGATAGCACTGACCTGTTCAGTCAAAAAGGCTTTCTTTTGTACATTGAGCTTGCGCTTAATAGTACAAAGATCTTTCAGAAACTTGGCATATGAAGGTATCTGCTTGATTGCATCCAACAAGGGTATGTTGATTTTCACTTGTTTAAAAACTTCCAAGACATCTTGTGCTTTAACCATTGCTTTAGATGAGAGTAGGCGTTGGGGAAACGGGATCACTGGTTTGAAAACATGCTCTATCTCCTTCTCAGGTTGATCATCACTAGATCTGTCATCACTCTTAGATAATTCCTTAGGTTTGTCAACTATCCTATGAATATCTTTTTCAATCACCTTACCACTTCTTAGGGTGGTGACAGACTTAGCATGCTCAACATGAGGGTTGGAAGAACCCGAATCATTCACCTCATACTGTCCCCTCGGGTTAGGTTGAGGTTGGGCCGGAAAGGTCTCTCGCTCCCTAACATTCTGGCATGATTCGAGTCCAATTAGGCGAGATTCGAATCTTTCCATTGAAGTTTTAAGCTCTTGGAGGGTTTGCATGATGCTCTGATTGATTTGATTTTGCACGGTATCCTCCTGAGTCTTCCTCTGTGGGGGCACATAAGGAGTGCTAGTGGAAGGCACTTGAGGATTATTCCCAGCATTGGCAGTCGGTCCGTTTCTCCAACTGAAGTTGGGATGGTTCCGCCAATTAGGATTATACGTGTTTGACACTGGGGCATTAAAAGGTCTTTGATAAGTATTCATGGCATTGGCTTGTTCGTGCAACACTTCTTGAAGAGCTGGGATTGTAGGACAACCCTTGGTAATGTGTGCATCGCTCTTACAAATGTCACAAACACTTTCAGTCTCCCTGGTTTTAATAGTGTTGACCTTCCTTAATTCCATGGCTTCTATTTTACGTGTGAGCCCTGCTATCTTTGCATTGACATCGTCATCCTCGGTTAAAAGATAAACATCTCTTTTTTCATTGGGCCCAGGCTTGGTCTTAGCGGGTTTGTCAGATGTGTCCCAAGATTGGGAATTTTCTGCTAAGAAGTCAAAGTATTCCATAGCCTCATCAGAACCTTTGCTCATAAACTCCCCATTACACATCATTTCTACGAATTGGCGCATGACTGGGCTCAATCCATTATAGAAAAAGCTAATCAAGCGCCATGTTTCGTAGCCATGAGGTGGGCAGGCAAGTAAGAGTTCCTTGAAACGTTCCCAACACTGAAAAAAAGTTTCATTCTCCTTTTGGGAGAAATTCATTATATCTCGTTTCAGGGTGTTGGTCTTATGAATAGGGAAAAACTTTTTAGAAATTCCTTAGTCATCTCTTGCCATGTCCCTATGGTTCTGGGCCTTAAGGAGTGCAACCAAAACTTGGCTTTCTCCTTCAAAGAAAAAGGAAATAGTTTTAACCTAACCAAGTCATCAGAAACGTTGTCGTAATGCAAAGTAGCGATTACTTCATCAAATTCCCTCAAATGTAAATAGGGACTTTCAGTGTCGAATCCATGAAATTTAGGAAGTAACTGTATCACTCCAGGTTTAAAATCAATGTTGCCCGCATTCACTGGAAAAACCATACAAGGAGTACTCGTTCTTGCAGGTTGCAAGTAATCACGTAAACTCCGAAATGGTGGCTCATTGTGTACTTCATTCTCATCTTGATCATATTCATTTTCATTCTCGGCCATGTTTATGGTTAATTCACAAGTATCAGGAAGTTTTCTAACACAGTGATTGGATAGACCTTCAACCAAAATTCCGTCACTTAGAAGACGTCTTGTGTGATCACGAGTCCACTTACGCATAAACACTAAACAAGGAGATAAGGAAAGAGGTTACCCGGAAAGAAGAACACTTGGCTATGAGTAATTCCTGAGAGCAAGAAAATAAAAGAAGTTAGTATACTATTGACAATATATATACATAAACCAATTCCAAAAATATTCTTAAACTGATGCCAATCCCCGGCAGCGGCGCCAAAAACTTGCTACAATCCGAAGATTGCACACCCAAGTGCAGGTAGCGAAGTAGTAAAATACTCGGTAAGACCGAGGTCGATCCACAGGGATTGGGGTTAAGAACACTTAGAGGAATTAGTTTAGGTGAGTGAGATGAAATCTGGTTTATCCACGAGAGTGGAGCAAGTTGTGTGTGGTGAAAGACAAAAATAGAAAAGGGGCTAAGGCATTAGGGATCCACCTTTGATTCATTCTGCAGGATTTGATTCATTGGTCCAACTATAACTCAACTGGAATTGAATAAAGATTCATTCCAATCGGAAGATGAAACAGTTAAACCATTTGCATATTTCATAAAAGATGGTGATCTGAACCGATTGATTTGACCATAAAGCACTCGTTAGTTGATCGCAGGGAATTCCAAGCATCCACTGTGCCCGGAGTCGACAATGGATCAAGGAATTGTACAGATCAACAACTTTGCCAACAAGTCAACCGATAAGATCACAATTCATACGATCAAATGCATACTTACAAGATAGGAGGCTTTGATTGACCGATCCAACCGTTAAGATCTCGTCTATCGATCGCAGGGAATCCAAAGCATCCAATGTGCCCGGAGTCTACAATGGATCAAGGGATTTTACAGATCGATGACTTTACCTGCACTAGCTCGATGACCGTAGGGAATCCAAAGCATCCAACGTGCCCGGAGTCGACGATGGATCAAGGGACTCTATCGATCATGAACTAGCTAATTGGTGTGCAAGGGATCCCAAGCATCCAACGTGCCCGGAGTCGACGATGGATCAAGGGGCTTGCACAACAATAGCGTCTGCCGAGGTGGATAACCAAACCGATCAACCAAAGAGAACTCCCACATTACACCACACAATGTTGAACCAAAAGAACCATATCTTGCAAATTTCTTCAAAGGCTTCACCCCTAGCCTTAGCTAGAGGTTTAGCCAACCATGCTACAATGGAAGACTAAATTCTCTACAAAAGAGAAAACTACTCTACACTACAAAAGAAAGAAAGAAAGAAAACTAAAGAGAAGAGAGGAGTTGTAGAGAATGGGATTTGAGGGATGATGAGAATGAGAGGGGGAGAGGCCTCCTTTTATAGCCTTATGAGGAGCTTCCAAGCCTCCTCCCAATCCTAGGTGGCACTTCAAAAGTTTCTTTAGGTTTGGGAATGGAGTTAGGCTTGGAGTGCCCAAAGCAAACTTTGCTTTTAGGTTTGGGCTTGGAGTTAGGCTTGGATGGACATGTGGCAAGAAAAGTACTCCAAGCCTAGGTGTTACTCCAAGCCTAAAGCAAACTTTTCTTTTGGGTTTGGGCTTGGAGTGAGGCTTGGATGATGAGGTGGCATTCCATGCCTTACACATGTGTGGGGAGAGAGAGAGAGAGAGAGAGAGAGAGAGAGAGAGAGAGCTCCTCTCTTGTTGCACGTCAGCTGGAGATGGGGCCCACTTTTGCTGGAGACATGTTCACAAGATGGAGTGGTCCACCTGATGCACATGTGAGAAGTGAGCTCTAGAGCTTCGTGTGCTGAAGATGAAGGTGGGCCTGCATGATCATGGATGCCGTACGTTGTTTGCTGGCCGTTGATGGAGCTGGAAATGGTGGGGTCCACTAGAACATGGGATGAACGGCTTGATGTGCTGGAGGTTGTTGGACGGTCCACTTGATGGACGGCTGCTGATGAGTGGCATGTGCTGCAGGCTGCTGGCGGGTGTGTTGCATGTCTGATGATGAAGGCACAATCAGCCGCTGGACCATTGGATTGGAGTTAATGAAGTAGCTTGGACGCTAGATCAGTTGTCCATTGCTGATTGCTGGTCTCTCCATTGCTGTTGGACGTTGATGGTGGGGATTGGAGCTGGGATTTGATGCTGGGTCTAGCTGATGGATGGTTCCACACGTGTTGGACGATGTGGTGGGATTTGTTGAATGGACGGCTGGATTGAAGATGGTGGATGGTTGCTGACGTAGGTGGATCCCTTGCTGTTTGCAGATGGACGGTTGGAGTTGCAGTTCTACTGCTGCACGTGCAGTCGATGGATGATGATGTGGGTCCCACCTGGCGCTGGAGATGTATGGACGTCTAGGCTGATCTGGTGCTTGCTAGATTGAATGGGGCCTCTGCACGTGTGGTGACTGGAGGAATAGACGGTCAGATGGAATTGCAGCTGGGACGTTCAACCTTGTTAATTGCACGTGAGGTGGGGAACGTCCATTTGTTGGACTGCCTTAAATGGAGGGCTGATGATGGATGGCTCAACATCCTCCAACTCCTAGTTGTGATGAACGGTTGATGGTGGAGATGGAGGATTCAGCCATTGCTGGCCATTGGATTTTCTGGACGGACAATTGCACCTGCTTTCGGTGATGAATCTTCTGAACCTGCATGATGAACGGTTGGATTTCCAGCCATAGATGGGCTGGATGATGGCATGATGTGAGGTGGACGATGGAGTTGAAAGATGTCCAGCTATTAGAAGTGTGGCATGGATGGACTGCCCTTGGGCTTCTGCTTGCATACGTGTGCTGATTACACTTGTCAGGTGGCTCCACTTGATGAACGGCTGGATTGAAAGGGCAGCTATTGCTGAGGCTTGGATGTCCAACCCTGGCCATGGTGATGCACGTGTGGAGCTGAAGGACCGTTGGATGGCTAATATGGATGGATGATGTGTTGCAGCTTCCTTGGACGGCTAGATCTGTTCTCCTATTGCTGGCCCACATGATGGATGTGATGGACCATGGAATGATGGTGATGAGGACATCCAACCCCTGGATTTTCAAATGAACGGTTGTGATGCGGTCCACCATAGAACATGATCCATCCTTCGATTTTTACGGTCTGATTTCCTTCCAAGCTGCCCTGATGGTTGATCTTGCTTTCTTTTGGGCCTTTAATCGCCTTGATTGGCTTGGATCTTGCGCAACCTCTTCTGAACACCTGAAGACAGAAAATTAACCCTATGAGGGATAATTAACCAGAAAAACAATGATATTGATCTTAACAACCAGGGTTAATTATACAATATTAGGTACTTATCACCCAATGAGAGGCTTAAAGTGCTCTGGCGTCAGTGACTTTGGCCTTCAGAAAGGTGCCTCCTTTGAGAGCGGACAATCAGAGCCTGAAATATGAAAATAATCTAGTCTGGAGCCAACATGCGAAGCCTACATGTGGAGGCTTTTCCTTCCCGAAAAACTTTTGAAAAACTCCAAGTTAGAGACATGCGCCCAGACTGGGAGTATATGCGCCTGGCACATGCGCTAATGTAGACACCCCACCTTTGGCTACAATGTTGATTGAGATAACTGAATGGATGCAGGTCCATACCCCCAAACCCCATGTCCAACACCAGCTAAAGTCATCCTTGTAAGCCCCAATCCATAACCCAACTCAAGCCTGAACCCAATCAACTCACCCCTAAACAACAGCTCGAAAAACCATCCATGGAAAAAACTAGTCCAAAAATTCCAAAAAAGTCAACCTTTTCGGGTTAACCCGCTTAGTTAAATCACCGAGTCAACCCACTGAGTCAGTCCAGCCTTCACACCCAGTCGACTCACCTTATCAAAATCCATCTTTCAAACCCAGTTGACTCACCTAGTTCCAAGCCGTAACTTCGGAGCAGCTTCGAACCCGGACCTCAGACTAGTTTCTGCTTTAGGTTTGGAGCAATTACACTCTGAAGCTAAAGCAAGATGGCCGTATGGACGACCGTCTGATGGCCGCCTGTCCCTATTTACTAGAGCTGCCATTCTCCGCAGCTATGAATACCCCATTCCCCCTCTTGTTTCAACATCCACTTCCCCTCTCCTCAGTCTGAGAGTTCCGAGTCCATCTCCACCCCTTTAGCCCATTCCTCCACCAAGGAGAGCCCGAGTGAAAAGAGTTTAGCCCTGGTCTAGCCCAGCCTAACCTTGGTCCAAGTCTCCCAAGCTACCTAAGTCCAATCTTAGCCACTCAAAGCAAATCCTTACGAAACCTCTGTCCATCCAGCCACTTTTATATCAACATCATCTCATCTCATCTAGTATAAGTGCAACATTTATTATTCTTCCAACTCCTCTGCTTATCATTTCACTACAAACACTTGATCTGGTATTAGCGTATGCTTTGAAGTTTGTCAGTTTGCCCGGAATTCATTCATCAGAAACTTTGACCGATTAAACACACAGCATGCATCTCGCATAAAGCACCTGTCAGTTCGAGCGTATGCTCTGAGCTTGCTTATTAATGGAAACCTGCCCATCAGAAACTCTTACTATTCAAACCTATATTCATGCATCATATCATTCATGAGAATGTACAAGGTTCGATTCTGTGAAGTAAAGACCATACCTCGGTACGGGCAGAGTGGGTGCCTAATACCTTCCCACCCTGTAACCGTGATCCCTTACCTTGAATCTCTGACCGCAGATCAAAATGAGTCATCTTAGAGGAAGGAATCTTCGGATTCCCTTCTCTAATATTTCTACAGGGTCTAACCGACTGTAGATTCGAAGTAACTGGCTAGTGGCGACTCTGGTCTTATACGAACTCATCCAAACACATCCAATTTAACCCAACGATAGTACGACAACCGAAAAAGCCCTCGAGAAAGTGGCAAGATAGTAGAACAATGACGATTCGCACATACCCCCTTTTCGAAAGGGAGGGATGGGAGCGCGGAAAGGCGAGCGTTCACAGAATGGCGACTCCGTTAGGGACGTGCTAGTCCAACTAGTCGTGATCTAACTTGAAAAACGGAATCCTTCCTGTACTTGAAAGTCAATAGTCCTCATACAATCTCATCTGCATAGCATTCTACTAAGAAATAAAAAAAAGTCGAAAATCCCAAAACCCAAAAAGAGTAGAACATATTCCTCACCATTGCGCCTCCTCAGGCTCAACGTCGAAAACAGCTTCCTTACCGCAGCATAATCAGCACCCGAGCTCAGAAAGCCATGTCCGACCACGAAGAGGAAACTCACCTCTTTCCTACCCTTGACATGGCCAAAGCACAACCTCCAGCGCAACAACCAATTGAGAACACGCTGATCATGTAAGAATTGACATAATGAATGAGAGTAATGCAAGAAATGTTCTTGCAATTCATTTTCTTTTGGTGGCCCGTTCTTCCTTCCAAGTGGTGGGGCTCTTTGGTGAAGCTTGGGACAGCAAGGTGAAGCCTGAGACAGCAAGGTGGTCTTATTGGTGAGTGGTGAAGGTATGGCCCACTTTCTTTGTTTTTTCATCCTTTCTTTTTTCACTTTCTCATGTCTCTCTTCTCTCCCTTTCATGTAGGTACCTTCCAAGAGGTGTGGTGGGCCCAAGTTTGAGAGACTTTAAGACTTTGTTCAAAGCATCAAGGTAGTGCATTGGAGTGGAGCTTTCAAGTCTCCTTTTTCTTTCACTTTCTTTCAAATTCTCTTCATGTGTTCAAGAGTGCCTTTTCCATGTCCATCAAGTGTGCATGGGAAAGTCTCATTCTTTCTTCCCATTTGTGTTGGGCCTGATTTGTAAGAAATTGGCCTAAAGTGAAGTTTGGGCCTTTGGTATATTTGGTTAGGCCCTAAACTTCATTCTGGACTCTTACATGTGCATTTGTCATTTTCTTTTTTTTCCTTCATGTTTCTCATGCTTTTCAACTTTCCTTTCTTTCCAAGTGTTGGGCCCATGGGAGTGAGTGGGGCCCACTTAAGATTTTTGGGGCTACAATCACTATTTGAGATAGCTCAATTTCTTCATTTATGTATGTATGGACAAGAGGAGCCCAAACCATACTCTATTTGCACTTTCTTTCCTCAAGTAGGCTAAATTTCAAAGTGGGGCTTCCATACCCAAGTGGCCCACTTTTCTTATCATTTTTTTTTGTTTGTCTTGTAAACAATCCTTTTAGAACAAAGTGTGGCAAGCCTCTTATCAGCTTTCAAGATGGGTGAGTCCTTGGTCCATTTGTGGCTCATGTGTAATTTGGTAAAGAGGCTTTTACCATATTCTGCGCATGTGGGATTATCTTCACTTGCAATTGGTGAGAAATTTGGGCCACTTGGGTTTTCAAGAAGGCCCGATGGTGGGTTAAACCATCACTCTTTCAAGTCCAAGTGGGTCCTTGAATAGTGGAAAGAATGCAATGTAAAAAAGTTTGCTTGTAATGCTTCCACCTTAAGTGGGTCCTTCTTTGAGATTTCTAAGTGGGCCTTCCACCATTTTTAGCTTCTCAAGCCCATTTGGTAAGTCATTATTCCATGTTTTCTTTGTTCCAAATGACTTCTAAATCATGGAAGAGGTTGGTACACATAAGTTGCCCATGTTGGGCCCAAGATTGGGCACTTTTGACTTTTCTTTGCAAATAAGCTATGTGCACCAAACTCAACCATATTCATTTTATTCCATGAAGGTTGGGTGGTCCACTAAGTTAAATCTTTCACATGTTCAAGCGACTTCTCTTCCAATGAAGAGAGTGGTATACATAAGTTGCCCAAATTTGACCCTTTAACGAGTGCCTCCAATCTTGTTCTCTTTAAGTGGGCTATATGTACTACTCTTACCTTTTAGGGAGTGTTTTTAAGTTACTATTGACATTCCATAATTTTCAAAATTCTTTCTTTGTCCACGCATTCATACGTAAAAGAAACGGGGGCACCTCAAGTGATGGCCATGAAACTCATTGCCTTTATGTGGCAAGTGGACCATCTCTTTGCTTCCAAGTGGTGGTTTGTGAACTTAAACATTTTGCCTTTGATGTTCTTTTGTGCATTGAGATGGTTCTCTTGTCATATATAGGCTTTGATGTACGGCCTTTCTTAAACAAACCCTACTCTCTCTTGAATGGGTTCCCAACAAATACCAATAGTGAGACATGGGGTTGGGATTCTGGGTTTTTCTCTGAGACATATGACTTTTGCCCCATGGCTTCCTATCATTCAATTTTAACAAGTTTGAAAGTGAGATGCTTACCCTATCAAATCCGTAGGAATCGATGGCGGATGGTACACGGGGTCATGGTGGCCGCGTTCAGGAGGATGATCCTGCTTATATTCCTCATCGTGGGAACCATATGTGCTCTTTGGCCAGAGAGCATTAGCCACTTCCGGATATCAAGGGTCGAGGGACCCGAGAGCTGTGGGATGATTGGGTGGAACCTCCTCACCCTCTGATCGAGCATGTATTAGCTGGTACTGCTTCGCTGGCCTTTACTCTCTTAGGTTCAAGAGAAGTAAGGCCAATCGTATGCTCCTAGCCGCCTTGTGTGAGAGATGGAGAGACGAAACTCACACTTTTCATTTTTCGTGTGGCAAGTGGGGGATTACTCCCCTGGAAGTCTACATGCAGATAGGCTTCCCTTTTCATAGGGTGACTCTACCTCGTGTTAGTTCCCTTTCTCCCATCGAGCCTGAGGATTGGATGCGGCTTTTGGGGGCTGTTCTCCCTTCTTCAGAATTTCAATATAACCAAGTGAAGCTTCGCTGGCCAAAGAACTTCTTTACTTCATTGGTACCCACAACTGAGCTCGAGGTCTCACATAAAGCACCTGTCAGTTCGAGCATATGCTCTAGGCGTGCCTATTAATGAAAACCTGCCCATCAGAAACTCTTACTGTTCAGACCTACATTCATGCATCATATCATTCATGAGAATGTACGAGGATTAAATCAGACTTTCAAGTACTAGTTCGATTCTGTGAAGTAAAGATCGTACCTCGGTACGGGTAGAGTGGGTGCCTAACACCTTCCCACCCTGTAACCATGATCCCTTATCTTGAATCTCTGACCACAGATTAAAAGAAGTCATCTTAGAAGAAGGAATCTTCAGATTCCCTTCTCTAACATTTCTACGGGGTCTAGCCGACTGTAGATTCGAAGTAACTGGCTAGTGGCGACTCTGGTCTTATACGAACTCATCCAAACACATCCAATTTAACCCAACGATAACATGACAACCGAAAAAGCCCTCGAGAAAGAGGCAAGCCAGTGGCACAACGACAATTCGCGCATACCCCCTTTTCGAAAGGGAGGGTTGGGAGCGCGGAAAGGCGAGCGTCCACAGAATGATGACTCCACTGGGGACGTGCTAGTCCCGCTAGTCATGATCCAACTTGAAAAACAAAATCCTTCCTGTACTTGAAAGTCAATAGTCCTCATACAATCTCATTTGCATAGCACTCTACCAAGAAACAAAAAAAGTAGATAATCCCAAAACCCAAAAAGAGTAGAACATATTCCTCACCATTGCTCCTCCTTGAGCTCAACGTCTTCGAAAACAGCTTCCTTACCACTGCATAATCTGCACCCGCACTCTTTCCTGCCCTCATCATGGCAGAAGCACAACCTCCAGCGCAATAACCAATTGAGAACACACTGATCTGCAAGAATTGGCACAATGAATGAAGCAATGCATGAAATGTTCTTGCAATTCATGCAAGCACAAGCTACCGCAGCAGCCAACAATCAAGTTGGCCTAGTTTAGCAATCTTAATAGCCATGTCAGGCCCGTCCGGCCTCCAGCTCAAATCAAGCACAACCATCGGAGTTTGCCCAAGACTACCGACAACAGCCATCTCAGCCCTCTATTGTGGGGCATCCTTCTCAATACCTTCCTGCGATAACAAGACCGTCTCAGAACATGCCCTAACTTTCAGAACATGATGAAGAACACCATCATGGAATAAAATGAATATGGTTGAGTTTGGTACACATAGACCATTTGCAAAGAAAAGTCAAAAGTGCCCAATCTTAGGCCCAACATGGGCAACTTATGTGTACCAACCTCTTCCATGATTTGAAAGTCATTTGGAACAAAGGAAACATGAAATAATGACTTACCAAATGGGCTTGAGAAGCTAAAAATGGTGGAAGGCCCACTTAGAAATCTTAAAGAATGACCCACTTAGGGTGGAAGCATTATAAGCAAACTTTTTGACATTCCATTCTTTCCACTATTCAAGGACCCACTTGGACTTGAAAGAGTGACGGTTTAACCCACCATCGAGCCTTCTTGAAAACTCAAGTGGCCCAAATCTCTCACCAATTGCAAGTGAAGATAATCCCACATGCACAAAATATGGTAAAAGCCTCTTTACCAAATTACACATGAGCCACAAATGGACCAAGGACTCACCCATCTTGAAAGGTGATAAGAGGCTTGCCACATTTTGTTCTAAAAGGATTGTTTACAAGACAAAAAAAAAAAGATAAGAGATGTGGGCCACTTGCGTATGGAAGCCCAACTTAGCCCACTTGAGGAGCGAAATTGCAAATAAAGTATGGTTTGGGACCTCTTGTCCATACATACATAAATGAAGAAATGAGGCTATCTCAAATAGTGATTGCAGGCCCAAAAATCTTAAGTGGGCCCCACTCACTCCCATGGGCCCAACACTTAGAAAGAAAGGAAAGTTGAAAAGCATGAGAAACATGAAGGAAAAAAAAGGAAATGACAAATGCACATGTAAGAGTCCAGAATGAAGTTTAGGGCCCAACCAAATACACTAAAGGCCCTAACTTCACTTTGGGCCCACTTCTTACAAATTAGGCCCAACACAAATGGAAAAAAAGAATGAGACTTTTCCATGCACACTTGATGGACATGGAAAAGGCACTCTTGAATACATGAAGAGAATTTGAAAGAAAGTGAAAGAAAAAGGAGACTTGAAAGCTCCACTCCAATGCACCACCTTGATGCTTTGAACAAAGTCTTAAAGTCTCTTAAACTTGGGCCCACCACACCTCTTGGAAGGTACCTACATGAAAGGGAGAGAAGAGGGACATGAGAAAGTAAAAAAAGAAAGGATGAAAAAATAAAAGGAAGTGGACCATACCTTCACCACTCACCAATGAGACCACCTTGCTGTCTCATGCTTCACCTTGCTGTCCCAAGCTTCACCAAAGAGCCCCACCACTTGGAAGGAAGAAAGGACTACCAAAAGAAAATAGAAAACACTTGAAGAAAAGGAGGAAAGTGAGCAAGAGACAAGAGAGAGAGAGAAATGCACAAATAAGAGGGGGGCCATACCTCTGGATTTATACACAAAATGGGCCACCCTTATTATCCAAGCCACTGGAAAAACCAATGGACAAGGGGTCAGACGGGCAGCCATTAGAAGGCCATCCGCCCTTCCCCTCTTGACAAGATTTGACACCCTCCTCCTCCTTGGGAATAACTCCCCTTTGGAAAGATGAATTGCAAGGAATCTCGTCCTTGTGTAAGATGGAAGTGATGGAAGAGAAAGAGAAAGAAAATGAAGAGAAATTGATAAAAATCTCATCTCTTGAGAAAATGAGAAGATGATGTGGAAAAAGGCTCCATGAGATTTTCAAAAGAAAAAAAAGAATTGACTTGGTCAAACATTGATCTCAGTCGTCTAAAGTCATGATCTAATTAGTCGAGTCATCCTCAGAATACATCAGAAATTTTCACCCCTAATATGTACAAAGTTTTGGTTTGAAGACCTCAAACTATGTCGGGATCAAGATCCCGAGAGATTGCGTAATAAAAACCGTCATTCGATCTCAACCGCTCAAGGGGGGTAAGATAGACCGAATTTTTTCGAAAAACAAGAAAAAATGTGTCGTATCTGCATGTACAAAGTTTTGGTCTGAAGACCTTAAGCTACGGTAGGATTAAGATCCCGAGAGATTACGTAATAAAAATCGTCATTTGATCTCAACCGCTCAAGGGGGGATAAGATAGACCGGATCTTTCGAAAAACAAGAAAAAATGTGTCGTATCTACATGTACAAAGTTTTGTTATGAAGACTTTAAACTACGTCGGGATCAAGATCCCGAGAAATTGCGTAATAAAAACCGTCATTCGATCTCAACGCTCAAGGGGGGATAAGATAGACCCGATCTTTCAAAAAACAAGAAAAAATGTGTCGTATCTGCATGTAAAAAGTTTTGGTCCGAAGACCTTAAACTACGTTGGGATCAAGATCCCAAGAGATTGCATAATAAAATCCGTCATTCGATCTCAACTGCTCAAGGGGGGATCAGATAGACCGGATCTTTCGAAAAATAAGAAAAAACGTGTCATATTTGCATGTACAAAGTTTTGGTCCGAAGACCTTAAAGTACGTTGGGATTGAGATCCCGAGAGATTGCGTAATAAAAATCGTCATTCGATCTCAACTGCTTAAGGGGGGATCAGATATACCGAATCTTTCGAAAAAAAATGTTATATCTACACACACAAAGTTTTTAGTCCAAAGACCTTAAACTACGTCGGGATTAAGTCCTGAGTGATTCCTAAATAAAAAAAACTGACGTCAACCTCGACCGCTTGGATCGAGGTCTGATAGTCCGGATCTTTTCAAAAATCACAAAAGAACGTATTTTCAGCATGTACATATTTTCGGTCCGAAGACCTTAAACTACACTGGGATAAAGTTCTCAGGAGACTTTTTTACTTTAAAACAAAAACTAGCATCGACCTCGACCACTCAGATCGAGGTCCGATAGTCTGAATCTTTTCAAAAAAGCACAAAAAGAATGTCTTTTAAGTACGTATAAACCCGAGTCCGAAGACCTTAAATTACACTGGGATTAACTTGTTGGGGGACTTTTCCTGCTTTCAACAAAAATCGGCATCAATCTCGGCTCTTCGAGTCAAGGTTCGATGACCAGGATCATTTCAAAAATACTAAAAATACTTTAGTTCACTACGCCAAAATTGCAAAAAAACGACGGACCAAATCCGTCGTTAATAGTGATTAACGACGGACTTGGTCCGTCGCACGGTCACTCGTTTTTTTGCAAGTCGTTAATTTTAAACGACGGACCAAATCCGTCGGTAAATTACGACGGATATAGTCCGTCGTTAAATAAACGACGGACCTTATCCGTCGTTAATCTCAAACAAGCGCCCCAATGAGCGACGGATCCTATTTGTATATACGACGGATTTGGTCCGTCGTTAATTTCCCATTCAAAATCTTTAGCGCGCATTTGTTGCATTTTGAGTTTCTTACACCTGATATCATAAGAATGCCATTCATATCAAAACGTTGAAACAGTATAAACTTATTAATACATCACCGAAACTAATAAAATGAAATTAACAGTTTCTAAGTCGCACATCCAATATTTCCAAGTCAGCTAATAGTAGAAATTCAGTACAAAAGGTAAACCTGAGCCTATTTGGGTGCAATTCTCATTCTGGTTAATGGTAGAATATGTATTAGTGATCATAATTTGTTTGGTAAGGTTTAAGGATAATCTCTAATATATAATTACAATTAACTAAAACAAGATAAGTAGCACCCAAACAAGCTCTTAGGCTGGCCAATTCTCAATTTCATCTGAGAGTGGTCAAGTACAAATACTATTTTGAGTCGAAATTGAACACATTTTGGCCCCAAGTCATGATTAAATTGTAATTTGTCTAGCAAACAAACACACCCTTAAAGCAGATGCAAGCATGAATTATTTTGGCTAGTTGATACGGTTGGTCTTGTAATATTCGAAACAACTATGGTTTTGGTTTTGGTTTTGGGGGTCTTCGGTGAGTGATGGAATTTTTTGATTTTTTGATTTTTTTTTTGGATTTTTTAGCATTTGGCTTGTGTTTGGCTTGATTTTGACTTGAATTTAGCCAAATTTGGAGCTCTTGGGTCTAGCTTGGTTTGGCTTGAAAAATGGCTAAGGCTAAAGGAATAACTAGGCTTGGACATGGCTAAGGGTAGAGAATGGCTTGTGGTTTGAGGGTTTAGGTAAGGCAAGGGTCAAGAAATGGCTCTTAAGGATCATCCATGCTTCATTAGGTTGCCAACCTGAGTGGTGTATCTACAAATATTAAAAGCAACATAACCATCCCTAGAAATCAGCATATTACATTACCTGCGATGGCCTTCCACGACTTTGGCCATATTGCCATCATATGTAGGAACAAAGATGTCACTCTCTAGTGACGCCAAATAATCTATCGCCGCAATTTGAGATGAGTGGTTCTGGAAAAGCCTCAGATCCGAAGATTCCAACAGTGTCTACTTTCTCACCTATTTCATTGAATTAAAGTAGTATGTAAGAGCAAGAAGGACGGGATATCTGGGAAGTGAAGTGTAGAGCATTGAAATTTACCCAACAACACAACTTTTGAATCTCTATGGGTAGGCCATTATTGGCAAGACGGGCATCGGTCTTATTCACATGCACAATTTTATACTTCCGTATCAATGGGAGAATCTGCTCATAAACGAATAGAATCACAAGCTGTCTTCATGTGTAGACTGGAAAAAAACAAAGAAAGCTTTACGGCAAACAGTAAACTAACCTGATTAAGGTAGTAGGAAATGCTGGACCGACTGATGGGTGGCATGGAATATACCATTCCTAGCTTCACTCCTCGTTAGCCTTGGCGGTAGTTCTTCAGGTATCCGAACTTCCTCTCTCAAGGAAGTAATGAAATGGTCCACATCAAATATGTCTTTGAACTGACTACCATAACAGGTAATACTTATCAGGAAATCTAGGCAACAGGATGCGAAATATGAGTCATATGGCACTTCCAATGAAACACCTCATCAGTAATCTTAAAAACTTGCATGATTTTAACAACTATTGTAATCATAAGGACTCAACAACATACCTTGGATCAGCCCATAATGAGGTTTTGTCCAGCTTAGGAACTGTAAGCATCACATTTAAATATCTTGTAATGGCAACCATATCACAAATCTGCAGTAGGGTGAAAAATGGGAGAGCCCATGAGCAAATAATTCTGATATATCAAAGGCTGAAATGATTGTTAAGCCAAAAGGAAA
Source organism: Liriodendron chinense (assembly GCA_003013855.2). Lineage (NCBI taxonomy): Eukaryota > Viridiplantae > Streptophyta > Magnoliopsida > Magnoliales > Magnoliaceae > Liriodendron > Liriodendron chinense. Next base: position 8,032,880 of record ML058515.1, on the reverse strand, counting down.
ATAGTGATGCTAAAAATGGGCAGACCATATTCAGAAGATTGCATTCCTTGCCAGGAGCTCCCTTTGAAGGCTGCATAACACTTCTTATCTTGTTTATCCACTCAACCTTCTCTTGCATACTCTCAGCTTCAAAAGAATGGTGCTCTGGGTATTAGCTCACGAAGAATGAAAAAGAAGGAGAAGAAAAGAAAAGAAAAGGAGAGAAACAGAATAAATATTCAAAAGGGAACAAACCTTTCAAAACAGTTTTATAAGGAACCTTGCTAGTAATCTTGAACACATGACCTTGACCTCTTCCTGTATCTAGTCCATTTGCCTTCTTTTCTTTGGAACTTTCCTGGAGGTTCATCGTCATCTAGAACCTCTTCTACAATACACTCCTGCAGAGACAATGTATTAGACAGAGCAGAAGTGCAATGATTGGAAGGATTGTGTAACTAGGGATCAAAAGAGCCTTCATTTCTAAAATTCCTGAAATCTTTAAATTTAAAAAACCATGGCACTATTATCATTGCAAAAGCAAGTGTACAAACGATTTCTTTCAAGTATCAGAATCATAACTTCACATAATAGGCCCAAAGCATCTATATTCCAAAGGAATAAAAAATGGAAAAATAAAAAGACAACTCCAATATCCTTAATGACAGAGACAATCCCTTAATTTTAAAAATGACTGAAAAAGCTAGCATGAGAGTTCTAATTTTTTATCTTAGCCTTTCGCAAAAAAGGATCGTAAAATTGATCCCAAATAGCTAGGACAAGGTTATGATTATGACTAAATAATGCATTATCAAAAATACCCAAGATATACACATTCTTGTCCTTACATGACCAAAATACCATCTATCCAATCATTTCAAAATTTGCAAAAATGCTCCTAGAAATGGCTCCAGAAATTATAAAAAGGTCCTTCTACAAAGTACGTACAGAATAAAGAATCCTCCTTTTTTCCAACAAATCATGTGCTTCCACTTGAGCAACGGTTCAACAAAACTATTGGGAATATAATTCAGGAATCATCAGTGTAATTTTTGTTTATGACTTCTAAGTGGGCCTTGCAATCTGGATGGTTGGAGTTACATGTGTGACCCCAGCCTGTGAACTATCCAAAGGCTAGTATTTACTTCTTCAATGACAACAATATGTCCAAAGTTGGAAATGGAAGCCTGACTTTCAACACAGTGCACCAATGTGAAGTATGGGAGATGACAGCAGCACTGAAGAAAATGATGATCCAAATATTCCTATTGAGCAGTTTTGTTTTTCTTTAATGTTAAGCAATTTATTTACAAACACCAAGCATTTTAGTTACCTTTGGAAAATAGGACAGCCAAGGACAATCACTAGCAGTTACAGAGCCACCCGGCGAATTTATAAACAGTTTGATCTCTTTCTTCTGGTCTTCAGCAAGACAATGACCACAACAAAAACCAACTCCACAGCTAAACGAGCTTATGAACCCATAAATTACTTATGCGACTTCTAATTGAAATATAACTCCACTTGGAAAATTTGGAAGTAACAAGCCATTGAAAAATGGAGACAAGTGTTCTAAGAGACTGTATCCACAAATTTCTCAGGTGAACTTCACAATGACCAAAATGCTTAGCTGCACACGTTAACAAGCTTTATTTTTACTGATAAATGTATTAGAAAGAAAACAAGAGAGATGAACAACTGAAAACAAAACAAGAGAATGAAGATGACATCAGATCATCCTGACCCAAAAAGCTTGGATTTTATAAATCACTTACCTCCAAAATGTTAAATGCCAACCAGACCCACTAAATGCTTCAAAGAAATAGTTGTATCTCTGTATCTAAATGAACCATGTATACAAATCATCCCCACTCAACAAGCAAGATTTTCATCATCTACACTAATTTTCAAAAAGAAAGCAGTCAACAAAGGATTATTTGCAAATAGTTTAGAGGCTTACAATAACATGGGTACAGTTGGTGACGTGTATGTGTGCCCTTTTCCAAACACTTCTTATATATTCATCTTGGGTAATCTTATATGAGTCATGGTCCTAACCTTCTTCTTCATGCCTTTTTTACAGAATTGGTACGCTTACAAGAGGATACTTCATCACAAATTAGGCCATGAACTGCAACAAACAGAAGATCAGTAACACAAATAATTCAAATTAAAAAAATATATATATATTTACAGAGACTAGGCCTTTCAGCACATGCTTGGGTTGCTTTTTTTTTTTTTTTTTTTTTCTTTCCTTAGCATCAATTGTTCTTGGCATTCCTCTTCTCCTCACAAGACCATCATACTTAAAAACAAAAATAAAAGATGGTACTTAAGAACTCAACTTTTTTTATGGATCCCCCCCTTTTTTCTACTTTTGGCAATGGAAATGTACTTTAGTGGGAATGTAAATCAGTGGCTATCTGGTAATAAATCATCTTCAACCCAATAAACAAACAAACAAAAAAGGGAATTTGCAATTCCCACCTTCCTAATATTGTCACTTCTACTTCAAACCCAACAAGGGTAATTTGGTCAATCAAAAGAACATGAAACAAACTCACAGAGAGAACTTGGGACTACATTACCGTTGTGGAGGGGTAGAAATTACATCCTCCGTAAGGCATAAAAACGAAATTTGTCAAAGATCTTAAAAACAATGAAAGAAAACAAAAATCAAATTCAAAGCAATGAATAATAATAATAAGACTGAAAACGAGAATCCTATAAATCACTCAACAACCCTAAAACCCTATCTACCATTTTTTTTTCTTTTTTTTTCTTTTTTTTTTTTGAAAAATGAAAGCCATATCCTAAATCTCTTACACATCATTCAAACAGTATCTGAAAGCTACCATATCCACTTGCATTTTTATGCTGTTCTAGTCTAAGTAGTCTAAGATATCTTGGGGGTGTCACCTTGTTCAGTTCCAGCATGGTTTACATGATGGTTCTGCATCTTTGAGGCCAAGACGTCAGCAAGATTTCCATTGATGTGTCTAAAGAGATTGTCCAACTTCAGATAGTGACATTTAAGAGGAGCTGATGAAGCTTCTTTGCTGTCACATTTTACACCCACAAAATCCCGTGATGCTCGGTACCTCTGCAATTCAAGCTTCCCAGATGACATGAGCCTAATCAAGGTGAACCCACCAAGACCACTAGATTCAGGAGCATTCTCCAAACCACATTCAGGCTTTGGAAAAAAGAGATCTTCTGGGAGGATACCAAATCCCAAAACCATTTCTTTCTTCAGCTGCCAATCAACGTCAACCGGAAGCATGGCCCAATGAGAAGAAAAGAGAAAATGTGATGACAGATGGAAGGGATTCTTGAAGAAAATCGCCAGAAGAGGACTGATCGGCGAGGAAAATTAGGGATTTGGAGAGAGACTCACCTGTTTGAGATGGTTCTGCACAGCAGGAGAGATCTGCCTGAAACTCTTCAAAGATTCGGAGCTCCAGCCCCTGGCGGAAGAAGATTACGCTTGAAAAACGAGGAAAAGGCCTCCATCTTAGAGAGAGACCATGAAAGGGCGCCATTCGAAAGAGGGATTAGAAAGGGAGAGGGCGCCACTAGAAAAGAGGGATTTGGAAATCCCTCTTCCGAAATGCAATATTATTTTTAAATCCGAAAATGGCGCGTTTTCCATCATTTATAACATAAACTACATTAACAGCCGTGCATGCAAGGGACCATTTACTGGATGGTTAAGATACTCTTATATAGGAAAATGTATAAATATTAACCATTTACAACTGGACACATTATTTGGATGGTTTCGATAACTTTATATCATTGCCACTACTGTTATAAACGAGTCACCACCATTTTACTTCAAATCCAAAACTCACACATTGTAAAAGACAATGAAATCATCCACTTGAGCATTGGATCTGGTAGGGCTCTGTGGGCCCCCACCATGACGTATGTGTTTTATCCATGCCGTCCATCCATTTATCAAGATCATTTTAGGGCTTGATACCAAAAATGAGCTAGATCTAAATCTCAAGTGCACCACACTGAAAACAGTATTGATTGAATGTCCACCATTAAAAACCTTCTTTTGGCCGACGGATTATTGTGATTCGTCGACAGATAAAAGCCACACCGTTCATCCATTTTTCCTGATCATTTTACCGCTTGATCCTAAAAATGATGCAGATTTAAATCTCATGTGGACCACACTATAGGAAAACAGTAATGATTGAACGTCCACCATTAAAATCCTCCAAGGGCCCACTGTAATGTTTATTTGACATCCAAACTGTTGATTAGGTCATACAGACCTGGATGAAAGGAAAAACAAATATCAAGTTGATCCAAAACTTCTAAGGCCACATTCAGTTGTTAATGGTGAACGTTCAATCAACACTATTTATTGTGATGTGGTCCACTTGAGATTTGGATCTTCCTCATTTTTGGGCTCATATCATAAAATGATCTGGAAAAACGGATGGACAGCATGGATGAAACACATACATGATTGTGGGGCCCAAAGAGCACCGAGCAGGGTCACCGAGGAATGAGGAGAGGATCAGCTCTTACTCGGTCAACTCTTTAGTGGGGTGTTACTCTAACCATGCAAGGCCCACCTTGATGCATTTTCTGTATATCCACACCGTTCATATGTTTTTCCATCTTATTTTAGAAAGTGATCCAAAAAATTGTGCATATTCGAATTAAAAGTGGGCCATACCAATAAAAAAATTGATTAATAACCATTAGAAACTTTTAGCATGCCACCAAAGTTTTGGATCAACCTGATCTTTCTAATTTCCCTTCATCCAGACCTTCTTGGCATTATTAATAGGTTGGATTGCAAATAAATATTACTAAAACCTTCTTATGGGCCATTTGGAATTTCTAATGGTAAGGCACTCAATTACCACTGTTTCGTGTGATGTGGTCCACCTAAAATTTAGATGTACACACTTTTTGGTATACCATTCTAAAATGGGCTGGAGAAATAGATGGACCGTATGGATATAATACACATCAATAAGGTAGGCCTTGTGGCCCCACGATAAGGCTTGCACCGTCTTGGGTGACGTGGGTCTCACCTAATTCGCTCTCATGTTAGGGCTACAAAACAATTAGATCCAAATTTCAAGTGGACCATATCTTTTGGACCAATCATCAATATCTTCTTAACATTATCAACAGGTTGGATTGCAAATAAACAATAGTAAAACTTTATTAAGGGTCGTGTCCAAATTTCAAGTGGACCATATCTTTTGGACCAATCATCAATATCTTCTTAACATTATCAACAGGTTGGATTGCAAATAAACATTAGTAAAACTTTATTAAGGGTCGTGTCTAATTTTTTTTAAATCTTAAATTTTCTCAAACAACGTTAATTTCGTTTTAAACTTCTTTTTTTCAAAATCAAATTTTTTATTAAACTTTTTAAATTTTGTTTTCAAAATGTCAATTTTTTTTTCAAAATCTCATTTCTTTTATTAAACTTCTCATATTTTTTCAAACTACAAAATCTCAATTTCTTTTTAAAAATCGTGATTTTTAAATCTATCAATTTTATTCAAACTTCTCAATTTATTTTTCAAAATGCCAATTTTTATTTTAAAATATCAATTTCTTTCAAAATCTTGCTCTTGTTTTCTTCAAAATATTAGTTTTTTTTTAAATCACAAGTTTTCTCAACCGTTGTTAATTTTTTTTTTTCTAAACTTGTCCATTTTCATTTTAAAAATGTCAATCTTTTTCAAAAACTTTCTTTTAAGTGAAATTCTACTAAAAATCACTTGCATTGAAATAGTATAAACATATCAATTCTTTTTCTTCAAAATTTCAATTCCTATCCATTTTCAAATTTTTTTCAAAATTTTCCATTTTTTTTTAAATGTTGGCTCTTTTCAAACTTCTTGATTTCCTTTCAAAATCTCAATTTTTTTTTATAAACTTCTCAATTTTTTTTCAAAGTACAAAATCTTGATTTCTTTTTAAAGCTCGTAATGTGTTTGCAAATTTATAAATTTTATTCAAACTTTTCAAATTTTTTCAAAATGCTAATTTTTTTTTTATTTTAAGAATGACAATTTTCTTCAAATTTTCAATCTTTTTTAAAACCCAATTTTTTCAAAATCTCAATTTTTTAATGTTCTTGTTTTTTTTTCAAACATTGTTAATTTTTTTCTAAACTTCTCAACTTTTTTCTCAAATCATAATGTTCTTTAAACTTCTTAATTTCCATTTCCAAAATGTCAATTTTGGCCAAAACTTTTTTTTTCAAATGGAATTTCTACTAAAAATCACTTGCATTAAAATAGTATGAACTTATTAATTTTTTAAAAACTTCATTTCTTAATCTCATTTTTTTTTAAACTGCAATTTTTTTCTCAAAATTTAGTTTTTTTCAAACTTACCAATTTTATTCAAACTTTTCAATTTTGTTCAAAACGCCAATTTCTTTTTAGAATTTCAATTTTTTTAAATTTTAAATTTTTTTAAATCCGATTGTTTTTCAAATTCTTGATTTTTTTAAATTTCAATTTTTCTCAAACATTGTTAATTTTTTTGAAGTTCTCAACTTTTTTTTTTCAAAATCGCAATTCTTCTTAGACGTCACAATTTTAGTTTTCATAATCTTATTTTTTTAGTCAAACTTCTCAATTTTTTTCAAAATACAAAAGCTTTATTGCTCTTTAAATTTTTTTTTTTTTTTTCAAATTTATCAATTTTTCTTCAAACTTCTCATTTTTTTTTCAAAATGCCATTTTTTTTTTTCAGAATGTCAATTTCTTTCAAAATCTTTGTTTTTTAAATCTCAATTTAATTTTCAACATTTTGTTTTTTTTTTATATCTCAATTTTTCTGAAACATTGTTTTTTTTTAAACCGCTTATTTTTTTCAAAATCACTATTTTTTTTACAACTTCTAAATTTTCATTTTCAAATTGTCAATTACTTTTTCAAAATTTACTCTTTTTTTTTTTTTTTTCTAACTTCTCAATTTTTTTTTCAAAAAACAAAATCACAATTTCTTTTTAAAAATTATAAAAAAATTTCAGAATCTAATTTTTTTCAAACTTATAAATTTAGTTTAAACTTCTCAATTTTTTCTATTAAAGAAGTGATTTTTTTTTAAGAATGTTAATTTCTTTCAAAATTTTCGATTCTTTTTTAAATTTCAATTTAACTTAACCATTGGTAATTTTTTTAAAACTTCTTAACTTTTTTCTCAAAATCAATTTTCGTTATTATCAAATGTCATTGTTAAATAAGCAAATTTTTTTTTAAATTGAGAGGCGTCCATAAACAAGGATTTGCGACGGATTATATCCGTCGCTAAATCAGGAAAGTCCGTCGATAATTTCCGTCTGTTATTTCGGCCCTAATAAACATGATCCGTCGAAAATATATAATTAACGACGGATTAGAGCCGTCGTAAATATTACGACGGATTGAATCCGTCGTTAATTTTCAATTACCGACGGATCTTGGTCCGTCGTAAAATTCCGTCTATTAAAATCCCGACAAAACGAGAAAGTTATTAGTTAGCGACGGACTCTTTTGATAATACGACGGATATAGTCCGTCGTTAAAATTACCGACGGACTATATCCGTCGTTAAACCACGTTTACTTTTACGACGGATAAAGTCCGTCGTTAAACCAAGCGTTTTTGTGTCGTTTTTTTGCTGTTTTGGCGTAGTGGTTTTCCATAAAAACTAGCACCAATCTCGACCTCTCGAGTCAAGGTTTGGAACTTTCTAAAAAACAAACAAAAAAAATTTCAACTCTGATTTTAAATTGCATAAATATATTCCAAGCGGTTCGAAGACCTTAAACTACACTAGGATTAATTTCTCAAGGGCTTCCTTTCCCCACCTATTCCAGACATGGCTGACACTTGATCGCACAAATGTCTGGAGTTCTCTAAACAGGTAAATGTCAAGGCAGGCAGAGCCCCGCGATCCTGTTCGTGTTGAACGCACCGTGGTAGATGACCTTGAGTTGGAAGTCGCTGTTGAATTTGATAGATGTTCCGTGTTCCTAAAACTCATGAAGGGGATTAAGGTAGTTGGGAGGTGAAGCACACCCTTACGGAATTGTGAACATCATAGGACCCCAAACTGGATTGATAAAGGAAAATGTGAAGATGTGGCTCATTTTATGACCAAAGGAGTCCGTTGGACGATACAGGGTCTACGTGTATTGCACATGAGGAACAGGCAACTTTGTGGGTGTGTTGATTGAAAACCCTCAAAATTCCTTCATCCAAAGATGTAAAACTACGGCACTTAACTATGTGAGATTCGTCTTGCTCGTTGACGTAAAATGGATCGGGTGCCTTACCAGCAGTAGAAGCTGAAAGTGGATGAAAATTCCATACCTTTCCCTGCATTTCAGAAAATCTAACAAAATACCAAAACATTGCAAAATCAGCTTCCAAAATCACAAAATATTTTCCTTGCTTTTAATAAAACCGATCTTCATCCTGATTACTCAGGAAGAGACTCGGATCAAATATTTACAAAATCACAATAATATTTCCTCTGTTTTCAATAACACCGATCTTCATCCTGACTACTTAGGAAGAGACTCGAATTAGATATTTACAAAAATCACAAAAAAAAAAAAATTTGAATTGTTTTCAATAACACTGATCCTCATCGTGACCACTCAGGAAAAGATTCGGATCAAATACTTACAAAAATCACAAAAATTGTCACTATCCCCAGCAAAGTGTTTTAGGAGTCTTAAACTCCATTCATCCACTTCATAGTATTGGGATGACGGATCCGATCGCCCGTAAATTGGAATCTTGACCAAAACTGACGACCAAACACCATCCCAATCACATCCATTCCCCAGAAGAATATCTTGAGGTTGCCACCTAGAACCTCCTTTCATCATTCCCAGCAACAAAACATTGGGATGATGGACTGATCGACCATGGGTCGGGATCTTGACCAACCCACAGATCAAACATCCGCATAAAAAAGAAAAATCTCCAGGGAAGCAAAACCCTACAAGCAATAAGCTCAAAGTTCTTTACATCCCAGCAAGAGCAAAATCATTGAACGGGAAAAGAGTGAGCCAAACGATGCATCCATCATCAAATATGCATCCATATGCATCAACATCCATTTGCATCAATCATCATGTTTACTTACTTTCAAAAAAAAAGTCGATTAGCTAAAGACCCCACAGGCATCCCCATTGGAGGCACGTGTAAACCAGATTTTCTTTTTAAAAAAGACAATATATATATATATATATATATATATATATATATATATATATATATATATATATATATATACAAATAAAAACCCAATGGAGTATCACTCCCCAAAGTGGGTATCTTTCCAAAATTCAAAAATATTTTTTCGGTAGAGCATTCGGCCTCCAAGACACTAAGAGATCTTCCATATCTCTAGGTAGGAACCGAAGTAAAATCAAATAAGATCCGATGTCTCGCGGTTTCCTCGGAGACCGTCGGATCCAATGCACTCAAAGTACAGTCGGCCTGAACTCCAGTGTTAGGACGATCGTACTAAATGCCAGATACGAAAAGATGAAAGCCAAAAGGCTCGGTCAAAGAAACCATCTGAACGATGGAAACGATGAATTGTAACCCAAGTATCAAAACCAGAAGATTGGGTGGAAAAATTTCACACGCACATACCTAGGCATGGATGCCTAAAGTACCTTGACTGAGTCCAAGTCAGAGTAGTGGATTACCCATAAGGCTGTGCAGACGCAATGCAGCTAACCACTTTGACAGTCAAGTGAAACAAGTACTCCTGGAGTGATCCGGGAAAGCAATGAACAATCAATCACAAGGTCACTAACCTTGTAAGACTACATGGACGCAGAGGCTCTATTGTACCTTTCAGATGTTAGTACTGATCGGGAATGGAAGGGTTGCAATTGGGTACCCAAGTTACAGCTCATGCAGGGATAATCGCAACGTTTTCTCCAAACTCCCGCGATATGTGCGAGTTATCAATTTCTAGACAATTAACTGACACAGATACAAAGGCAAGCAAAGATTCTAGACCACGATCTATGAATGACCGGGTCAGAAATGGGGTGTCCACTCGCTTTGACATTCGGTTGCCTGCAACCTTTGCCAAAGAGGGGCATCTGTAGACACCCCACCTTCGGCTATAGTGTTGATTGAGATAGATGAATGGATGGAGGTCCATATATAACCCAGCTCAAGCCTGAACCCAGTCAACTCACCCCTAAACAACAGATTGGAAAACCATCCATAGAAAAAAATCAGTCCAAAAATCCCAAAACAGTCAACCTTTTTGAGTTAACCCGCTGAGTCAAATCACCGATTCAATCCACTGACTCAGTCCAACCTCACACCCAGTCGACTCACCTTGTCAAAACCCATCTTTCAAACCCAGTTGACTCACCAAGTTCTGAGCTGCAGCTTCGAAGCAACTCTAAACCCGGACTTGGACTATTTTCTGCTTCAGGTTCAGAGCAAGTACACTCCAAAGTTGAAGCAAGATGGTCATACGGGTAGCCGTCTGATAGCCGCCCGTCCCTATTTACGAGTGCTGCCATTCTCCGCAGCTATAAATACCCCATTCCCCCTCTTGTTTCAACATCCACTTCCCCTCTCCTCAGTCTGAGAGTTCCGAGTCCATCTCCACCCCTTTAGCTCATTCCTCCACCAAGGAGAGCACGAGTGAGAAGAGTCTAGCCCTGGTCCAGCCCAGCTTGACCCTGGTCCAAGTCTCTAAGCTACCTAAGTCCAATCTTAGCCACTCGAAGCAAATCCTTGTGAAACCTCCATCCATCCAGCTACTTTTATATCAGCATCATCTCATCTCATCTAGCATAAGTGCAACATTTATTATTCTTGCAACCCCTCTGCTTATCATTTCACTACAAACACTTAATTTGGTCTTAGCATATGCTCTGAAGTTTGCCAATTTACTCGGAATTCATTTATAAAAAAATTGATTGATCAAACACACATCATGCATCTCGTATAAAGCACCTATCAGTTCGAGCGTATGCTTTGGGCTTGCCTATTAATGGAAACCTGCCCATCATAAACTCTTACTGTTCAGACCTACATTCATGCATCATATCATTCATGAGAATGTACGAGGATTAAATAAGACTTTCAAGTACTAGTTCAATTCTGTGAAGTAAAGATCGTACCTCGGTACGGGCAGAGTGGGTGCCTAACACCTTCCCACATTGTAACTGTGATCCCTTACCTCGAATATCTGACTGTAGATCAAAAGGAGTCATCTTAGATGAAGAAATCTTCAGATTCCCTTCTCTAACATTTCTACGGGGTCTAGCCGATTGTAGATTCGAAGTAACTGACTAGTGGCGACTTTGGTCTTATACGAACTCATCCAAACACATCCAGTTTAACCCAACGATAACACGACAACCGAAAAAACCCTCGAGAAAGAGGTAAGCCAGTGGCACAACGACGATTCGCGCATACCCCCTTTTTGAAAGGGAGGGCTGGGAGTGCGGAAAGGGGAGTGTCCACAGCTAGCCACAGTCGAAAGGCAACATGTGCCCAAAAATCATCCTGAAAAGGAAAGCGACCAAAGTATCCGTTAGTCCAGACCCGGACCCGATAACACTGCTATAAATAGGAAGCCCCTGTTGACAAACAGAGGATCATCTTTAGTCAACATCAGAGCGACGCAAGAGGTAACATGCGCTCGCTCCGTCTTCCCTCGCAGGAATCCCTCACCAGAAAGGGATTTTCCCCGTCGGAATCCAAGTATGGAGGGAGAAAGAATAGAAAACTGAAAAAATGGCTAAGTGTCAGGGCAACATGCGCCCACTCCCTCCTCGCTAGAGAGAAACTTAAAAAAAAAAAAAAGTTAAGTTGTAAGGAAACATGTGCCCACTCAGAAAAGTCATGCGCATGTGCAATACCACATGCGCCCCAAGGGAATTCCCTTCTTATTTTCAACTAAAAGTCAGCCACATGCGGCCGGGGAGGGACACATGCACCCAACCTTAGGGCACATGCGCCCACCACCTGACAACATGCACCCACCTCTATAGTTGCATGCGCCGAACAGTCATAGCCTGTCCGGGACTTCCGTGGCATGGCCCACCTTCGATGTAACTCACCTCTCCATCGCACCAACACTCTTTAGACACACACCGACAATTCTATCCATCCCCTGGATCAGATTTTCCAACGGTCGATGATAAATGACCCAAATTAGTGGTTTAATTTTAAAAAAAATGACTAACACTTAGCCAATTTTACAAACCTGAAAATCCTTCCAAAAGAGTACAAAACAACCAAAATCAAGAAGAAACGAGCAAAATTTAACTGACTCCAAGAGGAAGACTTAGTTTTCCCTTGGTATGAAACATCACAATAATGTACCGCAACGAGATTATCTGCTTTCATGATCCTCGAATACCTTGATTAAGCAGCACACATGCCCAGTACTTAGTCATTTTCAGCCCTGGGAAGTGCCCTGTTAGCTCGAAAATCGACTGACGCTAAGTGAAACTAAGCGCGCTCTCATTGACGCCAAAGTGGATCCAGCATCATTGCGATCTTAACAGACATAATCCATCACTATTCAAAGGTAATCGTCGCTGGTATTCACCGAACCCCTATTAAGCAGTAAATGGGCCTAGTACTTAGTCATTTTCAGCCTTGGGAAGTGCCATGTTGGCTCGAAGATTGACTAACTCTAAGTAAAACTAAACGCGATCTTATCGATGCCAAGGTAAGCTTAATGTTTTTATTTTACAAGGCAACTAAATCGAGCACTTACAGGGTACCGATCCCCATCGATTGTCAGATATTGGCATAAACATGCATCTATCCGGCCCGATGCTTAGCCATTTACAAGCTTTGGAACTGTGCGATGTAGTCCGACAAACTTCAATCCTCAAAGGACCCTGGCTCAATACAACCTATTCGATCTTGAATCGATCATCGGAAAGCATCCAGAAGAAATAATGTTCCTAAAGACAAGTCACTAGACTCTAAAGTTGAACATATTTACTTTACTTTACAAGCTCCATTCATCCTGAATAAAGGTCTAAGGCTAAACCTAAGGGATTATGGTTATCACGATAAACCACAATCAGAAGAAAGAATGTTCCCAAAGATGAGTCGTTAGACTCCAAAGTTGAACATATTTACTTTACTGTAAAAGCTCTATTCATCCTGGAGAAAGGTCTGAGGCTAAACCTAAAGGATTATGGTTACCACAATAAACCATAATCATAAGAGTTCTAACAACACTCGAAATATCCTACTATGGACTATCGTTATAAAAAAATCTAGTCAATGCCCTACCCATCCACACCGGGTCCGTTGGTTGAGCAATCAGGTAGTTGCGGAGTGCCTTCTCAGGGTCATCCGTCATAAAAAATACGGGAAGAGGACCTTCGGTCGTTCCGACCAACAGTCGATACTCGTGTAATTCATCAGTAGTCACTCGTCATAAAAATACGGGAAGAGGGCCCAGCATTGCACCACTCAATTAAAAATCCTTACAGTCCTTCAAGTGGAGAATCCAAAAGAAAATGGGACATAGACATCCGACTTGTCTAAAAAACATGGCTCAGTCCATAATGAGAAAACAAATAGGTCTCTACGATCATGAACTCAAGATCGTAATTCCTGACAGGTTAAGTCTTTTACCTTCTAATCAAGGGTGATCAACCATTGATGTAATTAAGGGCTCGTGACAAGTATCACAGCCTTGAATGTTAAAGATCTTAGAATCTCTAGAATAAAATCTGCTTTGCATATCTCTTCTTGCGTATACTTTGTGATTGCTTATGATTGTCCAAGAATGTCTCTATACTTAGAAATTCCCTAGAATAATGAAACACAGGAAAAATCGCCATGAGCATTTTTCTAGTTTTAACAAACTAGCGACTCTGCTGGGGATCTGAACATACCAAAATCTCTGGGTATCTCTGAGTAAAGAAATGTTCTAAGATAAATCATTTGCAGACACTGATGTATGCATGAGAAAGGTTACTGCGAGGAGAAATGTTCGGCACCTTCACGGGCGCCAAACTGGCGACTTTCGATGGGAATGTTCTTCCCTTCATCTTTAAGGCAAAAGAATTTTAAAATTATGAAAAGTTTTCTAAAAGAACTTCTAAACTTCTTGTAGCATGCATATGGTTCATACTTGTACACGCTATTCATCATTGAGCTATATCGTGATTGGTAAGGTCGTATCTTTTCTCTTTTTTTTGAAGCTGCGGAATACTCTAATGCGTGTATGACTGTGTAGAGAGACAAAAGAGAACCTTAGTAAAAGAAACAAACCGACGAAACTACAATGACAACTACAATGATCTTCTTGACGTCTGGAGGGTTCTACTTCCCATGCCTCGTACCAGCAGGAGCAACAGTCCCTGAAGCAAGCTAGTAACTCGTCCAGAAGCGCCGATCACCAGAGAAGGTACTAAAGACAGGAAAGTAACTTCAGTTGGAGTGGAGACAATGAAGGTACAGATTAACATGAGGAAATAGTGGAGGCCAATCCGCATGAATGAAACCCACAATGTCGGCAAAGTCACCGCGTTATCCAAGTCGGAGTGCTCCTTCGTCGTTACTGACTTTCCAGCCCTGCCGAAGACAACACAGCTAACCAAGACACCGAACAGATCTGTTGTCCGACAATCGACCAAGGCAGCGATGAAGACGTTCTCTGCTGAAGCTACCGTGATCAAGACAAAGCCGTAGCAGGTACAGGCCATGATGGTACAGGTTGTCGAAGGGGAGACGAGCGAGCGAGACGCAGAGCTGCCTCCAATCCAAGAATAGATAGACGAGATAATCCATGTCCAAGAGGATACCGCCAGGGAAATGAGAGAGATAAAAGAAGCATTATTGGCTCTAGTCGCATAGGGGGCAACCAGGAGCCCGGCTATCCCCACTCGACAGTTTATGGAGGAATCTCAGGGGGCAGCGAAAGAGCCAGTTGCTGGCTTGCCCGAGAAATGTTGCGTTTGAGCGCGTACCGCCACAATCGTCTCATGTCACGAGGGAAGAGTTATTCCAGACAGTCTCAAACCTGATGCGTCAGGAGAGAGAATGAGAAGAGAGGGAAGTACGTTTATCGAGTGCCGTATTCGCCCGAAGTTGATGACATTCTATTTCCCCACAACTTCAAGCATCCAGATTCCCCCGATTCAACGACAGAGGGTCGCCGGAGGAACATATGACTCAGTTCATGATGATGCTGGGCAACTTATCGACAATCCACCATTATTGTCTTAGATTCTTTAGTTCAACGCTCATAAGCAAGGCATTCCAGTGGTATATGTCGCTGCCCGCAGGTTCAGTCAAGTCCTGGGATCAGATGCAAGAGCTGTTCATTTCTAAGTTTTTCTCTACCGAACGAGAAGTCTTACTGACAGACTTAGCCTTAGTCTGTCAGAGGCAAGGGGAGTCAATAGAGAAGTTCATCGATAGGTGGTGAACCATAGCAACGCAATGCTAAGAATTGCCCAGTGAGCCCGAGCAGGTCAAGATGTGCACATAAGCCATGGATGCGATAATTTCGTTTGGCTTATCTAGGCACAACTTCTCGACGTTTCAAGACCTGGCTACAAAGGCCCACTTAGTGGAAGGAGCCGTGTTCGGAGCGCAGTTCAAGGCAAAGAAGCCCAGAAGAGAAGCTTGAAGGATAATAGCGTCCAACTATGTTGATAAGGGAAAGGGTTCAATGACAAGAAACATCCAAATACGGAGCACAAAGTCGAGGCCAAGCCAATAACAACGACACAAGACAAGGGAAAGGGCTTTCAGAGACCGCAATACACGACAATAGAGGAACGCAATCGAGCGAACGAACCCTATACCTTCGACATGGAAGATCTGGTTCCGATCATGTAACAACTAGTCGAAGAGAGGTTGATAAGATTGTCGGAATCCAACCGTCCGGAAGAAGCAAAAATGGTCGACCATCCCAACTACTGCAAATATCATCGCATGATCAGCCACAAGATTGAAGCCTACTCCGTCTTAAAAGGTAAGATTCAATGAATGATCAACGATAGCACCATCAACATGAAGGCAGAAGAAACGAGCCGGAACATCACGACAGTAGTGTCTGCATCCGCACGCCAGTTCAAGTTCGAACAGTGAGTCCGTTCCCAGAGCCGTGGACGCTCATGAGTAGTAAGAAGAGGTTAGAGAACAAGAGAAGACTCTTAGAAAGAGAGAAGAAGATGAAGAATAGAAGAAGAAATTTTGAGCAAGAACAACCGCGTGTGTAGCCCGTTCAGTGCACCATGATCTCTGTGACAACTCAACAAGAGGCTAGTGATAAAGGCCGAGATACTGAGAGAGAAGAAGTCAATGTGGTGGCCCTGCGACAGGTCATACAGAGGGAATTCTCGAGATGACCAAACCCTAAAGAACGAACGTGGACATAGGAGAATTGTTGGAAGCACCTTGAGAAAGAGAGACAACGAAGTAGTCAACGAGTTAGCAGCCAACCAGCGAGACCACGCTTGAGAGAAGGCACAAGTGATTTATAATGTGGTGTCTCATCTGAAGGTCCCGGCCTGGCTCAACATCTATGATGCCTTATGTCTTTCGAATAAATATCGAGAAACGCTGCTCAACGCACTGTTTGATCAAGAAGCCCGTGAAGTCATGATGGCAGAAATCGAGTCGAAATGGAAGGACTGAAGATAATAGGAACTGAGAATCTGTCTGTGGAGCAGGTCATGCAGATCGATCAATCATCCATGATCACATTTTTTGAAGAAGACAGAATGACCAGCTTAATAGACCACAACCGCCTGTTGATGGTGACAGGTCTCATCCAAGACATAGAGATCACAAGATGCATGCTAGACGACGGATCCGTTGTGAACATCATGCCTCTAAAGACATTGCAGCAGTTGGGCTTCAGACAAACATCACTTCGCCCGAGCGCCATGATTATTCAAGGGTTCAATCAGGACAGCCAGCGTACCTTAGGGTCCATCACCGTTATGCTGGAGATAGAAGAGTTGAAAACTAAAGTTACATGTCAGGTGATCGATGCGATGACAACATACAACCTTTTGTTGGGATGATTGTGGCTTCATCAGTACGGTCATTCCTTCGACGCATCACCAATGGTTCAAATACAACAGGGACGACATCCAGTATAGAGTGGCGGAAGATCCGAGGCCATACTCTGTCACTGAGTCCTTCCTGGCAGACGCACAATACTATCAAGAGAATGACGAAACTGAAGCAGTCGGGAAAGTCAATGAGCCAACAGAGGCAACACAGGGGGCAAAGCCCCAAGGTGACAGTTCAAGACGAGAAGATGGAGCTCTGTAAGTGGACGCCAAAGCGGTGCTGGTTCACAAAGAGAATTCATCATGAAGAAAGAAGATCTATCTGGTCACAAAACACCTCCGGAAGGCGGGATAGTCAGTGTTTGAGCTAATGACAAGCCAGCAGATGAGCATATTACAGTCCAGCTTCAATATGTCAGTACCGAAGGTTGAGAGGATTCGTCAATTCCCTAAGGCTCTGAGCCAATTCTATGTACCACCAACGATGGGAGCCAGTCACGAAATAAGGTTTCATACAGGACCCCATAACCCGTTGCAGATTGAAGAGAACACTAAGAGAATGCCAGTAGGGATGCCGCCTATTGAAGAGGAAAGGTACATCAAGGCTAGCAGACATATTATGAGGAACATGGGCTTCGTTTGTTTAGAGCCACCAGCTCGAAAAGGCATGCTAGTACCAAAGACAAAAGTATACAAAGGTAAAGAAGCCCTGGGGGCAAGATATGAAATCGGGCAAGTCAACATGGTGACGATTAGTCTCGTGGAAGAAGAGAGGCCGGTCGGGTCGAGTGAAGTGGTACAACCAAGTGCCGCACCAGAGCAGATTGAAGACGGAGGTCAGCCCACGATAAATAAACTATAGGAAGTTAATCTGGGGACCCCTAAAGAGCCAAGGAACACTTATATCAGCAAGAACATTCCGAAAGAAGAGAGGGAGAGTTACATTCAACTCCTAAAAGAGAACAAAGATGTTTTCACGTGGACCTATTCCGAGATGCCAAGGCTGAACCCTGCAATTGCAATGCACAAGTTGAATATTGCGAAAGAGAAGAGGTCGGTCAAATAGCCATAGAGGCGCTTCCATCCCGACATCTTCCTGAAGATAGAAGAGGAAGTGAAGAAGCTGCTTCAAGCCGGGTTTATCAGGAAAGTTCAGTATCCTAAGTGGATCTCTAACATAGTACTTGTGAAGAAGAAGAACGGGCAGATTTGTGTATGCATCGATTTCCGTAATCTAAATGATGCCTGTCCCAAGGATGACTTTCGTTTACCCATCCTGGAGCTTCTGATCGACAGCACGTTAGCATAACAACAATGTCCTTCATGGACGGCTACTCGGGGTATAACCAGATCAGGATGGCTCTAGAAGACGAAGAATCCACCACCTTCTGCACCTCTCTCAGGATATTCTGTTACCGAGTGATGCCATTTGGGCTAAAGAACGTGGGCACCACATATTAGAGAGCGATGCAAGTGATCTTCCAAGATATGATGTACAAGCACGTGGAATGCTACATCGATGACCTGGTAGTGAGGTCTGAAGGACATTAACAACATCATGAAAATTTGAAGCAAGTATTTTAAAGGTTGAGGAAGAAGAGCCTCCGCATGAACCCGTTAAAGTGCACCTTTAGGGTATCCTCTGAAAAATTTCTAGGGTTTGTAGTCAGACATCGGGGCATCGAATCGACCATGCAAAGATTAAAGCGATCCGAGAAATGTCTCCTCCGAAGAACTTGAAAGAGCTGAAGAGTTTTCAAGGAAGAGTTGCTTACCTACGATGGTTCATCTTGAACCTGCCAGGCCGTTGCCAACCTTTCTCTCGACTGAGGAAGAAAGACGTCCGCTTTGAGTGGGATGAAGCATGCCAAAAAGCCTTCGAGTCCCTCAAAGAACTACTTAAAAAATCTCCAGTTCTCGTAGGGCCGATCGAAGGGAAGCCTCTGATATTATACGTAGCGGTGGGAGAGAATTCATTAGGGGCACTACTGGCCCAAAAGAATGAAGAGGGGAAGGAAAACGCTCTGTATTACCTGAGTCGTACACTTGTTGGTGCTGACTTTTACTACTCGCCAATAGAGAAGATATGTCTGGCTTTGATATTTGCCGTGAAGAAGCTGAGGCATTACTATTTGTCATACCAAATTACACTTATCTCTAGAGCACATCCCATCAAGTTCTTAATGAATTGGCCCATGTTGTCCGAGCGATTAGCCAAGTGGGCTCTACTATTATCCAAATTCGACATTACGTATCTTCCGTCTCGGGCTGTTAAAGGGAAGGCCATAGCAGATTTCCTAGCAGCTCATCTAGTCCTGGATAATATTGAGATGGAATGTGATCTTCCCGATGATTAGGCCATGACAATAGGGATTACGAAGCCGTCGTAGATGTACTTTGACGGAGCTTCCAGAGCCACAGGATCAGGGGCCGGTGTAGTCTTCATCAGTCCCCAAGGTGATTTACTACCCTACTCATTCATGATAGTGCCATCATGCACAAACAATGAAGCTGAATATCAGGCCCTCATCGTCGAGCTATAGCTGGCATAAGACATGCAAATCTGATCATTACAAGTCTATGACAATTCTCGGCTAGTTGTGGGACAACTTATGATTGAATATGAAGTTCGCAAGCTAGAGCTATCACCTCTTTTCCATCAGGCTCGAGCCCCATTTGATCATTTTCGAGACAGTACAATGTCGCATATCCCGAGAGTTGAAAATTCCCAAGCAGATGCATCAGCCAACCTGGCCGCAGCTCTCGCGCACCTAGGGGGCAGCCCACTTTAAGTTATCATAGAAGAGAGAAGAATATTGCCATCCCTCGCAGTAACAGAAAATATCGAATGCAAGCCCAGTGTGTTGCTTCGAGATCACAGAAGAAGAAGATTGGCAAAGTCCGTTCGCCGATTACCTGAAATACGGGTTCTTACCTGAAAACCAGCAAATGCGCACCCAAGTCAGAAGGCACGCCGACTCGTTCGTCCTTCTAGAAGAAATACTATATCGACGCTCGAACAATGGAACATTGTCAAGGTTTTTGGCTCAGGAGGAAGTTCGCGACACACTAAGAGAAGCACACAGAGGGGAATGTGGTGCTCACCAAGGCGGCCGGAACCTGCATCTCGAGTGTGGCACATGGCCTATTATTGGCCTACTATGGTGAAGGATGCGATGGAATATGTGAGAAGATGCCATCAGTGTCAGATTCGTGCTGATATCATACATGTTCCTCCTGAAGAGTTACATCAGTCAGTAATGTCGTGGCCTTTCGCGGCCTGGGGTATAAACGTGATAGGTCCCATCTCCTTCCTCTTCTCAAGGACATTAGTATATACTGGCGGCAACTGATTATTTCTCTAAGTGAGCAGAAGCAGTGGCCCTGAAGAACGTGAAAGCTAAGCAAGTGGAAGGTTTCATCTGGAACTCCATCTTGTACAGACACGGCATCCCCGAGCAGATCGTCACAGATAACGGCACGCCCTTTCGAAATGTATGATCGACAAGCTGTGCGCCAAATTCAAGATCAAGCATTGCTACTCGACGCCCTACTATCCTCTTGCGAATGGGCTTGCCGAAGCTTTCAACAAAACCATCGTGAAAATTTTGAAGAAAATGGTGGCGGAAAATAAGAAGGATTGGGATAAACAATTGCCCGAAGCACTCTGGGCATATCACACCACGCACTGCACCGCAACACGGGCCACCCCATATTCATTAGTATACGGAAAGAGGTCGTCATCCCAATGAAAGTCCAGGTCGAGTCCCTACGAGTGGCACTCCAGAACTCCCTGACAGATGAGAGTAACGCTGAACTCAGGATGGTCGAGCTCGATGCCTTGCACGAGAAAAGGCTCGCAGCGCAACAACGATTAGAGATGTATTCGAAGCAAATTTCAGCGGCGTATGATAAGTGAGTCAGGAGTAGATCCTTTAAGAAGAGTGACTTAGTACTCGTAATGAAACAACCGACTGCCGCGCACACTACGAGGAGCAAGTTCGATCCTAAGTGGGACCCGATATGCATCATAGAAGAAGTCTACTCCAGCGGGGCCTACCGCTTAGTGAATTTCGACAGTGGGGGAGCAGAGTTTTCAGTTAATGGCCGATTTCTAAAGAGATATCACCCCTAATAGTTAGCCTTCTACTTTTTATATATACATAAGTAAAAGAAGTGTAAACGCCCCGAGAGAGGGAATGTAATAAACAAGATAGAAATGGAGAATGAAATGTAGTAGATTATAGTAGGTAAACTCGTAGTTACAAAAGCTAATTAGTTACTTTATATTGTTGCAGGTCTTCCATGCCCTTACTATGGAGAAATAACCAAAGGAAAGCACTCGTCTATGACGCGAGTATATCCCGGATTTGGAAACCCAAGACATTCCCGAAATCGACAACAAAGTGAAGTATCACTCTCTTCATTTTCGTTCTGCATTCATTATTACAAATATTTATTATCATCATTCATTACGATTATGATTGTTATTAAATTATATTGTAAAGTATTCTAACACCCATCACACAATGTCACACAATAGAAAAGTAATTGCCATTGTTATTTCATTAACAAAAGTATGATTGACGTTTTCAACACCGTACACATGAATAGTCAGAAAGTAAGTATCTCTTACATCAATTACAATAATTCTGAAATTCAGTCAAGGTAAAACCCTATGATCATTTCTATACATTAAGGGGATTATAAAAAAAAGAGAGTTGAAAGTAAAAAGGATCAAAGCTTCTCCAAACATCCCGATATCAGCCTAGTCACAACCACCTTGGCAGCTTCCATTGCTGACTTTGCCAAAGACAATACCAACGCAGGATCGGGAACGTGTTGAAATTTAGTGGTCAAATCTTCTAATTGCTTGCGCACCACTTCGCTCTCACTTTCAAGCCTCATAATAGCTATTTGATCCTGAGCAACTACTGACTCAAGACGAGCGGCTTCAAGCTTATGGCTATCTTCTCCGCCTGCAAACACTCAATCTCGACGTCGATTTCAGCTAGGCGGTCTAGGCACCCCTTATGTTGTGTCTTGTTATTCTACAGAGATTCTCGTGCATCAGTCGTCGAGCGCACATGATGTTCCACGACAGGTCCCAGAGAATCCGCAATCTTCCGTTTCTCTTTGACAATAGGGTCGGGTTCGGCACGTTCAGCAGCCATTACTCTTGTGATGGAGCTTTCAAATGAAGAAATACAATTGATAATTATGAGTGCATTAGGTCCTACCACCCCTATGCAAGCTTCTAGCGCTTTCATTCCAGCACCCAACATGTGCCATTCGTGCGGATCGGCTAATGCCTTCGCAATGCTGGACAATAGGCCTTTCAACATGCTCTGCCTAAAACAATCCAAGTGATAAAAAACAGGGATGTCCAATACCGTAGCCACAACAACGACGTCAGAACCAACATCAACTGCAAGGAGGAAATACAGGATAAATAAGTGATGTATCAACAAACATGAAAGCAAAGACCAGAAGGTATAATCTAATATGAGTTATGAAGAAGTTATACCAAGAACCGCAAGAAGATCTACAACAGGCCCCGAAGGCCCGACAATCCCAGCATTAACAATTGTTTTCGAAGCTTCGCCTTGCAGGTCAACAATCGCAACCAGAGACGATGCAGCGAAAGTTATAATAGCAGACGTCAATTCGACAGGACCTGCAGAAATAAAATAATAATAAAAACATGGTTAGTATAATCACACAGGAATCAAAGCGATGAAGTACGAAGCATAATTACAATTGCATTTCTTACCTTGCGATTGCGGGATGTTGGGTTCGACTTCGACTGCAGCACGGTGTGACGTATCCACAATCCCCAAGACAACAGAGCAGTCTGGTTGCGTTGGATAGGTCGACGTAAGGATCAAAGGAGGTTCGATATCCCCTTGTAGACACCCCACCTTCGGCTACACTGTTGGTAGAGATAGCTGGTTGAACGGAGGACCATACCCCCAAATCCCAAGTCCAAACTCAGCCAAACTCACCCTTGTAAGCCCCATTCCATAGCCCAGTTCGAGCCTGAACCCAGTCAACCCAGTCCTAAACACCACCCTGAAAAACCCCCCATAAAAAAGGCCAGTCAAAAAATCCCAAAAAAGTCAAACTCACTGAGTCAACTCACTGAGTTAACCCGCTAAGTCAACCCGTCGAGTCAACCCGTCGAGTCAAAACACCGAGTCAACCAGTTGAGTCAACTCACTGAGTCGACCAGCGAGTCCAACAGCAGCCCCGAGGGAGCGACCGTACTCGCTGGAAACCGAGGAGCGGTCGTACGGGCGGCCCATGGCAGGCCGTCCGGAAAAAATTACGAGAGTGCCCCTCTCTGCTGCTATAAATACCCCCCTCCCCTTCTCATTTCAACAAGCCCTTCGAGTCCATTTCAGCCCGAGAGCTCTGAGTCCATCTCTCCACCCTTTAACCCATTTTTCCACCAAGGAGAGCCCGAGTGAGGAGAGTCTAACCCTGGTCCAGCCCAGCCTGACCACTGGTCCAAGCCTCCCAAGCCATCCAAGTCTTGATCTAGCCACTCGAAGCCAACCCTTGCGACACCTCCGTCCACCCAGCTACTCATTTTCCAGCATCATCTCATTTGCATCTAGCATAAGTGCAACATTTACTTTTCTTCCAATCCCCCTGCTTCACTACAAGCACCTTGATTACTCAAACACACATGCATATGTCTTTATATTAAGCACCTGTCAGTTCGAGCGTATGCTCTGGGCTTGCTCGTTGTTGGAACCTGCCCATCAGAAACTCTTACTGTTCAGACCTGCATTCATGCTTCACCATAAAACACCTTGATCATTCAAGCACACTGCATACATCTTACATTAAGCACCTGTCAGTTCGAGCGTACGCTCTGGGCTTGCCCGTTGTTGGAACCTGCCCATCAGAAACTCTTACTGTTCAGACCCGCATTCATGCATCATGTCATCCATGAGAATATACGAGGATTAAACTAGACTTTCAAGTATTCGATCGATTCTGTGAAGTAGAGACCGTACTTTGGTACGGGCAGTGTGTGGGGTGCTTAACCTCTTCCCACCTTGTAACCGTGATCCCTTACCTTGAATCTCTGACCGCAGATCAACAGGAGTCATTTTAGAGGAAGGAATCTTCGGATTCCCTTCTTTAACGTTTCTACGGGGTCTAGCCGACTGTAGATTCGAAGTAACTGGCTAGTGGCGACTCTGGTCTTATACAAACTCATTTTAACATATCCAGCTTAACACGACTACCAAACGAAGCCCTCGAGAACGAGGCAAGCCAGTGGCACAAACGGCGATTTCGCACTCACGCACCTCATCTCCTTCTTTTCTGAAAGGAAAGGGGAAGGGAGAAGAACGTCGTGTGGGAGCGCGGGAAAATCGGCGAGGGTCCACAGAATGGCGACTCCACTGGGGATAAACTAGTCCCACTAGTCGTGATCCGACTTGAAAAACGGAATCCCTCCTATACTTGAAAGTCATTAGTCCTCATACAATCTCATCTGCATAGCATTCTAACCAAAACAAAAAAAAATAGAAAATCCCAAAACCCAAAAAAAAAAGTAGTGCATACTTCCCACCATTACTCCTCCAAACTAAATCACCCTGCCACATCCAATACAAAATCGACATGGCTCTACCATTCCCTATACCTGAGGCTTCCTCTCCACTGTTAAACTCGAGTGAATCCATGTCAATTCCTGGCATCCAAGAGCTACAACAAAGCATGAAGGCCATGCAGGAAATGCTTCTCCGATTCACTGGTCCAGTTCAACAACCACAACAAGCATCTCTTCCAGCCTCTAGTTCATCTCAACCACAACTATTAGGGGTGGCGCAGGACTTTCGATACCCTCCTAATGAAGGTCCTCAATCCGGACAACTCTCGACCTCAGGGCATTTCTTCCAGCATCCTCCTGCAAACAAGAGCCATTTTCAGTCACATCCCACAACCCAGAATCCCAGTCAATTCCAACAATCTCTCCCCAATGGGAATTCCAACCAATTTCAATATTCTCCTGTGACTGGGATTTCGTCGCAGTCTCTCTTCTCAGCTCCAGTCCAACAAAGTCCCTACAATGGGAGTAATTACCAGGCCCAACCTTCTTCAAGCAGGAATTTTAGGAGCATCAATGACACCAATTATTATGAAAGGGGGCCATCTCAATCCTGGCAAGGGACAAGATCTCCTTCATCTGGTCCCTCCGAAATAGAGCAACTCCGAGAGCAGATGCGAGAGATGAAGAGAAGGTTGCAGAAGCAGCAAGGGGTGGATCTTCCATCCACTAAGTTCAGGGACCTTTGTCCATTTCCCGATGCAATGGTACCTCAAGGCTTCCAGGTACCAAAATTTAAAAGATATGATGGGACAGGGTGTCCTGTAGACCACTTACGAGCTTTCTGTGGAGAGCTTAATGCTGTGGCGGGCAATGATGGAGCACTCATCCGCTTGTTTCAAAAATCTCTGAAAGACGATGCCCTGGATTGGTACACATCATTGGACTATCATCGCATCAGGACTTGGGAGCAGCTCTCCCATGCTTTCGTCAACAGGTTCGCATACAATCTTAACATGGCACCCAGGAGAGCAGACCTCGCAGCTCTCAGGCAAAGAAATGACGAAACATTGTCAGCTTACGTTGGACGGTGGCGAGCCATGGCCGCTAGAATGAAGACTCCCCTCGACGACGAGGAGCAAATCTCCATGATCGTCCACTCGGCAAATCCAAGTATCTCTGGATACCTTGTCTCACATCCATATGCGAACTTCAACCAACTCATCCGCGCCGGGGAACAAGTCGAAGCCGGAATAAGGGCTGGGATGATCTCCCCTTGGTGGCCTCATTAGGCTTCTCCAATTCAACCGATAGTGGAAGAAGAGCCTACTGCTGAATACGAGAATGATAACGGAAGTGTCCTCATCTCCCATCCAATGGAAGAGGATGATCTTGTCGCCTCTACCGAAGGTGCACTATTCCTCCCTCGGCATGGACAACCGCAGCAACAGCAACAGTCAAGATGGAACTCACAGTTCCCTAATCAAGGTTGGCAAGGGGCACCCCTAACCAGTCAGGTTTCAGAACCCCTCATCCTGCAAGGGGCATCTCCAGTCGATCCAGTCTCCGCAATGCAAGGGGCACCTCCTGCCTATCCAGCTTTCACCAGCCAAGAAAAGCCTCCTCTCCAGTTTATTCGTGCCATCAACTCTAGTTCAGAGTTCGAACCTCTCATCCTGCAAGGGGCATCCTCAACTATTTCGATCTCAGAGCCCATCATCATGCAAGGGGCACCTTCAGTCGATTCAATCTTCGCACCCATTTCTAACCATGGGCACATTCAGCCCATCTCAGTCAACCAAGGGGACAATCTCCCTAACGCAGCATCAGCAAACCAGGGGCACAACCTGCCCGTCTCAGCAATAGTCAGTCAGGGGCACAGTTTGCCCACTCCAGCTTACCAAGGGCAAAGCCTGTCAGTTTCTCAAACAAACAACCAGGGGCACAACTTGCCCACCGCACCTGTCTATTCGGCTTCTACTTCAGCCATCGTCCTCCAAGAAGAATACCCTTCCTCGGACAGCATGCCACATGCCCTAGCAGAATTAGGGCCCAGCTTCAATTATGTGGCCACTATCAAGGAGGTCGAAGGGGAGATTGATGTCCAGGTTCTGATCGATCCAAAAACACCAACCATCACTCTCCAGGTCTTGGACATCTCAGCTTCATTCCATCTCCTTTCTGATCGGACCTGGTTTCACAGAATCGGTGCCATCTCTTCAAATCTTCACCGAAGGGTCAAGCACATCTTTGGAGATAGGGCGATCGCCATCATTACCGATCCCGGACAATTTCCCAAGGTAGAAGCATCCAACCTCCGAGAGCCTACCATCCCAGCCATGGACGTACAACACTCTAATGGGGAGATCTCATACCATCACAATGCAAATTACTTCCCTCGCGCATGTCCCATCGGATCGAACTATGTCTTCCTCCCTGCCGAGCGTCAAACCTTCTACTATCAGCTCGAATCTCGAGACTCGACCCGAATCATGGGAGTTCAAGAGAATGTGGATACAGAAAGACTGCGATATCAGCCTACTCGGATTAGGAAACCAAAGCACAGAAGTATCAGAAGAAGACGGGGTCATCAAGAAGGCGATCTCTGCATCTGCACACCAATCCAGTTTATCAATGCAGGGATTATCTATCCTGATGATAGGCTGGGTTCCACCGATCAAGCGAGCAGATTGAGTCTAATAGAGTTGCCCAAAGAAGACTCAAGTAAGGGGCAGGAATTTCCCCCGATCGACTGGACTGTTGTTCTGGTCCCACATCAGCCAGATGAATGCGAAGAGCTGCAATTCATCGGGGACGAACCAGGAGAAACCGCATCCGACACTGACTCGGAGCCCAATTCCAGATCTATCATGACGTTTGGGCACAACACAGAGGGTTGGCCTACTGATCCCTCTGGCCCTGCCTCCTGAGGGGAAGGAGTGCAGGGCAGTAACAGGTTTGTAGTCCTCATGACGGCCAATAAAAGCCGACAGTGCTCGGCTCCCCGAGCTGAATCAGACAACACCTAGTTCACATCGCCGTCTTGCTCGGGTCTTTTACAAAAAATTTCAAAAAAAAAAAATCAGAAGATTCAAAAACCCAAAACACCAAATATTTCAAAAAAAAAAATTAATTTCAGAAAGTCCAAAAAGTTCAAAAAAATCCAGATATTCACAAAATTCCAAAAAAACCAGAAAATCTTTGAAAAAAAAAAATCTTTTTCAATAAAGTGTCAAGTCTGTCTGTCAAAGCACTTGAGTATGAAGTTGACTTATAAGATTTCGATTTAGAGTTGGACTTCAAACTCAAGGGTCTGGACAAAGCCAAATGATGAGGAAAATGATGAGCTGACTCCTAAACTAAGAGGGTCTCCTCAAAAGTTCGAACAAAAAGCCAATGTCATCTCAAAAAAATTTCAAAATTATAAACTTAGGATCTCCTGAGACCCATAAGGAAGTGTGCATTAAGAATCCTTGTCCCTGAAAAATAAGCAGAGAATGATCGAATTTTTGAAGTCATGACTTTCCAATCTTGCGTTCTATGAAGACTTATCCAGACTCGATCAAAACTCATCAAGCTTATCAAGAAGATGCTGCCAAGACAATGCTTGCATTCCATGCTAGAGTGTGCGACTTGACGAATGATCGAAGAAACCTCACGGCTCGATGAAGACAGATTGTTGCCAACATGTCAGCAAATACTTCAAGTGTCAGCAGCATGCACATCGAATCCATGTATGCGTTTCAACCTGACAATGCTCCAGCTATTCCCTGTATGAGGTATCTACATCAACAGAAAGATCGGCTCGGCATCATCTAGTGGTCATACGCATATACTTGTGGCAATTAATTACTTCACAAAAAGGAAGGAGGTAACATTCTGATCTCGCGCAATAATTCTCATGAAGAATGACATCGTCAATTGTTAAGGGTTCCCACATGCTATCAACATTGGCAATGGGACGTCCTTCGAAATCTAAGGATGGAGGAGTTCCTCAAGAAGCTTAAAATCAGAAGGCAGACCTATGAGTTCGAGTCAAAATCATGTCACAGTGAGTGCTGATGAAGAATGAAGCCAAAGAAAGAACGTCATATGGGGTCTACAACAAGCACTGCTGCATTTATCAGACTCAAGGGGAAAGCCCCAAGAATCAGTGAATTTCTTCTGGGAGGCACCGTTCGACTCACCAGCCTGAGGGGTAAGGATCTTCCAGAGCCAATCAACGCCGACAACGTGAAAATCTCTCACAGGTAAGCCAATCCAACCTTATCAAGAGTTACATTAGTAGAGCTGAAGTGAAGAGGTCAAGGCTTAGACCTGTGAGAATCCCTTCCCGTCCATCAATAAGTATTCCAAATAAAGGGTTCAAAAAAAAAAAAGCAGAGAAAAAAAAAGAATGTTGCAAAAAAAAAAGGGGTTTTTAAAAAAAAAAAAAAAAAAAAAGAAGAAGAAGAAGAAGAAAGAAAGAAAGAGAAAAAAAAATCGACTCAAAAGAAACACATCCATCCATCCATCCACCTCAGAAGGGTCTGTAGCTAAGGTCGACAGCTCTGCCATTGTAACTTAAGATAAGGACCGAAAGGTTACCATCGGCCGGCAACGATGGATTCCTGACCTCTGGACGCCGCAGTTATCCAAAAAAAAAAAGAGAGAAAAAAAAAGAAAAAAGAAAAAGAGATGTGTGCCTAAACAAAGAGGGCGGAGTGAAAACCCAAAAGGGCGCTCCGAGTAAAAACAGTGGGCATACAACGGACTTGGTGAAAACCCGAAAGGGCGCCGAGGGTAAAAACAGCATAGCTGCCAAGGGGCAGGCAAGATCAAATACCCGGGACGTGGTGAAAACCCGAAAGGGCGCCACGGGCAAAAATGACGGGCAAGCCGGACGCAGCGAAAACCCAAAAGGGCGTTGCGGGTAATAATGGCTACGAAAAAAAAAAAGAAAAAAGAAAAAAAAGCAGGTACATGAGAGATCCAAACGACATGAAGATTCAATGGAAGCAAGGATGGCGGCTATGAGTCGAGAATTCTTTCAGGATCTGCCCAAATTCTAGGGGCAGGATACCATTGTGCACTATCTTAAGGGGACCAGGACCCTTGGTGAATAATTAAGAAAATGAGTATGACATCAGGCTGAGTCAAATATTCTGATTCCTACATTTAAAAGCACAAGTCCAAATCATGCATAGACAGATAAGCACTTGACATAAATTTTTACTTCATGATTTACATATATTTTTCAAAAAAAAAAAAATCATTTTTCCTTATTTGTATATATGCCAAAAAATATATATATATATATTACAGGGCTTTCAAAGTAAACGTCCAGTCAACTAATGGGGTACCTTCCGTGAGTGCATTTCTCCCGATCATTCTTCCCAGAAGGTAAGTATCTCTCTTCCTGCCTTAATGCTTCAATCCTTTTGCTAAAGTGTTTTCTCTCCTCACAGATACCAGAAGGCAAACATGAGATCAGCCCATCTATGTCCATCATAGCCCCATCACCACCATCAACCACATCATCCATATGGCCCCCACTCAAGGGACACATAGCCTCACCTATGTCCCATCTCCTCATCTCATCCATACCAACCATTTCTCCCATAATCAATGGCCTATTCAAATCTGAAATTTCAGCATGGCTGCCATTAATAGGGTCATTCAAAGCTCCACCAAACACCACCCTTAATTCATCATCAATACCCCCATTCAATGCTCCATCTCCACCATCAATCAAAGGCACCTCATCATCTTTAAAGCCTTCATCAAGTGCTGAAGTGTAGGACCCACCAACCTCTCCCACAAGGACCCCCAAGCCATCATCAATGGCTGCCCAAGAAAGGACCAAGCTAGAAAAGGACAAAAAGAGAAGGAAAGGGGAGACAAAAGAGAGATTCATGGCTGCAATCGAACCAGAGAGTACAAAGCAAGTGGGGACAAGGGCAGCAGACAACAGGGAATGTCCGAACCCGAGCCAGCCCAGGCCGCTCAAGAGGCGAGCCTTGGGCGGCCTGCTCTGGGCCGCCCGTACGGACGCGCTCCCTCTCTCTCCGCGGGATTGGCTCTAGGGTTCTTGGTAGGTGAGGCTGACAGTCCACGTCAGCAGATGGCACTCCGTGGGCCGCCCAAGGCTCCGGTCCACTCCAGATTTCGATTGAGGCTGATCAAGGTCATATAAAAGGTGCCCCACCGGTCCAATTATGAAGTAATGCGGCCAGAACATGGCTGATCAAGTCAAAGAGAAGGAAAGGTGATCAAGTGGGGGCCACAAGCAATCCAAGTCATTCAAAGACTAGATCACCATGATCTAAACCATTGAAGAACCTGCATGAGCCATCAAACAACAAGATCAAAGGGCTGATCATCAAAAGAAGGGCCAGAATCCAAGATCTAATCATCAAGTGGGCCCACAAAGCCAAGTCAAGCGATCTGAGACATTCAAGCCATCATCCACACCATGAGAAGCCTTCTTAGCCTCACAAATCATCAAAAGAGGTGCCCCAAAGTAAAGCCAAGATCGCAAGTGGGCCCACAGGGCCGAATCTATCAATCTGAACCATTCAAGGGCTAAATCATCAGGATCCAAACCATTGGAAGGCTTACACAAGTCAGAAAGCAGCAAGATCAAAGGCATGATCATCAAGAGAGAAGGCCAGAATCCAAGATCCGATCATCAAATGTCCCGCAGGGCCAAATCAAGCAATTCAAACCACTCAAATCACAGTCAGCCCCGTCAGAAGCAAAAAAAAGCAAGGTAAGTATGCCCAACCCCATCAACTTGGTCCGAAGACCTTAAACTACGTCGGGATCAAGATCCCGAGGAAATTTTTAATAAAAACCGGTAGCAGTCTGGATCGTCGAATCAAGATCCGCTGATACCGGACATTTTCCAAAAAAACAAAAAACAAATACATTGCCAGCCCCTCTTATGTACAAATTGGGTCCGAAGACCTTAAACTACGTCGGGATCAAGACCCCGAGAGACCTTTTAATAAAAACCGGCATCAGCCTGGATTGAATCAAGATCCGCTGACACCGGACATTTTCCCAAAAAACAAAAAAAAAAAAAAAAAATATATATATATATATACTACCAGCCCCTCTTTTAAAATTCAGTGGTCCGAAGACCTTAAACTACGTCGGGATCAAAATCCCGAGGGATTTTCAATAAAAGCCGACATCAGTTTGGATCGAATCAAGACCTGACGATCTCGGACACTTTCAGAAAACAAAAAAAAAAAAAAAAATATGTCCCTTGCTTTCAAATTAAATATTGGCAAAAATCACAAAAAAAATATGTCCCTTGCTTTCAAATTAAATATTGGAAAAAATCACAAAAAAATATTTCCCTTGTTTTCAAATCAAAATATTTTCAAAAAATCACAAAAAATATTTCCCTTGCTTTCAACAAAATATTTTCAAAAATTACAAAAATATTTCCCTTGCTTTCAATCAAAATATTTCGAAAATCACAAAATATTTCCTGTGTTTTCAATAAACTGATCTCTACCCTGACCGCTCAGGTAAAGATTCGGATCCACATATTTACAAAAAATCACAAAAATTAGCATCCCCAGCACTACAATTCAGGAGTCTTGAACTCCGTTCACTTCACAGTATGGGATGACGGATCCAATCGCCCGCAAATTGGAATCTTGACCAAAACGGGCAACCAAACACCATCTCAATCACATGTATGCCCAGAAGAACATCTTGAAGTCGAATGATATCCTCGTACATTCTCATTAGCAAAGAAACAACATCTTGGGACGATGGACCTGATCGACCACGGGTCGGGATCTTGACCAACCCGCTGTCCAAACCTCCGTATCAAAAAGAAAAATCCCCAAGGGAGTACAACCCTGCAAGCAATAAGCTCAAAATTCTCTGCATCTCCAGCAAAAGCAAAATCATTAAATGAAAAGAGAATGAACCAAGCCATGCATTCATCATGCATCTCCATGCATCAGCATCCATCGCATCAATCATCATGTTTACCTGCTTTCAAAATAAAAGTCGGTTAGCTAAAGACCCCACAGGCATCCCTAGTGGAGGCACATGCAAACCAGATTTTCATTTCAAAAAGATAAAAATATTTCTATTTGTAAATAAAAACCCCACGGAGTATCACTCCCCAGAGTGGGTGCCTTTTCAAAAATCCAAAAAAAATGTTTTCCAATAGAGCGTTCTGCCTCCAAAACACCAGGAGATCTTCCATATCTCTGGGTAGGAGCCGACGCAAAAATCAAATAAGATTCGATGTCTCGCGGTTTCCCCGGAGACCATCGGATCCAATGCACTCAAAGTACGGTCGAACTGAACTCCAGTGTCAGTGCGGTCGTACCACATGCCAAGATACAAAAAGATGAAAAGCCAAAAGGCTCGGTCACAGAAACCATTTGAATAGGTGGAAACGATAAATTGTAACCCAAGTATAAAAAATCAGCAGATTGGGTGGAAAGAGTTCACCCGCACATACCTAGGCGTGGATGCCTGAAGTACCTTGACTGAGTCCAAGTCGGCGTAGTAGAATCCCGTAAGACTATCTGACGCAGGGCGTCTAACCACTTTGACAGTCAAGCGAAACAAGTACTCCTGGAGTGATCTGGGAAAACATCAAACATCACACAATCAGTCTCAGGGTCAGTATCCTCGTAAGACTAGCGGACGCAGAGGCTCTGCTGTACCTTTCCGATGTTAGTACCGATCGGGAATGGAAGGGTTGCGATTTGGTACCCAGGTTGCAGCGAACTGCAGGGACAATCGCAACGTTTTCTCCAAACTCTCGCGGTATGTGCGAGTTATCAATTTTCAGACAATCAACTGACTCAGATACAAAGGACAACAAAGATTCCAGACCACAATCAAGGAAAGAATGAATTGCAAACTAAGCATCGAAACCAGCGGATCGGGTGGAAAACCCGCACATACCTAGGTGTGGATGCCTGAAGTACCTTAACTGAGTCCAAGTCGGCGTAGTAGAATCCCGTAAGACTATCTGACGCAGGGCGTCTAACCACTTTGACAGTCAAGCGAAACAAGTACTCCTGGAGTGATCTGGGAAAACATCAAACATCATACAATCAGTCTCAGGGTCAGCATCCTCGTAAGACTGTCGACGCAGAGGCTCTGCTGTACCTTTCCGATGTTAGTACCGATCGGGAATGAAGGGTTGCGATTGGGTACCCAGGTTGCAGCAAACTGCAGGGACAATCGCAACGTTTTCTCCAAACTTCCGCGGTATGTGCGAGTGATCGATTTCCAGACGATCAACTGGCATAGATGCAAAAGCAAGCAAAGATTTCAGAACATGATCTATGAATGACCGGGTCAGAAGTGGGGTGTCCACTCGCTTTGGCATTCGGTTGCATGCAACCTCTGCCAAAGAGGGGCATCTGTAGACACCCCACCTTCGGCTACACTGTTGGTAGAGATAGCTGGTTGAACGGAGGACCATACCCCCAAATCCCAAGTCCAAACTCAGCCAAACTCACCCTTGTAAGCGCCATTCCATAGCCCAGTTCGAGCCTGAACCCAGTCAACCCAGTCCTAAACACCACCCTGAAAAACTCTCCATAAAAAAGGCCAGTCAAAAAATCCCAAAAAAGTCAAACTCACTGAGTCAACTCACTGAGTTAACCCGCTAAGTCAACTCGTCGAGTCAACCCGTCGAGTCAAAACACCGAGTCAACCCGTTGAGTCAACTCACTGAGTCGACCAGCGAGTCCAACAGCAGCCCCGAGGGAGCGACCGTACTCGCTGGAAACCGAGGAGCGGCCGTACGGGCGGCCCATGACAGGCCGCC
The DNA here is from genome assembly GCA_003013855.2 of Liriodendron chinense. Lineage (NCBI taxonomy): Eukaryota > Viridiplantae > Streptophyta > Magnoliopsida > Magnoliales > Magnoliaceae > Liriodendron > Liriodendron chinense. Next base: position 7,998,488 of record ML058515.1, on the reverse strand, counting down.
CGAAAAAAATTACGAGAGTGCCCCTCTCTGCTGCTATAAATACCCCCCTCCCCTTCTCATTTCAACAAGCCCTTCGAGTCCATTTCAGCCCGAGAGCTCTGAGTCCATCTCTCCACCCTTTAGCCCATTTTTCCACCAAGGAGAGCCCGAGTGAGGAGAGTCTAACCCTGGTCCAGCCCAGCCTGACCACTGGTCCAAGCCTCCCAAGCCATCCAAGTCTTGATCCAGCCACTCGAAGCCAACCCTTGCGACACCTCCGTCCACCCAGCTACTCATTTTCCAGCATCATCTCATTTGCATCTAGCATAAGTGCAACATTTACTTTTCTTCCAACCCCCCTGCTTCACTACAAGCACCTTGATTACTCAAACACACATGCATATGTCTTTATATTAAGCACCTGTCAGTTCGAGCGTATGCTCTGGGCTTGCCCGTTGTTGGAACCTGCCCATCAGAAACTCTTACTGTTCAGACCTGCATTCATGCTTCACCATAAAATACCTTGATCATTCAAGCACACTGCATACTTCTTACATTAAGCACCTGTCAGTTCGAGCGTACGCTCTGGGCTTGCCCGTTGTTGGAACCTGCCCATCAGAAACTCTTACTGTTCAGACCCGCATTCATGCATCATGTCATCCATGAGAATATACGAGGATTAAACTAGACTTTCAAGTATTCGATCGATTCTGTGAAGTAGAGACCGTACTTCGGTACGGGCAGTGTGTGGGGTGCTTAACCTCTTCCCACCCTGTAACCGTGATCCCTTACCTTGAATCTCTGATCGCAGATCAACAGGAGTCATTTTAGAGGAAGGAATCTTCGGATTCCCTTCTCTAACGTTTCTACGGGGTCTAGCCGACTGTAGATTCGAAGTAACTGGCTAGTGGCGACTCTGGTCTTATACAAACTCATTTTAACATATCCAGCTTAACATGACTACCAAACGAAGCCCTCGAGAACGAGGCAAGCCAGTGGCACAAACGGCGATTTCGCACTCACGCATCCTCATCTCCTTCTTTTCCGAAAGGAAAGGGGAAGGGAGAAGAACGTCGTGTGGGAGCGCGGGAAAATCGGCGAGGGTCCACACCCCTCACGTATCTTAGGCCCGGGAACGGACTCCTTAACATCATCAGCATAAACAGGTGAACATGGATGAAAACTCATCGACGGCCCCATGTTCGGTGTCTTGGCAGTTCGAAAAGCAGAGCATAAGGGCTCGGAAGGGCACTGGACCTTGACGTTGTCACAAAGTTGTGCTTCAATCTCGGTTACAACGATGTCCTCACCATCGCTTGCGCCCTCAGCACCAGTGTCGTTATCATAATAATCTGCGATAGAATCATCATTGTTGTGATTGTTAACGTAACCTGCCTCCCACTCATCACCTGAATAATCGACACGTTCATCTTCAAGCTGTGACCATGAATCATCAATGAGGATCGTCACTTGGTCACTATCAACTTCAAGATCACCTTCGACACTGTTCTCTTCTGCACTGTTAGGCCTAAGATCGCCCTCGTCGTGGCCATCATCAGCAGCCCTTCCTCTGTCATCATTGATCTCCTCTGTGACATTGGGCTGGAGCTCACCCTCCTCGCAACTATCAACAACGGCCCCGCCTTCTGCATTGTCACCTGCTACTCCTAAAGGATCTCTCTGCAGTGACGGATTCAGACTCCCTCACTTTTTGATATGCAACTCCTCTGCTATCTTCAGGTTCTTCTCAGGCGCGGACGGACATACTCTCGGTGCGAGCTTTATCCTGACTTTCAATCGGTATCTCAAACGACCTGGTGGAAGATCGTCAACAAATACGTCGGAAGGTCTAACCCCTAACATGCCATTCGTAGGCTCATTCTCCTCAGCTACCAGAGGAGTGGTTTCTAGCAAATCACCACTAGCACCTGGCATTCCTTCAGCTACAGAACCTGGTTCATCCATTAGTGGGCCACTCTCGGCTTCACCACCTCTCCGAGTCAAAGGACGTATGGGTTCAACCTCTTGCCAATGTCTTCGTATAGGCGTCCCAAAGTTGTGCCATCCATCCAATGCCCCATCATTTTTCCTACGAGTAATTGGTGTGCTCAAAGAAGTCACGTGACTAGTACCCGAGGTCTCGACCGCTTCCTGTCACTCATAAATATAGCCAAGACCATCCTTAGGAACTCTTGCTAACCTTGAAGGAGAAAGATAAAGAGGAAAGTTGACAGGCTTGGCACCCCGAATCCATGCATATTGATGCACCCACCACCTCATCCAACCATATGAATTGGCAATACGTCGGTAGTTACCGGGCAACATGAACCTTGCACCGGTTCTCGTAAGCAGAAGTTGGTCCCACGTCCATTCCCAATGGACAAGACCTTTACTGTACGCCCATTCCGTTCTCGTTATGTTTGGCAATGTTGATGGAACATCTTGATCATAACCAAATTTCTTAGCAAACCTACTCGGGTAGTAAGGCTCGCGCCAGAACTCCATGTTCTCTCGAAACGGGAGAGAAGCAGTTTAAATAAATATCAAGAATTCTCTATCAGTGAAGTTAATCGAATGCTCATCCTCCACAACTTTGTGGTCTTCATCGACATCGAAAACAAAGAAATGATAAAACCTGATCTCATCTCCATCGCGAATCTGCGAGGATACCCACTCTAGTGTTCGAACCACCATCTTGGCTCCCATAAATCTTAAAAGAGGGCCGCGTTCTGGAAGCATGTGCGAGTGAAGTCCCATATTATATACCCACGAGAAATAAATGCCTAACTAGCCGCAGAAGTAATGTCACAGATAAGAAGCCGCATCCATTCCATTTGGAGGTTTGTTAGGATTGCTGGCACCATAACCGAACGCTCTATATACTACACAACACATGCAGCGCTAGAGAAAAAAGACGTCGACCGTTGGCAAGATCACCGACCATGACGAAACAAGAAACTTTGATACCATCTGCACCCTTGGAACTAGGGAGCGCAACTGCAGACAACTAGTACGCTAAAAAAACCCGCCAACTTGCAATTGTGAGACAATTCGTTTGGACAAGAAAATTTATGCTCGAATCGTTCCCGAATGGCCTTTTGACCTTTAGCGTTGACCCCATACTTCTTATAATCAATCATGAAGAAAGATAAAAGGGAACCTTATGTAAGAAACTATACAACTGAATAAATATGTTTCACGAAAGAAAGAAAGAAGCATCCTATAAAGACTTACTGCATGTTGTGGTTGAAGTAGATCAGCCAATCTTCATAGTGTATCTTCGTAATGTTATCGAATTGTTGTAACTCATTGAATAGCTCCAGACACGCCTCAGAGTGGTAAGCTTTCCAGCGACCGTTGCGTCTATACGAGGACAACTCTTCATCAGAAGGAATGTATTCATGGTAATACTCACTACGGATAGGGAAGCCCGCCATCATCCGGAGATTCCATAAAGTTATACTCATCTCCCCCTAAGGAAGATGGAAAGAGTTAGTGACAGAGCTCCAGTATTTTAAGAAACCCCTGAGTATCATCGGATCCCGATGAAAGAAGCCGGAAGTTGCAACGATGGCATCATAAAGTCCAATTTCCTTCAGTACACCCTCGTGATGGATTAGAATCTCCTTCGCCCATGGTTGATAACTGATACGTCGTTTCAAATGCCCTCGTATTCAAAAATTTGGAGTCTCCCACATCGCTTTTGTACTCAGATGATGGAATCTCTGACGGACCGTCTCGAAGAAATGAGTCGGGTAAGGCTCGTGAGGGTTGCATGTCGACATGAGGAAGATCATCTCTTTGGATTCACCTATCCCCTGCTTCTTTCCATCATCTCCTAAAGTGGCGGTGAACAATTTCTCGGGAAGTGAAGTCCATCTCTCCACCCCGTAAAACTGACAAGGCCTGCAAACATCAGACAGTTCGATGCTCAGGAATGGTTATACCTCATAAGGGATTTATCATGCAAGATAATCCGGCCATTATAAGGATCCGTGACGAATATGCCACACTTTGCTGAAATTTTATTGCTATCCCATCCTATTTTGATCCGCTCATACTTCAAATCGGCAAGCTGTGTCAACTGCTCTACCTGACTAATCTCCTCAACCGTTTGCTTGCTCTGATTCCCTTTCTTCTTATTCTTCTGACATTCGTGATTATCCTCTTTCTGTTAAATAGGCAAATCAGAAAGAAGGGTTCGCCTCAACAGCGATCGCAGCACCAGCAAGCTAACGATACCAAGAAGCCCATTCCTGTTCGGTCCCTTGTGGCGGAGGCTCGAATGTGGTCTTATTTATGAAAATACGCAATAACACTTCGTGCGGAAGCTATTTGATGTGATCAGAGAAGTCCACCACCTCGGCCTCGACCGCAGGAAAGAAGTGAGAGTTATGCTTCCCTGGGGGAGGATTCAAAGGGGCTTTGGCTGCCCTCTTTTGACCGCGCTCATTGGCATCGGACCAGAAGTTTGTGACCTGTAAGCTTCACCCGAAGATCTCGTCGTCGTCACCATGATTCACTGCAACACATAAATGAGAGAGCATCAAAAGGATATTTGATTCACACAAATAGGCAACGCAGTAAGGTAAGTAGCACAAAATAAGAGCACAATCAATCGAGCAAAACAACATATGCAAACAAACATAAGCAAAATAGCTCACACAATCACGATCAGCAAAGCACGAAAACAGCAAACTTCAAATGCACATCAAATTAGCAGACATGCATATCTCATAACACATCAAATGTAATCATGATTACACGTGTGCATAACACATATGTGATCGATGCGCACACAAATTCATGCTTAAAGCCGAAACACACCATTATACTGCTTAGAAATGATCTCAAATATGTCTAAAAGCTTAGATACGACTCTTAACAGAGCCGAGAAACAATCCCAATGTCAGATGCAGTGATTATTCATACGCAACAACTTTACATGCACTTAAAGCATTATAGCCGAAGTTCGATAGATACATTCCAAAATCTACCTAAAACAAACCGCTGCGGACCGCAAAAGATCGAAATGGGCAGTAAATTATAAGTCAGAAATGCTAAATTTCAATCATGTGTATATATCGGACATAATGACCACGAACGATGTCAGATTTGACCGAGTGTAGAGCCAGGCGCGTGTACTCTTCACCATGAGCAAAAGAGGCATAAAATATAAAAAAATAAACTAAGTGTTGGGCCCAAATGCGCTCAAGGTGGTGCCCCAGGCGCATGTGTCCTCTCACATGCGCCCGACCCATAAATTCGAAAAAGGCAAGTTCACCACAAGAAGGCCCAGGCACATGTGTCCTTCCACCTGTGCCCAGCTCCGGGCACATGCACATGCGCCTAGCTTAAAAATTCTAAAACAACACAAGTCTAAGACAAGGCCTTGGGTGCATGTCCAGAAGCACATGCGCCTGGCACATGCGTCCAGCCCCTGCAGCATCCCCACATGCGCTCAGGGTATAAAACCCACTCGTCGAAAAACGGTCGGAAGCCAACATGCGCCCTCATAGGGGATACATGTGCCTGGTGCTCCATGAGAAGCTCTCTCACCTCAAGAAATTCTATCTCTTTGACCCGAAATATGAGCAAATGACTCAGTCAATCACATATTTATACTTAAGCCTGGGAACTGGTGCACTACACAAGCATGACGTAAGCATCCAGCGCAGTACACCAGGGGGACACTTGTTGGCACTCAAATTCACACCCATGATAAAATAACATGCGACGGTCCATCTATGATGATTCAGATCGATTCTAAGATTGGAAAACACCCAAAAAATGCGATCGGATGCCAGTGTAACCCTAACCTACGTAGTCGTGACCAAAACCTACAAATGCCATTTCGGAGTAGAACTAGACATGCATTTTACCGTCAAATGATCTAAAATGCTCGAAAACCCTTAACCATCAAGTTTGAATGTCGTGTGGCGCGTATTATTATCTGCAGACCCCAAAATGTATTTTTCCCTACTAGGAGCCAACTGAAAGAGTTTGAAAGCCTACAGATGTTATTCCAGAGCAGAACTAGATATGCATATTGCCGCTAAATGATCTGTAATGCCCAAAAACCCTTAACTAGCAAGTTTGAATGTCATGCGATGTGTATTATTACCTACGCACCCTAAAATGTATTTTTCCCTATTTGGAGCCGACTAAAAGAGTCCAAAAGACTACAAATGCCATTTTGGAGAGGAACTGGACATGTGTATTACCGTCAAATGATCCGGAATGCCTAAAAACCCTTAACTAACAAGTTTGAATGTCTTGCAACTCGTATTTTTCTGTGCACGCTTCCCAGAGCAAAATTTCTATATGAAGAGTCGACCCAAAGGGACTAAACTAGTAAACAACTACCGAAATCGGCGGCAGTCAATCATCCGTACCCCAGTCATTTATTTGATAGCCCGATGAGAGGCTTAAAGTGCTCTGGCATCAATGACTTTCACCTCCAGAAAGGTACCTGTCCTTTGAGAGCGAACAATTGGAGACTGAAATCTGAAAATAATCTAAGTCTGGAGCCAACATGCGAAGCCTACATGCGAAGGCTTTTCCTTCCGGAAAAACTCCAAGTTAGAGACATACACCCGAACTGGGAGTACATGCGCCAGCCACCGTCAAAAGTCAACATGTGCCCAGAAATCATCCTGGAAAGACATGCGCCCGAAGTATCCATTGGTTTAGACCCGAACCCGATTACACTACTATAAATAGCAAGCACATAATGACAGAGAGATGATCATCCTTAGACGACATCAGAGAGACGCAAGAGGCAACATGCGCTCGCTTTGTCTATCCTTGCCAGATCCCCTTGTCAGAGAGGGATTTCCTTGTTGGAAAGGGATTTTCCCCGCCGAAATCCAAGTATGGAGGGAGAAAGAAGAGAAAACTGAAAAAAAATGGTTAAGTGCCATGGCAACATGGGCCCACTCCCTCCTTGTCGGAGAAAAACTTCAAAAAAAAAAAAAGAGCTAAGTTACAAGGATACATGCGCCCACTAAGAGGAGTCATGCGCATGTGTAATACCACATATGCCCGGAGGGAATTCCCTTCTTATTTTCAACTAAAAGTCGGCCACATGCGTCCGGGGAGGAACACATGCGCCCAACCCTAAGGCACATGCGCCCACCACTTGGCAACATGCGCCCACCTCTATAGTTGCATGCGCTCGGACGGTCATAGCCTGTCTGGGACTTTCGTGGCATGGCCCACCTTCGATGTAACTCGCCTCTCCATCGCACCAGCGCTCTTAGACACACATCGACGATCTCAATCCATCCCTCAGATAAGATTTTCCAACGATCGATGATAAACGGCCAAAATCAGTGGTTTAATAAAAAGTAACTAACACTTAGCCAAATTTGCAAACCCGAAAATCCTTCCAAAAGAGTACAAAACAGTTGAAATTAAGAAGAATCGAGTAGAATTTGATCGATACCAAGAGGGAGACTTAGTTTCCCCATGTTATGAAACATCACAATAATGCATCGCAACGGATTATCTGCTTTCATGATCCTCAAATATCTTGATTAAGCTGCAAACAGGCCCAGTACTTAGTCATTTTCAGCCTTGGGAAGTGCCCTGTTGGCTCGAAAATCGACTGAAGCTAAGTGAAACTAAGCGTAATCTCACTGACGCCAAAGTGGATCCAGCATCATTGCGATCTTCACAGACATACTCCATCACTGTTCGAAGGTAATCATTGTTGATATTCACCGAATACCCCGATTAAGCAGTAAACATGCCTAGTACTTAGTCATTTTCAGCCCTGGGAAGTGCCCTGTTGGCTCGAAGATTAACTAACGCCAAGTAAAACTAAACACGATCTTATCGACACCAAGGCAAGCTTATTGCTTTCATTCTATAAGGCAACTAAATTGAGCACTTACAGGGTACCGATCCGCATCGATTGTCAGATATTGGCATAAACAAGCATCTATCCGACCCGATACTTAGCCATTTACAGGCTTCGAAAATGTGCGATCTAGTCTGAAAAAATTGAATCCTCGAAGGACCCTGGCTCAATACAACTTATTCGATCTTAAATCGATCATTGGAAAGCATCCAGAAGAAAGAATGTTCCCGAAGACGAGTCGTTAGACTCCAAAGTTGAACATATTTACTTTACTGTACAAGCTTTATTTATCCCGGATAAAGGCCCGAGGCTAAACCTAAGGGATTATGGTTACCACGATAAACCACAATCACAAGAGCTCTAACAACACTCGAAATATCCTCCTGCTATAGATTTCCATTATAAAAAAAGCTAGTCGATGCCCTACCCATCCATAACGGGTCCTTTGGTTGAGATGATCAGGTAGTTGCGGATTGCCTTCTCAGGATCACCTGTCATAAAAATACAGGAAGAGGGCCTTGGGTCGTGCCGACTAACAGTTGATGCTCATGTACTCCAGTGGTCACCCCTCATAAAAATACGGGAAAAGGGCCCAGCGTTGCACCACTCGATTAAAAATCCTTGCAGTCCTTCAACTCGGACGATCCGAAAGAAAATGGGACATAGACATCCGACTTATCTAAAAAACATGGCTCAGTCTATAACAAGAAAATAAATAGGTCTCTACGACTATAAACTCAAGACCATAATCACTGGCGAGTTAGTCTTTTGCCTTCTAATCAAGGGTGATCAACCATTGATGTAATTAAGGGCTCATGACAAGTATCACATCCTGGAATGTAAAAGATCTCAGAATCTCTGGAATAAAATTCGCTTTGCGATATCTCTTCTTGCATATACTTTGTGATTGCTTATGATTGTCTATGAATGTCTCTATACTCAGAAATTCCCTAGAATAACGAAACACGAAAAAAATTGCCATGAGCATTTTTCTAGTTTTAACACTAGGTTTTAGAGTTTTGAAGCATGTACATGGATCCGGTGTGCACACTCCTAACACTTGATATAACGCCCCTAAATTCGGCACCCAAATATGAAGACTTTGGCCCAAAGCTCAAGTGTTAGCTTGGAATTAAATAGTGGCTTTGACGCCCACCCTTGGAAACCCTGGTTTTCACTATGCAGATGCGATGCCCTTGTGGTGGAAACCAAAGTGTCTGTTGAGGCAAAGAAAATTCCAAGCTAGATATAAGGATTGTGCAACCATGCAAAGTCCATGAAAGGCTTTGTGCGGCCGCGCAAAGTCTAGTTCAGTTTCAAAATCAAAGGAAGGATAAAATTGAAGGAATTTACAGAAAATCACCTTCGCTAGTAGGGTCAGACCGATTGTCAAGTAAAGAGGTGACAGTCTTCATGGTAGGAACTATTCAAGCTAACTTGCCATTGACAGATGAGAGTATTGCAAAGATGGCATAAGCTCAAGCTCTCCTGATGGAAGAGTGCGGAAATCTTCGGGAAACATTGGCTATATTGGCTCTAATAGTAACCCAAGCTCCAGTCCCTCCAGCAATGGCCACTATGGATAAAAGTGAAAGGATCGCAACCGCCAAGAGCTGGGTGGGTCCCATGGATTTGCAACTCCATGGATAATCAGCATAGAGGAATCGAACAAACCCATATCCCCTTGACCTCCTCAAAATGGAGTCGTGGGGAATGTAAACTTTTACGACCATCCCATATTTTACAAAGATGCATGCATTTGAAATCTTCATGGGTGCATTTGAAGGATAGATCATTTCCTATGAATAAGCTGTAATCACCTGCTTTCTGCCTCCTTCCCTTAATTGTTTCCCAATCTGAAAATCTCTTTGTTGCATCAGCATGCGATCGTTGCTACCCCTGTTGGGGACGGGAGGATCCCCATGTGGAGAATGAGAGAGAGGCCTACCACTTGGGCAGCCCCTCATCCAAAGCTGCCTCAGGAGAATAGCCTGGAGAAGAAAGCCCTAGGAACAGAAAACCAGACTGTTTGGATTCTCGACTTGCACTTTTTCTTAGGTGGCGTTTGGCATCTCTACTCTAATTCAATAAGAGTTTTTTGAATAAGCGCTATTTCAATAAGCTCTTTTTGTTCTAGCTATTGTTTTAAATAAGCTCGTTTGGTAAAATCTCCAAAAAAAAGCTCTTATTTAAAATAAGCACGTTTGGTAAAGCCTTCAAATAAGAACTTTTTTAAGGATTGTTGATGTCATTTTTAAATATTACAACAACTTAAATATAAGAGCAATCCAAATGGTTCTTTGGGTGGACCGTCCATCATGTGGGTCCCAACATCAATGCTAATTGTCCTTTATGTGGGCCCCCTCAATGTCCACTACCCATCACCATCACATGACTCCACATTTGATGTGTCCATAGTGTGGGCCCTACCTTTGAAGTGTATTGTCCATCATGTGGGGCCCAATTTTGATATCTCATTCATCGTGTGAGGTACACCTTCTATATGGATCATCCATCATACGGCCCACTTGAGAGACCTTGGATGTGGACCATCCATTAGGTGGGGCCCACTTGATATCAACTGTCCTTTATGAGGGGCCACACTTTTATGTGAGCCATCCATCATGTGAAGCCCACTCCGTCCATTATGTGGGCCCACCTTGATGTGGACCATTCTTTGTGTGGGCCTCACCTTCATTATGGGTTATTCATCATGTGAGCCCATCTTTGATATCAATTGACCATCATGTGGGCCCGCCTTCAATGACCATCATCCATCATGTGGATCCCACCTTTGATGTGGATTGCCATTTAAATGGGACCTACTTGATATGCATGTTCTATCATGTTGGGCCACATTTTGATGTGGGCCATCTATCATGTGGGGCCTACCTTTGATGTGAACCTTTCATTATGTGGGCCCACCTTGATATGGGGCCCCACTTCAATATGAGTCATTCATGATGAGGGGCCCATCTTTGATGTCCACCATCCATCATGTGGGTCCTACCTTTGTTGTGGACCACTATCATGTGGGGCCCACATCAAGTAGGTAGTCCATCATGTGGGACCCATTTGATGTCCACCATCCATCATGTAGGTCCCACCTTGACTGTGGACCGTCCATCATGTGGGGTCTAACCTTCAATATGGGTCATTCATCATGTAGGCCCACCTTTAATGTCAACCTTCCATCATGTGGTCCCACATTCAATATCCACCATCCATCACTTGGATCCTACCTTTGATGTGGACTATCCATTGTGTGGGTCCAACCTTTGTTGTGGACTATCTATCATGTGGGGTCCACTAGATGTGGATAGTCCATCATGTGGGACACACCTTTGATGTCCACCATCCATCACGTAGGTCCCACCTTTGCTATGGACCATCCATCATGTGGGGCCCAACCTTCAATATGAGTCATTCATCATGTGGTCCCACATTTAATGTAAATCTTCCATCATGTGGGGCCCAACCTTCAATATGAGTCATTCATCATGTGGTCCCACATTTAATGTAAATCTTCCATCATGTGGTCCCACATTCAATGTCCACCATCCATCATGTGGGTCCCACCTTTGCTATGAACTATCCATCATATGGGGCCCACTGATGTGGATAGTCCATCAATCATGCGGGGCCACATTTTAATGTGGGTCATCCATCATGTAGGACCCACCTTTGGTGTTCACCGTCAATCATGTGGGGCCCAACCTTCAATATGGGTTGTTCATCATGTGGGCCCACCTTAGAGATATTTTAAAGAAAAGAAGAGAACAAGATAGGAATTACTTAAAAAGTTGAAGGACAAACTTGTCTAAAAATTAATTAAAAATGTCTACCCACTTAAGCTAAATAAGCTCTTAAACAAAAAGTGACCTCCCTATCACTTATTATCTAAGAGCTTTTTTGCTAGTTTCTAAGAAAATAAGCTCTAAAATGAAAGCTTTACCAAATGGTTTATTTTCATAATAAGAGTTTATTTTTTTAGAGTAAGCAAATAAGCTCTTATTAATAGATTTGCCAAACGCTTCTAAACCATAGGCTTGATCGATAAGTGTTTTGTTTTCTTAGTTGGCTGATGCGTTCTTGAGACAATTAAGTACTGCCGTCCACCTAGACTAGTCTTTTGAGTGTGGACCAATGGCCTAAATGTACCAGAAAAGTGAGCCCATGCTGCCTCAGTTTGTTTGGCTAATTAAGGACAGTTTTCGCAGGCATAAAAAGGGGCTTTGGGACCACCCATGATCAGCTTGTGGGGCCCACTAATGACCCAAGGTACATCAGTTAGATCAGTACTTTTTTTTAATTTATTATTATTGTAAAATCATCTCATAGCAACCTCGATACGTTGTGATGAACAGAGCTTTTGCAGAAGTGGGCAAACAAGAGATTTAATTGGACCACTTGCTGATGTGGTTTTGAACCACGTGGAACCCACCTAAAACCTAATGGACCTGGGGGGGAACGACTAGGAGGTGGATCCCACGCTGCCACGTGTTGGGCAGCATGTGGGCCCACTTGCGGTCCAATAAGTTCTGTTTGAGGTCCATGGGTACATCTGTTATAGGCAAAATAATGGAGATCAACTCAGCTATTAAGATTGTACACGGACGCCCATTCGACTCTCGAGATCATCTGATCGAGAGTTGCAGATCGGGTAAATACGGAAGTATCCATTGGACCCTCGAGATCATCTGATCGAGAGTCGCAGATTGGGTAAATACGGAAGTATCCATTGGACCCTCGAGATCATCTGATCGAGAGTCGCAGATTGGGTAAGTGCGGGACGCCCATTCGACTCTCGAGATCATCTGAACGAGAGTCGCAGAATTCATAAATACGGAGCAGCTATTCGCAAGTCTCGAGTTCTCATAGCCGATAGTCAAATACGGCAAAGCAAAATCCGCGAGCAGACCTTCTCGTAAGTCGTTGAAAGGTGTTACGTCTGAATGAGCGAGCGCTTGGACTCGCGACCATATTCCAACATGCGAACAGCTTTTCCACGGTGACACCTTTTAGCCTTCAGTACCAGCACCCGATTCCCGTCGAGCAGCTTGTTCAATCCCTCTGCGATACCAAGCAGGGCTACACCCAGTTCGGTGGTTTCCGTCCCGTCGGCGTCTCCTTCCTTTTCGCCGGCTATGACTCCAACTATGGTTTCCAGCTCTACATGAGCGATCAGCGCTATTACTACGCCTACCAACGGTCCGTATAGGTTGGGTTTGGGCTTATCTTCTCGTGGTTCCGAATCTCAAGGGATTGCTATCAAGGAACGTGATTGCCAAAATAAGTCATCGGGTTAGATCTCGTCTCCAAGGATAAGGATCTTATCCCACGAAATCAGCGGCATCTTGGTATCGTACACGAAATCAACGGGATCTCGATATCTTACGTGACAGATGGGATCGCTCCAGATCTATATAAAGAGGTGACTCCATTAAGAGAGGTACACACAGAATATTCAATCTCTGCCCTGTTTTTGCCTGGTTATTTTTCTTCTTGCTTCGGCCTGACTTAAGCATCGGAGGGCTAACGGCTGAACACCAGCTACCCTTAGTTGCTTTCTGTCTTCTTTCAGGTCCGGCGGGGGAAGTATCTGTTGGAGAGAAGGTGAATGTCCGGAGGATCCAGTTACAAAATCTAACGTTAACAGTTTGGCGCCGTCTGTGGGAACGACTTGATCGTCAAAATCAATCGTTCTAACCACCGATAAAAATCCTTCGGCGATGCCTCCTAAAAAGGTTGTTCATCCTTCGACTTCAAGGCAGGCACCACCTATGCCCGATGAGACGGAATCCGTACCTACCCTTCCACCTGCCTCGACGAACATCCCTCAAGGAGCCCCAAATATGCCATCAGCAAACCCATTATTGGAAGCTTCTGGAAATCAAGACGATGTCCTGCGTTTCCTCGGAAACACTCTCCTAACTCTAAATGCCGGAGTTCAGGCCCTGTCGAATCGGCTTGATCAGCATTTCCCCGAACTGCAGAGACAAGCCTCCGAAAGGTTACCACCGCAGCCCATACCAGTGGCATCCAGACATTCTATGGACGAACCACACGTCCCACCACTTGGCAGCCATCTCCCTGTGCCGTCTCCACATTCTATACATTCTAGTTCGTCTCGACAACCTCAACCTCAGGGCTCTACTGCCGAAACATCAAGCTATACCCTACCATGGGAAGGAGATCTCAAAAGAATCCATGATCGTTTTGATGTCATGGAACAGCGATACCAGGCAAATCGGCCATCTACCATCATGGCGGCGATGCATCAATCCGAGTTTCCCTTTACTAGCGAGGTTATGGAGGCACCGTTACCTAAAAAATATCGAACGCCCGTTATCACCCCGTATACAGGTATTGGTGATCCTCTTGAACACCTAGAAACATACAGGTCTCTCATGGAGTTGGAGGGACATGGCTCAGAAATCATGTGTAGGGCTTTTTCCCTAACATTGAAAGAAGCAGCTCGTACGTGGTTCCGGGGATTAAAGCCTCGTTCCATCAGCTCCTTTTCCCAGTTATTGGAGATATTCCTTTCTCAATTCATGGGAAGCATTCGCATTAAGAAGCCAGCCTCCCATCTAATGAATCTAAAACAGCAGCATGGGGAGACAATAAAGGAGTTCACAGTACGATTCACCGCTGAAGCCGTTCAAACTGAAGGTTATACTGAAGAAAAAGGGCTCGCAGCCCTCATAGCAGAAATAACGAGTGAGAAATTCAGGTTTGCCTTGGATAAAAACCCGCCGAAAACTATGGCAGAATTCCAAGCCAAAGCCCAGAAATATATCAATGCAGAAGAAGTCGCATTGACGCGTCATGGAATACAAGGTAAGAAACGCAAGCCAGAGGGAACCTCTACTGCAAATAGAAAGAATCGTCGTGATCAGCGCGACCGTTCTCCTAAGAAGCCTTATTCTAGTAAATATCATAACTACACTCCTCTCAATCGATCTCATGAAAAGGTTTTAATGGAGATTAAACACAAGCCATATGTGAAGTGGCCTGCAAAGATCAAATCCGATCCCGAGAAGAGAGACAAGAGCAAATTCTGCTACTTCCACAAAAATCACGGGCATAGAACCCAAGACTGCATCTCTCTACGAGATCATATTGAAGCCTTTATTCGAAAAGGCCATCTCCAAGATTATGTTGCTCGTAAGAATCAATCACCAGAGAGGACGAACACCTCGTCCCGTCAAAAGGAACAACCTCATCATCAAACTGACCAAGAGGACGCTGAGCCTAGAAATCCGCACCATCATCGGAGGACCAGCTTGCGGGGGCGATTCTCAAGCTTCAAGAAAAGCATACGCTCGAAAGGCGTCCAAAGAACCCCAGCAAATCTACTGGCTGGAACAAACGTCTATCTCGTCAAAAACCAGCCATCCTCCAATTTCCTTCACTCTCGAAGATGCAAAGGGAATTCACTTCCCTCACGAAGACTCCATCGTAGTCGCATTGAAGGTATCAAATTATCTGATACATCGAATTATGGTGGATACAGGTAGCTCAGCCGATATTCTATACTTGGAGGCTTTCAACAAAATGGCACTTGCCAGAAGCCTTCTCAAGCCAGTTTCGACCCCCCTCGTCGGCTTCGAAGGTGAGGTAGTAACGCTTGAAGGAAGCATCGATCTCCCAGTTACTTTTGGAGAAAGTCCAGCGAAGACCACCGTCTTCATAAACTTCCTCGTTGTGGACCGAAAATCAGCGTATAACGCCATTTTGGGGCGGCCGTCTCTTACTAAGGTCGGGGCAGCCTTGCACCCTTCATATCTGTGTGTCAAATTTCCTACCCCAAATGGTATTGGGGTCGTGCGAGGAAGTCAACAGGAGGCACGGTCTTGCTATCAGATAGCCCTACAGGATCGGAAGAAGGCTCAAGCAACACCCGTTATGGAGATAGCACAAGGTGCACCCAACTTTCCCACCAACACCTCGTTGGATCCGAGAGAGAATGCTCTTAAATCAGGAACTCCTGGGGAAGAAACAGTGGTGATTCACTTAACCAAAGGTGACCCATCCAGGGTCGTATACATTGGATCCTCCTTAACCAGTGTCCATCATGAAGGTCTGGTCCGTTTCCTCACCGAATACCAGGACGTGTTCGCTTGGTCTCATAAAGATATGCCAGGCATCGACCCCAATGTCATTGTACATCGTCTCAATATCGACCCAAAACATAAGCCCGTACACCAGCGTCGACGTGCCTTCACTGCAGAAAGACAAATGGCGATCAAGGCTGAAGTCGAGAAGCTACTCACGGTCAATTTCATAAAAGAAGTAGACTACCCAGAGTGGGTCGCGAACGTGGTCCTCATCCTGAAAGCTAATGGCAAATGGAGAATGTGCGTTGACTATTCAGACTTAAACAAAGCATGCCCCAAAGATAGCTTCCCGACCCCGCGGATTGACTAGTTGGTCGATTCAACAACTGGACACGCTCTGCTCAGTTTCATGGATGCTTATTCTGGTTACAACCAGATCATGATGCATCCACCTGATAGCCAGCATACCGCTTTCATCACAGATCAGGGATTATATTGCTACCAGGTAATGCCGTTCGGCCTTAAAAATGCAGGGGCCACTTATCAACGTCTCGTCAATAAAATATTCGCTGCTCAAATCGGTAGGAATATGGAAGTTTATGTTGATGATATGCTCGTGAAAAGCATCGTAGAAGATGATCATATCTCTGATCTTCGAGAAGCCTTTGACCTAATGAGGAAGTATCAAATGAAATTGAACCCAGAAAAATGTGCATTTGGAGTATCTGCAGGAAAATTTCTCGGGTTCATGGTCGGTCAGCGTGGAATTGAGGCAAATCCTGAAAAGATAAAAGCATTGATGGAGATGAAATCTCCGACCACTCTTAAGGACGTCCAACGTTTGGCTGGTCGCATTGCATCATTGAACAGGTTCATCTCGCGAGCGTCTGACAAATTCTTACCATTTTTCAAACTCCTTCGTGCAACGGCCAAGTCTGATTGGAATTGGACGCCACAATGTGAGGAAGCTTTTCAACAATTGAAGCTATACATGAGCACACCCCCCCATTTTATCTAAACCTGTAGCACATGAGCAACTCATTCTGTATTTATCTGTGTCCTCTACGGCCGTTAGCGCCGCTTTAATAAGAGAAGATTCCGGGGTGCAAAGGCCCGTTTATTATATTAGTCGAGCAATGGTCGATGCAGAAACTAGGTATTCTGATATGGAGAAGCTGGCCCTTACTTTAGTCACGACAGCTCAAAAACTGCGACCGTACTTTCAAGCCCACGCTATTCTGGTACCAACGAATCATCCACTGCGACAAGTTCTTCAAAAACCTGAGGCTTCCGGACGCTTAACTAAATGGGCAGTAGAGATCAGCGAGCACGATATTTCATTCTGCCCTAGGACCGTGGAAAAGGGCCAGGCCGTGGCTGACTTCATCGCCGAATTCACATACTCTCCTGATGATAATACCATGACCAGCGACCAGCCTCCTTGGTCACTCTTCGTGGACGGGTCGTCGCGAGCCAGTGGCAGTGGAGCGGGCCTGATTTTAGTGGCTCCCGACGGGTCGCATTTCCAATATGCTCTGCGTTTCGATTCTCGTATCTCAAATAATGAAGCAGAATATGAAGCCCTGATCGTCGGCCTCGAATTGGCCGTTGTCCTTGCAATTCAGAATCTGTCAATTCATAGCGACTCCCAGCTCATTGTCAACCAAGTCCTTAGTGAATTCGAGGCCAAAGAAGAAAGGATGGCCTTATACAAGTCTCGTGTCCTCATCCTGCTCGCAAAACTGAAGACTTATGAAATAATTCATATTCCTCGCGAGAAGAACCAACTCGCCGATTCCCTGACAAAGCTCGCCTCTGCACCAAAATCTGAGTTATCACATTCAGTCCCCATCGAGCATCGTCAGAACCTAAGTATCAACTACGCAACTCTCAAGCAAGTAATATCGGTACAATCATCCCAATGCTGGATGGATCCCATCATCCTGTATCTCAAAGACGGATACCTACCAGAGGACAAAAAAGCTGCAAGACAAATTCGCCTTCGGGCTGCCAGGTATACCTTGCAAGACGGAATATTGTTGCGCAAGAGCTTTTCCTTGCCTTATTTAAGGTGTCTTCATCCAGAAGAAGCCCTTCGTGTTCTAGACGAAGTACACCAGGGGGCATGTGGTAATCACCCCAGGGGGCGATCCCTAGCATATAAGGCGATGAGGCAAGGATATTATTGGCCCACTATGAAAGCAAATGCAATTGAATTTTCTAAAAAATGTGATAAGTGCCAACGATATTCACCTATACCTCATGTACCGTCCGAGCGAATGACTCCAGTTGATAGCCCTTGGCCTTTCGCTCAGTGGGGGGTCGATATCATCGGGCCCTTACCCATGGGAAAGGGACAAAATAAGTTCGCGATTGTAGCAGTTGATTACTTCACCAAATGGGCCGAGGCAGAACCATTAGCCAAGATTACTGAGAAACAAACTACCAAGTTTATATGGAGAAATATTATATGCCGTTATGGACTTCCCCACACTATAATCACCGACAATGGAACGCAGTTCGACAACGCAGCCTTCTATGAATTTTGTGAAAAATGGAAGATACGTAATCTCCGCACTTCTCCATATCATCGTCAGGCGAATGGGCAGGTTGAGGCAGTGAATAAGATCATCAAGCACCATTTAAAGACCAAGCTAGGTGAATGTAAAGGGGTGTGGCCAGAACTTCTGCCAGAAGTATTATGGGCATATAGAACCACGGCTTGTACATCAACAGGTGAAACCCCTTTCTCCTTAGCATTTGGGGTCGACGCAGTGGTACCAGTGGAAATTCAAGTGCCCTCATATCGGATCGAGCAGTATGACCCCGCGAGTAATCAGGAAAACCTCCGACTTCATCTCGATCTCTTGGAAGAGCGAAGAAATGCTTCCCAAGTACGAATGGCAGCATATCAACAACGTATTTCTCGTTATCGAAATGCTAGGGTTCGGCCTAGATCCTTCCAGCCCGGAGATTTGGTACTAAGGCAAAATCTCGGAGTTCCCGCTCGTTCACTGGATCCAAATTGGGAAGGCCCATATCGGGTTATTAGGATTGTGCGACCTGGTACTTATTACCTTGAAGACATGCAGGGAAAGCCCGTACGTCGCCCTTGGCACGTGGAGCATTTGCTACGATACTATCCCTAGATACATAAAATGTAGTTCATAACAACGTTTTATGAATAAAGCGGAAGATATCTTTTGGTCGCTACTCCATTTACTTGGACATGAATAGCCCTGAAGAGGATGCATACAATCCCTTGGCCAATTGCCTACCTTTGGTAGGGTTTTACCTAGGATGGTCGCATTTCCATTTTATGGGTGACCATCCTACCCTCGATAAACTTGGAGTCTCAATCGATAGATCAGTCTGTCTATACGAGGGTATGGTCATCACGACCCCCCGGGTTGAGCACAATGCATTTCTCAATCGATAGATCAGTCTATCTCCACGAGGGTACGGTCGTCATGACTCCCCGGATTGAGCAAGTTACATCTCTCAATCGATAGATCAGTCTATCTCCACGAGGGCATGGTCGCTACGACCCCCCGGGTTGAGCATAACTCATTGCAACAGGAAAGCATTCAGTGCACAAAGGAAAAGAAAGTAAACAAGAACGAGAAGGCATTCATTGCATGGAAGGGAGAGTAAACGAGGATAACACTTCCAAAAATATCTTTTCATTGATGATAAATGTTTACAATATCTGCTCGCGGATATAAGAGAGGAAAACAAAAAGAAAATCAATCTCTTGGAGGAGGAGCTGTGCTCTCGACTTCAGGGCCCATTTCTAGAGCCCCTCCAGCTTGCGTGGCTTCAGTCACCTCGTTCTCAGCAGCAGCTTGCTCTTCTGCAGCTATGATGGTCGCGACTCGATCAAATTCCCCCATATCAAAGGATGGGATCATTCGTTGCACTACTTTCAGCGCAAAGTCGCGACCAGCATCATATGACTCGTATCTTTCATCGTCATATAGCTGCGAAGTCCGGAACTCAGAAATTGCCCGAGGACCTTCCTCCGAGAGCATCTTTACAAGGGCGACTTTCTCCTCGTCCCAGTGGATCGAGTCGTCCTTAAGCTGTGCAAGAGCGGAGCGCTCCTTTTCCAAGTTGTTGTTGGCTTCTTTGAGCTGCGACCTGGCCTCCGCAAACCGCTCCTCCAACGAGATCTTGTCTTGGCGAAAGATCTCTCGCTCTCTCTCTCTCTCAGCCTTCTCCTTCAAACCCGTGAGCTTCACGAAGTCTGAGTCCTAGGTCTGATACCTGTCGGTCAGGACTTGGATTTTCTCGATGAGGATCTTCTTCTCCTCATCTCTCTTCGCGATCACCGCCTCACGGGCCTTGAGCAGCTGATCTCTCCCTTGAACTGCCTTCTCCAAAGCAGTCCTCTTCCCCTCAGCTTCATCTATCATGCGACGGGCGGCAACGATATCATGCCTCATTCGCAGGATAAGATCTAAGCCCTGCAAAAGTAATGAAAAATGTGAGAAAGTATTCTAGAACATAACAACAGATTAAAGCAGGTCTTGGCAGAGTCTTACCTGAACCATCCTCACCCTCGCTTCGAGGAAAAGGTTCTCAGGGCTTGGCTCGGGAAGAGAGCCGAAGGTTTGAGGGGGGACGTTCTCGAATAGAAATTTACATATTGGATGGAGGTGGCGGGGGATAGAATATGTCCCGCTCCCAGACGGTTGGGCAACGACCAACCCAGCCGGCTCGCGAGGTGGAGGCATCGACTCGCGAGCAGGTCCTTGCTCGGCAGCAGGGATCAGTTCGCGAGCAGGAACCGTCTCTCGAGGCTCTATTTGCTCTCGAGCCTCTTCAGCTGGGGGGCAGCTAAACCCCGCCCCATCCGGGGAATTGTCAGCAATGTTAATCACTGGCGGCCCAGGTGCGACCACCAGTGAGGGAATATTGGGCCCTGCCGGAGCCTCCTCCGTGCTCGCGGGAAGGGCAGGTTGATCGCCACCCTTACGGACGGGTGGTTGAGATGGTTCGGCAGGAGTTCTCCTCTGCCTTTTGGAGTTCGTGCCCTTCAGTCGGGGTAGCAGACGCCTCTTTTCCCCGGCCTTCGTCATCTCGGCTTCTCCTCTGGAGATTAGGCCCGCTGCTGCAAGTCGCGAGGGAGATAGGCAAGCCTCGATGTGCCTATCACCAACAGGCACCTTGTACACCTTGACAATCTTCTCGTTGATTCCTCCCTTTAGATTTGGTTTTCTCAAGGCCGGGATACCTGCGAGCACAAACAAAGGTCAAAGAATGAAGTAAAACCCTAAAATCCTAACTGGAAAGAACTGCACAATGTGAATTGTGCCTACCTTCGCAGAAAAAACGGGTAACACCTGGACCTCTGGAGGAAGCAGACTCCCAGTTTCCGGAAGTGTAGAACCACCGTTTCCTCCAGCCGGGATAGTTCGAGGAGGGTTTCCCCAGCACGAAGTTATCCCGGTGCCAGTAACACAAGTAATACCAGCCTTCGCTGGAGGGTGCTTTTTTCAGACGGAACATACGGAGGAACTCCTCCGCCGTGAACTCCCCGTTGCCGGCCTGAGCCCAGAGGGCAAAGGAGCCCAGAACTACCCTCCATCCGTTCACGATGAGTTGCCCGGGGGGCAATCTTGTAACACCGGAGAACATCGCGTATGAAAGGATGGAGTGGGAGGCGTACCCCCAGGATGAGCTGGTACTCATAGAAAGCTACACATCCTTGGGGGGGGGGGGGGGGGGGGGGGGGAGTCTGGTGTCTCTCCGTTTCCGGGCAATCGGAGAACGATTGAGTCGGGGATCAGGTATCTCTCCCGTAACTCAGCCAGCCGGTCCTCCGATAGAACAGAAGGATATCCGACTGCTGTATATCTCCCTGCCGGAACCCTTGCACTGCTAGAAGCAGAGGATTCCGGGGTGGCATCGCCTAGAGGAACGGTGGTCTCGTCAGAGTTTCCGGCCATGAAGGGGTTTTTAAGAAGATTAAGAAAAAGAAAAGGACCAAAGCCTATACCCAGAAAAGAAAAAAAAGGAAGAGAGAGCGCCGGAGGAAGGAGACTGAGAAAAGACTTCAAAAAATTTCTTTCGAAGAGCTTCTGTAGAAAACCAGAGAAATGGCGGACTCCGTATATTTATAGGCAATCATTCCGCCGCATCTGATGGCACGTGGCAGTCCCTCCTTCGGTGCAGCACTCGAACAGGCACGCCCATTAACTCCTCAGATACGTGGCGAGCGCCCCTTCATTTTCTGTCTGCGGAAAGGCTGCGGAAAGCTGGCGCTTATTAATTCCAGCCCATCATGTGAGGTTCCGTTCTCGATGAAGGCAGCGGGCGGTTACGTGTGGTAGTGAGCTAAGTCCTTCCCTTAAAAATTCTCGGCGGCAAGGACTTGGGGGGCATCTGTTATAGGCAAAATAATGGAGATCAACTCAGCTATTAAGATTGTACACGGACGCCGATTCGACTTCGAGATCATCTGATCGAGAGTCGCAGATCGGGTAAATACGGAAGTATCCATTGGACCCTCGAGATCATCTGATCGAGAGTCGCAGATCGGGTAAATACGGAAGTATCCATTGGACCCTCGAGATCATCTGATCGAGAGTCGCAGATTGGGTAAGTGCGGGACGCCCATTTGACTCTCGAGATCATCTGAACGAGAGTCGCAGAATTCATAAATACGGAGCAGCTATTCGCAAGTCTCGAGTTCTCATAGCCGATAGTCAAATACGGCAAAGCAAAATCCGCGAGCAGACCTTCTCGTAAGTCGTTGAAAGGTGTTACGTCTGAATGAGCGAGCGCTTGGACTCGCGACCATATTCCAACATGCGAACAGCTTTTCCGCGGTGACACCTTTTAGCCTTCAGTACCAGCACCCGATTCCCGTCGAGCAGCTTGTTCAATCCCTCTGCGATACCAAGCAAGGCTACACCCAGTTCGGTGGTTTCCGTCCCGTCGGCGTCTCCTTCCTTTTCGCCGGCTATGACTCCAACTATGGTTTCCAGCTCTACATGAGCGATCAGCGCTATTACTATGCCTACCAACGGTCCGTATAGGTCGGGTTTGGGCTTATCTTCTCGTGGTTCCGAATCTCAAGGGATTGCTATCAAGGAACGTGATTGCCAAAATAAGTCATCGGGTTAGATCTCGTCTCCAAGGATAAGGATCTTATCCCACGAAATCAGCGGCATCTTGGTATCGTACACGAAACCAACGGGATCTTGATATCTTACGTGACAGATGGGATCGCTCCAGATCTATATAAAGAGGTGACTCCATTAAGAGAAAGGTACACACAGAATATTCAATCTCTGCCCTGTTTTTGCCTGGTTATTTTTCTTCTTACTTCGGCCTGACTTAAGCATCGGAGGGCTAACGGCTGAACACCAGCCACCCTTAGTTGCTTTCTGTCTTCTTTCAGGTCCGACGGGGGAAGTATCTGTTGGAGAGAAGGTGAACGTCCGGAGGATCCAGTTACAAAATCTAACGTTAACAACATCTTTTAGGATTAAAAGTGGGGCCCACTTCAGGCCCAAAATCCTCTAGCAAGATCATGTTTTCAGCCTTTGTAGAATCAAGAGGTTTCTCTTGTTCAATTTGTCGATTAATATAGAATTGTTTCCTGGTAAATGGATATTTTAGAACCACCGAATATTCTTCATCTCCAGCGTTACTATGATCTTAATGAGACCTTTCATGGACCCCAAGATGGGCCGGCAGCAGGCCATCCTTTGAGCCCAAGTAGTGGTCAAGTGGTTAGGCCACTTCGACTATAATCACCCTTGGCTTAAATGTTGTGTGCGTCATTGAATCTGATTGTGGATGGCCTAAAAATGGACTTTTGGATGGCCCATCTAGACCCTTAAATGTGGACTAAAATCTTGCCCTTAAAGCCATACTGAAATGTAAGAAGCAATTGCTAAGATTGGGCCGTCAAATAGGCCAAACTGTGGACCGATCAGATGGTAAGATCCAGACCATCCAATTAATTCCTTTGAGTGTCCAGTATATAACTCTCTAATTTGTTCTTACCATAAATCAAACAAATATCTTTTCAACACAACTTGTAGATTAACAGCTCGCAAGGCAGTTATATTTTAGGCACACATTTGAATGTATGAACGTCCCTGATTGGAATGATCAAATCTAAGTGTGACTAGGATTGGAAAAACCTATATTAGATTGGAACTTTAAATTCCTTAGATCTACGTGCCAAAAGTGAGCCTCTAGTATGATCGAGTGGGTCTAAGATAGATCATTGGATAAACCCTGTCTTGTTTAATAGTTAGTCTATTCTATTTCAACTAAATAAAGCTGGTTTCAAGGTCGCCGGATTCAGCTCCGAGTTAGAAAAGTTATATGTTAGGAAGGTTTTCCTAAATAGAAAAATTCATATTAGGAAAGTTATTTATAAAAACATTCTTAAAATAGAAATAGCAGGCCGGAAGCTCCGCACGAAGAAGTACTTTCCTAAGCATACACTTTAGAATGATCAAGACAAAAAGAAGTAAAAGCGCGTCAAGCGCAACAAATGTAATGGAGGACGTCCCACATATAGTTTTGAATCAATCTGGAGTAAGTGGTTTTGATTTAAGTAGGCATCGACAACTCATGCATCATTCGATATTTGGGAAGTTTTTATTTTTTAAAAGTTTGTGATTGAAGGTCTTTTATTAAAAAGTACTATTTTGGAAGTTTATATTTTGAACATTTCATAAAATTGCACATGTGATTCTGTTATGCATTTATCAGGGACATTTCATGAATACCAGTTGAGAGCTGAGGATTGATTCAGAGTGGTGAGGATGTGATTGGATGATTTGAAAATAGATCGGAACATTAAGAGGTCGCCGCGGTTGAGAGTCCTTGCTCCTAAATGGTACCAATTAGGGTTCAGGTCATGTCTAGATTGACTTTTGGCTGTCTAATTGATGAGGACATCAGACCCTTTAAGGTGTATCAATGAAGGAAGCGAGCATCTCAGGCATCTTTGTGACTAGACGATGGTTCGTGAGATAGTGAAAAGCATTGAAGGCCCTATACATGTGGTTTATCACATACAAGATCCCACAATGGGAAGACACATGTGTAGGAAGAACTAAAGAATCATCCAAGAAGAGCATGGAGCATGAATAGAAGAGGAGCGAAAGAAGACCCGACTAGATGTCATCGGGTGCCCGACCAATGGTCACTGAGCACTCGAAATTCACCCGATTTGAAGATTTACTCACTGGACAGTTTTCACTGTCATCGGGCGCCCGACCATTAGTCACCGAGAGCCCAAAATTCGTAGTTTTGTCCAGATTTCTTGATGGACTATTTCTGGATATATAAGACTGTCATCGGGTGCCTAATCGATAGTCACCGGGCGTCCGATGACCCGCACACTTGTTTTTTTTAAATACGTTTTTCTTAAGTTTAAGGGTAATTTGATCTTTTCCCTTCTTAGTTCATGTTTATTTAAGGGGTTAAGCCTTAAACACGATTTTTTAGTTGATTATTATTAAGAAAAGCTTGGTGGTTCTCCCTCTTCCTCCATCTCTCTCTGTGGATTTTCTTATTCTTCCCCAACTTTCTTCTTCTTTTTTCTTCCTCTTCTTCCAACTTTCTTCAAGGTAACCTTATATTTTCCCCTCTTTCTTTTAAACCTATTTCTTGTTAATTTCCTCAACCCCAAATCTAGATTTGATCCAAAACCCTACTTTCTTAGATTTTGATTCTCTAATTCAAGAAATCCTTCGATTCCCTGGACTAGTGAATCTCATTACACGTTTAGGTTGTAACCATACAAGATCGGGAGGTTTCATCCCTTGTCGGATCCAATCCATGCGATACTTGAAATCCATACTACATGGTTGTGATGATGGCCCACATTATCGCATGTGTGCCTTTTGATTTTCTTAACTATGATGGTGAATGCTGAATATTTTACTATTATTGCTTATATTATTCCACCGAATTATTCATGATCATAAGCATGCATCATAATTAGGCCGTCCTACATCAAATTTTGGTATCAAAGCTTAGAGTTTTGCATGGTTATCTTAGATTGAGTTATCAAACTAGGGTTTCATGTTAGGCCTGTTTTAGGGATTTCCCAGTTTTATAAACTTTTCAATTTTAGAAAGTTTCCAAATTTAGAAGATTTTCATATTTGAATCGAATCATCTAGAATTAGAAAGTGTCAGTCCATTACAGGTATAAATTCATCGCACTCATTCTGTAAGTTAATAAGTCGTAGAGGCAAGTTAGGTAGAACTTTGGTCAAGTCTTTATTTGCATGCCCACGAGAGCCGGAAGAGGTTTCGGAATTCAACCGATCATGAACAACGAGCAGTTATCTGAGCAAATTGCTCAATTGGTGCAAAAGATGACCGCTATGGAAGCGAACTACAAAAATGAGTTCGCCCGCTCAGGCAACCAAGTCACCACTACCATGAATAGATTAGAGCGATTAGAGACATCCCAGAAGGAAAACCCCACTTTTGGGGACGATGCGCAGTCTCAAGTGGGAGGAGCTAATGAAGAACATGTTCCCACACATGGAGGTGGAGGTCATGGTGGTAGAGGTCGTGGCGCTGGTCATGGTGTTGTACGGGAGGCACAAACCACATATGATTATCAAGACCGCTACGATCCTAATGAGCGTGTGAAGAAGAACGTGAAGGCGGAAGCCCCAAGTTTTGAGGGACGCTTGGATCTTAAGGCATTCTTTGATTGGTTAGCTGACATGGATCACTATTTTAAATGGTATGACATGTCAGAAAATCGTCAAGTGCGGTTTACTAAGATGAAACTTGTGGGCCAAGCCAAATTGTTTTAAATTAACACTGAATCTAAAATTGATCAAGCTGGAAGAGCCCCCATCACACATTGGGATGAGATGAAGGAGTTGTTGAAGGAGAAATACATTTCTCTTTCCTACCGACAGAAACTCCTTGACCAGTGACAGTCCTTACCCCAAGGGTCAATATCTGTCGCTGACTTCATTGCTAAGTTTGAGGAATTTATGATGCGATGTGATATCCAGAAGGACCCTTTGGTGACGCTTTCGCGTTTCAAGACGGGACTTCGATCGGATCTTCAGCGCGAGCTTTTGACTCGGCCTATAATAGACTTGGATGAAGCTTACCAAGTTGTGTATGAGTTGGAACAATATTTGAGAGCTCCTGTCCTTCGACGCTTTGAGTCCTGAGACTCTAATGCTAGATCTAGTTTCCAGGGAATTAAATCTAACATTGGTAGTTAGCCCAGGGCATAAGCGATTGTTTTGCTTAGGCCTAGGGATGATAACGACAAAGGTGTCCTTGGTGCTGGTCCTAGTGGAGGGAGTCAAGTGCGATGTTATGAATGTGGAAATATCGGTCATATCTTAAATCAATGTCCTACGAAGAACCATGGAAAAACCTTATTTATAGGTGAGTCCCACGAGGGTGCTGATGACCAGGGTGATTGTGAAGTGGAAGAATATCACTCTAAAAGAGGAATTAGTGATGACAATGAAGTGACCGATGAAACAATGCTTCCAGTTGTCAAGCGTGTGCTAATTTAGTTTAGGAGTAGTGTTGATTGGCGTCGAAGCACTATCTTCTATACTATCGCCAAGTGTGGAGAGAAGAATTGCAAGATATAGTCGACAGTGGAAGTTATCAAAATGTGATTTCCGTTAATACCTTGGACCGTATGAAGTTGAAATCCACCCCTCATCCTAACCCGTACAAAGTCTCTTAGGTTGACAAGACCTCCCTTCCAGTCACCCATCAGTGCTTAGTCCCCATCGAGTTTGGGTCATACAAAGAGTCTCTGTGGTGCGACGGTATACCTATGGATGTGGGTCATATTATCTTGGGTAGGCCATGACTATTCGATAATGATGTTATGATTTTTTGCCGTTTGAATGCGTGTACTTTCATGCATAATGGCAAAAAGATCAAACTTAATCCGATGCCACTAGAGAGAACTTCAGAGAAACAAAATGATGAGAAGCCGGATGAGCCTAAGGAAGTGAGGAGATCCAAACTTGAGTCTCTCCATATAATCAATGCAAGAGAGTTTGAGAAAGAGACTAGGGAGGATTCGATGGTGTATGCCCTTGTGGCAAGAGAAATTACACTAAAGGTTCCATTAGAGTTACCCCATGAGGTAACTTCGGTTTTAAAGGAATATAGAGATGTGCTCCCTGATGATTTACCGAATGAGTTGCTGCCTATACAGGACATTTAACATGCCAATGATCTTGTCCCAAGGTCAACTTTACCAAACCTTCCTCACTACAGGATAAACTCTGCAAAGCATGTAGAGTTGAAGAGACAGGTTGATGAGCTCCTGCAAAAGGGTTTCATTTAGGAGAGCATGAGCCCGTGTGTTGTACCTGCATTGTTGACGCCAAAGAAAGACGGCACGTGGCACATGTGCGTGGATAGCCGCGCTATAAACAAGATTACAGTCAAGTATAGGTTTCCGATACCTAGGCTTGACGACATGCTTGACATGATGGCCAAGTCCACAATTTTCTCCAAAATTGATCTCAAGAATGGATATCACCAAATCCGTATACGCCCAGGGGATGAATGGAGACAACCTTCAAGACGAAGGATGGGCTGTACGAGTGGATGGTCATGCCCTTCGACTTGACTAATGCACCCAATACTTTTATGCGAGTGATGACACAAGTCTTGAGACCGTTCATGGGTAAGTTCCTAGTGGTTTATTTCGATAATATTCTTATTTATAGTACCAGTAAGGAATCACACCTTAAACATTTGAAGCAGGTCTGTAGCATCCTTAGGGCAAACAAGTTGTATGCTAATCTTAAGAAGTGCACTTTCATGTCTAGTCAAGTTGTATTCTTAGGATTTATCGTATCATCTGAAGGTATGCGTGCAGACTTTGAAAAGGTTAAAGCAGTAGTCGAGTGGCCAAAATCGAAGAGCATTCATGATGTGCGAAGCTTTCATGGCTTAACAACTTTTTACTGTCGATTCATTAGGGGATTTAGTACGATTATGGCTCTCATCACTAAATGTATGAAAAATGGAGAACTCATGTGGTCGAAAGCCACAGCCAAGGCTTTTAGGGAGATTAAGGGAAAAATGGTAGAAGTTCCTGTCATGTGCTTACCTGATTTTCTAAAGTTTTTGAAGTAGCGTGTGATGCATCAGGTGTTGGTATAGGTGGAGTGTTGAGCTAGGAGAGCCACCTAGTAGCCTATTTCAGTAAGAAACTAAATGAAGCAGAACAAAAGTACTCCACTTATGACAAGAAATTTTATGCGGTAATGCAGTCTCTCAGACATTGGTGTCACTATCTCCTACCTCAGGAATTCGTCTTGTTTTCAGACCATGAGGCCTTAAGATACTTACATTCCCAAAAGAAATTTAATCCAAGGCATGCGAAATGGGTTGTGTTTCTTCATAAATATTCGTTTATCCTAAAACATAAGGCCGTGGTCGAAAATAAACCAGCAGATGCCCTTAGTAGAAGAGTGGCGTTGCTCAATTCCTTGAGTGTAAATGTAGTCGGGTTTGAGCAACTGAAGGATGAGTACCCCATATGTCCTAATTTTGGGAGTACTTATACAACACTCACTAGTGACCAACGTAGCATGGGCAATTATGTTCTTAAAGATGGTTTCCTTTTTAAAGGAGATGACCTTCGTATTCCCCATATGTCCCTTTGTGAATTCCTCATTTGAGAGTTTCATTCAAGAGGGATAGCTGACCACTTTGGTCGAGACAAGACCATTGCCCTCATTGAGGATTGTTCTTATTGGCCAAGTCTCAAGCGAGACGTAGCCAAAATCTTAGGGTAATGTCGTATATGTTAATTGGCAAAGCAGTGAAAGCAAAACACTGGGCTATATATGCCATTGCCAGTGCCACACACTCCGTGGCAAGACATTAATATAGATTTCGTGCTGGTGCTTCCCAAGATGATAAAAAAGCATGATTCCATTTTTGTTGTGGTGGATTGTTTTTCTAAAATGATGCATTTCCTTCCATGTTAAAAAACGTCAAATGCGTCTAATATTGCTAAAGTCTTCTTTGATGGTGTGGTGCGTCTTCATGGTTTGCTTAAGACCATAGTGTTTGACCGTGATGTCAGATTTATCAATTACTTTTGGAAGATACTATGACACATGATGGGTACTCGTTTACAATTTTCTACCGCAAATCACCCTCAAATAGATGACCAAACTGAGGTGGTGAATAGAAATCTTGGTAATCTATGATTCATTAGTTCTTCCTACATATGTGTCTTCCCATTCTGGGGTCTTCTACGTGCCAAACCACATTTGTAGGACCCTCAATGTTTTTCACTATTTCACGAACCATCGTCTAAGCACAAAGATGCCTGAGACGCTCGCTTCCTTCGTTGATACACCTTAAAGGGTCTGATGTCCTCATCAACTCCCCTCGGGTGAGAAAAACTCGACTCCGGCGAGATAAAACTCTTGTGGCTCTCTAGTAAGTCTGGATCAATTCTTTGCAATTCCACCTTTGTCAATCATGTAGAATCAGATAGTGGCTTGTTCTTCCATTTTACAAGGTATCTCTAGAAGCCTCCATCTCTCGTGGATACTATGTCTTCATCCATTATCCCTTCATTTTCTTCCTTATGATCAATCGGTGGGGGAAGGGGTGGCATGGGTCGTGAAACAAACTCAAAATATGGCCATAAAAGAGGAGAGATGTTAACAGTAGGATTGTGAAAAAAGACTAGATCTTCCACATTAAACATTGGATTAATGCCCAGTTCAGATGGAATGTCTATCTTATACGCATTGGACCCAACTCTTCGCAATATTTTGAATGGTCCAGCACTGCGAGCTTATAATTTCTTAGTGGTACCCTGAGAGAACTGCTCTGGCCTTATCCTCACCATTACAGTCTCCTTCTTGAAATTCTTGTAACTTACGATGCAAGTCAGCTGAGTGTTTATAACTATCATTGCTCATATTTATTCGCTGTCTAATATATGTATGCAACTCATGAATGTGTCGTGCGAATGCATCGGCTGACTCTAAAGACCTTTGGGTGACAGACATGGGTAAAAGATCTATAGGTATTCTTAGCTTGTACCCACTGACAATTTTAAAAGGACTCATACCTGTAGACCTATTAACAGAACTATTATAAGCAAACTCGACTATAGGTAATACTATGTCCCAAGTCTTTACGTGCTCACCCACCAAATATTGTCTGGAGCACAAATAGAAGAGGAGCGAAAGAAGACCTGATTGGATGTCATCAGGCGCTCGACCAATGGTCACCAGGCGCCCGAAATTCACCCGATTTGAAGATTTACTCAATGGATAGTTTTCACTGTCATTGGGCGCCTGACCATTGGTCACCAGGCGCTCGAAATTCATAGTTTTGTCTAGATTTCTTGCTGGACTATTTCCGGACTTTTAGGATTATCATCGGGCGCCCGACCGATAGTCACTAGGCGCCCGACGACCCTCGCACTTTTTTTTTGTTAAGTATGTTTTTCTTAAGTTTAGGGGTAGTTTGATCTTTTCCCTTCTTAGTTCCTGTTTATTTAAGGGATTAAGCCCTAAACACGATTCTTTTAGTTAATTATTATTAAGAAAAACTTGATAACTCCTCCTCCTCTGTGTGTGTGTGTGTGTGTGTGTGGATCTTCTTCTTCCCCAACCTTCTTCTTCTTTTTTCTTCCTCTTCTTCCAACTTTCTTCAAGGTAACCTCATATTTTCTCCTCTTTCTTCTAAACCGATTTCTTGTTAATTTCCTCAACCCTAAATATGAGATTTGATCCAAAACCCCACTTTCTCAGATTTTGATTCTTTAATCCGAGAAATCCTTCGATTCCCCGAACTAGTGAATCCCATTACACGTTTGGGTTGTAACCATGCAAGATCGGGAGGTTTCATCCCCCGTCGGATCCAATCCATGCGATACTTGAAATCCATACTTCGTGGTTGTGATGATGGCCCACATTACCGCATGCGTGCCTTTTGATTTTCTTAACTATGATGGTGAATGCTGAATATTTTACTATTATTGCTTATATTATTCCGCTAAATTATTCATGATCATATGCATGCATCATAATTAGGCTGTCCTACATCACTAATGGGAGGTAAGTTAATAAAATCCTTTGTAGAATTCAGATCACTAAATGCTAAGGCACTTGTCTGTCCAATTGGAGAAAATACAAGTATGTGAATTGAGAGTGATTTACTTAGCCAATTGTGAGAGAATTGGCATTGGTATTTATAAAATAATTGTACCAAGTATTGTGGAAAATGAGCATGCGTTCACATCATGAATCCATTCTCTTTAAATGTTTGCCAATGCATCTTTATTCAATGAAAATTATTTAGCACACTCGTTTTGGAACTATCTTACTAAGTTGTGGAAAGCTCATTCCATTCAATTCATTGATTTCAGGATAAAGAGAAGGTACAAAAGATCATTGAATGGCCAAATGATTGTTACAACTTAGATAACTTATTTAAAATTTCCCTATTTGAAATTCTTGGCCACATGGATTGACAATCTTTTTTTCTATTTTGTTTCATAAGTGACAAATTCTAAACAATGATTATTGAATAAATTAGAATAAACTCCATTATGTTTTTTGGTATTCGTGGTAGTATGCATGAATGTGTTGTTGATGAATGATGAATGTGGATGTATAATATTTTCCTAAGATCATGTCTCGCTTCTCCGAGACTAGAATTTGAATGTGAATGCGTTTGACTCCTAAAGGAGGAAGAAGTTGTGATAGGCTTAACTTCTTCAGTCCCTTTTCCTATTAAATATAGTCTTGCTTGCCTCACCAACAAGTATAGAAACCTAGTTTTCTAAATGGTGCAAGGTGTGGAAGATCCAAGAAATTCCTCCATCTACATCAAGAATTCCATATGACTCCCCAATCATACACTTATGATTTAAGTTTACAATTTAATTGTTTGTTTGATCTCCATTATTGATACATAGATCAGACCTTTATCCCACGATTTTTTTTCTAACATAACATTGACTTATCTGTAAAAAAGGGATGGAAAGTCAAGAACGAGTTCTTTGCTGCCTAAGGAAGATGATGCAGTGTCCCACCCATGGTTTTACTTAGATGGACGTGATTGCATCAATCCGAGGCATTCATCAAGGCAAATTGAGTCGTCCTGTAAGTTTTCACACAATGATGGTAGCATGCCTATGTGGAATCTGGTCAATATGTATGGCATGTGCTAATTTCAATTTTTTTGTTTTTCTATTTTTTCTCTAGTTCCTGTTATTCTTCTTAGTATTCTTGCACTTTAGTAAGGTTTGATGATGCTACAGTTATAGCCTCTGTTTCTTTCGCTTGCTTTCTTAAATAGGATATCATATTGGATTTTGCAACATTAACAGCAGCAGTGAATAAAAGGACCAAGAATGAGGGCCATAGCTCTCTATTTCTGTACTTAATTCTTCCCTTCAACTACTGTGATGTCACTTCTGGTCTAAGTGAAGTTATGGCCCTTGGTAGAGTGAAATGGCAGAAAATAATTCGTGCAGTCGACCTCAATTAGTTGAGAAAAGGCTTAGATGCTAATTTTGTTTTAATCTAAGAGTAAATCATGCAATAAGGGTTACTGTCTAACGTATAAAGGTGTTGTAATACTGTTTTTCTATTTTGATTGAAGATTGAATGAATACAACGAATGGGTATATCCACACCCTATTCTCTTGTGGTAATTTTCATTATTCTCTGGCATACCAGTTCTGTATCGCCCAATTTCCCCTCTCAATCTCCCACCCTTGTTGAGCCACCATGAGAGAAACAGAGTTAAAGAGTCTAACCAACACCGCAAAAGCACAGGGATGGATGGAAAACTTCAGGCAGGTTCTTGAACCACTCAGTAACGTAAAACCTGGCCACTCTCCACAGCTAATGTCCACAGTGGCTGACTCTGCAGAGGCACTTATTCTAACGTGGTGACTTTTATTCTGGCCTCCTGTCCAGGTAGCCTTCACCTTCACTCTAATCCAAATTTCCCATTCCACCGAGTTGCCCCACCAGAATTCAGAAACAGACATGATCATGTGGGATCTAATATATACCAACTGTTAAGAACCTGACCAATGTGCCGAAAACCCCAAGACTGATAAAGCGCATCAAGCTATGTTCTTAAACCACTAAGAACAGTAACAAAGAGAGTACACTTACGTAGAAGCATATATATCATATCAAATGGAAAACCATGTATCAGTAGCGTATAAACTGCAAAGACAAAGGTCATTTTTCATTACATATAACACACAACCAATCAAAGCAGTATAGGTATAACAGTAGCGTATCCTTCCAAGCTCAAGATAAGGAAAAGATCATAAGGGGGGTGGGGAGAGAGAGAGAGAGAGAGCGAGAGAGAGAGAGAGAGAGGGAGAGGGAGAGGGAGAGGGAGAGAGAGAGAGACTAGAGAGAAGTCATCTCGTATGTGCGTTGTGGTATTTGCGTAAAGGTAGACTTTAAAAGATCGAAATAGAGCGGAAATTGCGCAATAGCAAATATCGAAATGGGAATGCATGTAACTACATACACCGGAATGGCAGCAAACTTCAGCTGCTCCTTGAGCACAAAGAAATGGCCTGCGCAGAAGGAAATCAACATGGAAGCAATTGAGAAAAAGACAGAGGTGAGTCCAATAAGCAATCTCCAGGGCAAGCTATTCCCGAAATCCGACTCCCGGTATCGGGAGGTGAGGATGGTCAAGAAGATGGTCAGGGATGTGATTGAGAAGCACAGAGCAACCAAAGAAGCAATGGCGAAGACATCAAATGCGGGGTGCCCTACGAACACTGGTTCACCTCGGTCTTCCTGGTCTTGCTTCAGGCCACCTGGCACAGTGGCAGCTGTCGTGAAAGCCACTGTAGCAATGAGTGCAGCGACAACAGAGCAATGCTGAGATGTATTAATAAGCCATTCGCTGCCTTCCTTGACCAAATCTGCGTGCGTCTTTGTGAAGACTTCCTTTGCCGTCTGGCGCTCATTGTTGTAGTGTTGGAAGAAATGGTCATCCCTTGATTCTTTGACAAACTGTCAGGTTAATTAGATCGGACATAAGAGTGCAAAGTAATTTAATTAACACAACTGATCAACTACAGCAAGCGTTACCATGTGCCATCCTTACTCGCCAACCCTGCCACTTATGTTGGACATGGTGTACCATGAAAATCAACCTTCTCAAAATTCAATCTCATTGGCTCACTAGGAGGCCCACCCTTTCGATTGATTCTGAAGTTGTGGGCCACCTGATTTTTGTGCCAAGCGATCTTCATTGTATGGCGAACAGTTTCAGCACGTTGATACGTAGATAGTACTGTCACATAAGTTTTAGTTCCTTCCCGGTAATGAGAACTTCCCTTAAACTAAATCAGCAAAAAACTGATGACAACTAGCTGATTGTGGGGTTACAAACGACCTCTCTGGACCCCACCTTGATGCATTGATGATATCCACTAGAGCGTCATCTACAACCTCGAACGTCATCTACAACTTCTCATGTTTAGCCATGGGCCAAAAATCAGGCCAATCAATGAATTAAGTGGGCTACGCCATAGGGAACACTTAAGAGGGGACTCCATGACTTAGGTTCGCTACACCATAGGGAACATTTGAGAGGGGCTGCTCACCCTTGATTCTCATAGGGTGGGGCCTTATGAGAATCAAGGGTGGGGACCCCCTCCCAATTGTTCTCGTTGTTGTTGGCACATCATGGCAGGACACAAGCTAAGTGGATGTACAACTGGTGCGTGAGTTCTCATGTATGTCTATAATACATACTAGTTATATATCAAATTAGTTAATGTGTGAGGTCTACCATGGTGTTTGCCCCTTTATCAAGGTTGTCCCACATGAAAATGGAATGCCTAAAAAATTTAGTCGATCCCACTGTTGTGGAGCCTTCAATCTGTTGTTGTTGAGGGGGTTCGGGCGCCCGACCCCGTCTGATGAAATTCCTGAATTATGGTTCAAACTCTCTGGACTTTTTTGGGCGTTTTTGGGCGCCCGACCTGAGCCCTTCGGGGGACTGATGTGGAGGTTGGGCGTCCAACATGGCGACCGACTATGTAGGTGTATTTGCGCAGATGTGCGCCAATTGTTTCTATCTCTAGTTTTATCTTATATAAACGGATGTAATTGGGTAATAGGGCATCTAATATGTGGTTATATGCAATTGGGGTGAGTGAGAGAGTTTTGAGAAAGAGGGAATTAAGGTTTTCTCTTGGGCTTTTTTTGTTTCTTGGGTTGCTCATCTCATGTACTTCTGATATTTCATAGTGATCGCTTTGTGCCGTGGTTTTTTCTCGAAAGGGTTTTTCCACATAAATCGGATTGTGTTCTCTGTGATTGTTTGGCTTGGCTTGTTAGTTGTGTGTTAATCGTTTGATTCTCCTCTGTGCTTCCGCGAGGTTTTCTCAACAAGTGGTATCAGAGCTATTGTTGGGTGGTTGCAGATTCGAATTTTGAGACGATCGCAAGGCGTCAAGCACGAAGTTCAACATTGAGAAGTTCTCCGGCAAAAACAAATTTGAGTTATGGAAGGTGAAGATGAAGGCCATCCTAATTCAGCAAGGGGTTGGGTATGCCCTTGGGAAGCGACCAGAATCTATGAAGGAAGATGAGTGGACCTAGATGGACAAGAAAGCTAGAACCTCTATATAATTGTGCTTGACGTATGACGTCTTCTATCATGTCATAAGGGAGAAGACCGGAACGGATACATGGACCAAGATAGAGACCATGTTCGTGACTCTAGAGAACTGGATGTATCTGATGATGCAGCTTTTCACCTTGAAGATGGTGGAGGAGACCGATGTGGATGACCACATCAACACGTTTGACCGGTTGATTTACAAGTTGTTAAATATTGGTGAACAGATGAAGGATGAGTATCAAGCCTGCATCCTGTTGAACTCGCTTCCTAGTTCATATGAGTCGCTTAGAGACTTGTTGTGTGCAGGCAGAGAAATCATAAACGTATAGACCGTCGTCTCAGTCCTCCAGTCGAAGGCGATGAGACAGAAGAGCAGTGATGTTGGGTCTTCCTCTGATGCACTGATATGAGAGAAAGAAATTCAGAACAGGGTGAAGGATCATCGCGTTCTAGATCTAAATCCAAGGGCAAGGGCAAGGGCAAATTGAAGTGTTGGGGTTGTGTCCAGGGAGGGCACATGAAGAAGGATTATAAGAATCTTAAAGGAAAGAAAGAGAAGATAAGAGTCTTCAAAGGAAGCCAATACCATTAAATCTTCTGAAGGCGATAGTGATGTGTGCGAAGTTTTGACGATGTCGAGGATGAGATCTCTCAATGATGAGTGGATCATGGACTCTGGGTCTTCGTATCACATGTGCCCGGATTGGAGTGTCTTTACATCCTATAGGGAGTATGAGGGCGGCTTGATATTTCTAGGTGATGACTACGCCTACAAGGTTGTAGGGATTAGAACCGTGCACATGAAGTTGTTCTATGGGATCGAACGGACCTTGACAGAAGTGAGACACGTTCCCAGATTAAAGAAGAATCTGATTTTTCTTAGTGCACTCGAGGTGATGGGGTGCAAGTTCACCGGTTTTGATCGGTTCTGCAAAGTTTCAAAGCTAATATGAAGGGGTAGAGGCACGACAATATTTACAAGCTGATTGGGAGCACTTCATTGAGTGGAGCTACAACGACTATAGCGGATTCCACATCTGCACGTATGTGGCATGCCCGTTTAGGCCACATGAGCGAGCGGGGTATGAAGGTACTCTCAGATCATTCTTTGATTCCTGTTTTTAAATATCCGGACTTTAGTATATGCGAGCACTGTATGTATGGTAAACATTCTATATTATCGTTTAAAGGGGGAAAACATGTATATAAAAGGGTGCTGGAATATGTCCATTTTGATGTATAGGGGCTGTCGCCTATAGTTTCTGTTGGGGGATCATCATGGTTCGTGTCATTTATCGATGACTATAGCATGAAGGTTTGGGTTTATTTTCTGAAAAATAAATCCAACGTCTGCATCACTTTCAAGTATTAGAAGGCTATGGTGGAGAATCAGTCAGGGCAGAAATTGAAAGTACTAAGAACTGACAATGATGGAGAATTTACTTCAAGTGAATTTAATAAGTTTTGTAAGGAAGAAGGGATCATTAGACATGACATAGTGCACCACACACCAGAGCAGAATGGTGTGGCAGAGCAGATAAAGCAGAACCTCTTGGAGAGAGCCCGATCCATGTTAAGTAATGCTGGGTTGGGCAAATAGTTATGGACTGAAGCCGTTAACGCGGCTTGTTACCTGATAAATCGGTCACTTTCTACGACAATTGAATGTAAAATTCTTGAAGAAGTGTGGAGTGGTCATTCAATTGACTACTCATGTCTACGTGTATTTGGTTGTGAGGCTGACTCTCATGTACCATCAGTTGAGAGAGATAAGCTTGACCAAATGGCCAGAAAATGGATCTTTGTGGGTTATGGTGATGGTGTGAAGGGTTACAGGTTGTATAACCCTGCCACATGGAAAATCACCCTTAGCCATGATGT
Organism: Liriodendron chinense; assembly: GCA_003013855.2. Taxonomy (NCBI): domain Eukaryota; kingdom Viridiplantae; phylum Streptophyta; class Magnoliopsida; order Magnoliales; family Magnoliaceae; genus Liriodendron; species Liriodendron chinense. The sequence continues at coordinate 7,960,047 of ML058515.1, read as the reverse complement.
CAGATTTGATAAGGGTTCATTGTTCCGAAAGGATGAGCCAAAGGAATCGAAAAAATCAGAGGTTGTTGACATCTAGGTTGACAGAGATGAGACATGGGCCGATACTGAGACATAGATAGAGGTACAAGATCAGGTGGAGCAGACACCTGTGCGAAGAAACCCACCTAGAGATCGCAGGTTACCAGCGAGGTATAGGGATGACTCGAATGTTGCATTTGCCCTTCTTACGGATGAGGGGGATCCATCTACTTTTCAAGAGGCACTTGATGATGTTGATGCCGAAAAGTGGAAGATGACGATGCAGGACGAGATGAATTCTCTGTACAAGAATGAGACATTGGAGCAAGTGGAGCTTCCAGTGGGCCAAAAAGCGATTAGGCGCAAGTGAATTTTTCGGAAGAAACAAGATATGTACAAGGCTAGATTGGTGGCGAAGGAGTATGTTCAAAGAAGGTGTAGAATTCAATGAGATATTCGCGTAGGTTGTAAAGCAAGTATTTGTCAGGTTCATGTTGGCTCTGGTTGCCCAACACAACTTCGAGTTGGAACAGATGGATGTGAAAACTGCTTTCCTGCATGAGAAATTGAATGAGCAGATTTACATGTCGTAGCCAAAAGGCTATACAGTACAAGAAGCAGAGAACAAGGTTTGCAGGTTGAAGAGGTCATTGTATGGCCTCAAACAGTCGCCTAGGCAGTGGTACATGAAATTTGATTAATTTATGATGAGTCGTGGCTTTTCCAGGACCGAGTATGATCATTGTGTCTATTTTAAGACACTGAGTGATGGAAGGTTTCTTATACTGGTGTTATACGTCGATGGCATGCATATTGCTAGTCATAGTATGTCTGACATCAATGTGTTGAATACTCATCTTTCATAGACATTTGAAATGAAGGATTTGGGGGCTGCAAAGAGGGTTCTCGGCATTGTTATACATAAAGACAGAGAGAGGAGCAGGCTTTAATTATCTCAGGCTGAATACCTAGGGAAGGTATTGGTGAAGTTTGGGATGATACGACAAAGCCTGGAGCGTTCCCCACGTGGCTCACTTCAAGCTTTCTTTAGAGCAGTGCCCCAAGACAGATGAATAGAAGCAGGATATGTCTCGTGTGCCTTATTCGAGCGCAGTGAGCAGCTTGATGTATGCTATGGTCTGTACAAGACCTGATATTTCACATGTAGTAGGTGTTGTGATCAGATTCATGGCAAACCCCGGAAAGCAACATTGGGAGGCAGTGAAATGGATACTTCGGTACATTTGTGGTACGTAGGACTATGTTTTGACATTCCAAAGGTCTAAGGACAACTTGATTGGGTATGTGGATTCAGATTACGCAGATAGTGTGGATTGTAGGAGGTCGATTTCAGGAAACTCGTTTGTCTTAGCGAGTGGATCGATTAGTTGGATGTCTAAGCTTTGGTTGGTGGTGACTCTTTCCACCACTGAAGCTGAGTATATGGCAGTGACAGAAGCGTTCAAGGAGGCTGTTTGGTTAAGGGGAATGATAAATCAGTTGGGGCTTCAGCAGAAGGCTGTGCCGGTAAATTGTGATAGCTCAGTGCTATAAATTTGGCAAGAATTTTGTTTATCACTCTTATACTAAACACATTGATGTGCGTCACCATTTTATCCGATAGGTACTTGAGGAAGGAGATGTGACTCTGGACAAGATTCACACCAGCATGAATCCGACGGACATGCTCACTAAGGTAGTTCCTGTAGAGAAGTTCAAGTTCTGCACAACTTCTCTGGGATTGGCGAAGACGGAATGAAGATGCAGTGTGTACAAAAAGCGGTGGAGCTGTGATTGAAGATGAGATGATGAATGAAGCAAGGAGGAATATCAGAGACTGAAGCCTCGGTGGAGATTGTTAGTGGAGCCTTCAATCTGTTGCTGTTGAGGGAGTTCGGGCGCCTGACCCCGCCCGATGAAAATTTTGAATCATGGTCCAAACTCTCTGGACTTTTTTGGACGTTTTCGGGCGCCCGATCCGAGCTTGTAGGGCGACAGACGTGGGGCTCAGGCACCTGACATGAGTATTTGCACAAATGTGCCCTACTTGTTTTTTATTTCCGCTTTTATCTTATATAAACAGGTGTAATCAGGCAATAGGGTATCAATACGTGCTTATACGTAATTGCGGTGAGAGAGAGAGAGAGAGAGAGAGAGAGGACTAGGGTTTTCTCTTGAGTTTTTTTGCTTCTTGGGTTGTTCATCTCATGTACTTCTGATATTTCATAATGATCGCTTTGTGCCGTGGTTTTTTCCCGAAAGGGTTTTTCCACGTAAATGGGATTGTGTTTCTTGGGTTGTTCATCTCATGTACTTCTGATATTTCATAGTGATCGCTTTGTGCCGTGGTTTTTTTCTGAAAGGGTTTTTCCACGTAAATGGGATTGTGTTCTCTGTGATTGTTTGGCTTGGCTTGGCTTGTTAGTCGTGTGTTGATCACTTGATTCTCCTTTATGCTTCCACGAAGTTTTCCCAACACCCACCATTAGATGTGCCCAATGTGAATGTGGATTTTTTTTGAGTGGTTTGTTCATTGTTTTCTATATGGTGTGCCTCACCAAAGAGTTAGATCCACCCAATTTTTAGGGCATCCCATTTTTAGTCCAACCTCACTAGAGGGGGAGATGTAATACAAAAACCATGATGAGCCTCACACACCAACTTAGTTAGGCTTACTACTAGTTCCAACTAATGAGTTAGCATTTCTTAGGTAGGTGGGTGGGTTGGGGGAAGGTTCGATGTCGCATGCATGTGATAGAATAAAAGTCATTTGATGGGTGGACTGTATACATAAGTGGTCTCGTGCTAGGGGTGGGCCCAACATGATACTTATGTGAAATCCACTCCAACAACAAGGGCTACGTTGAAATTTTAGGCACATTATTCAAAAACCATTCGGTTTATGATTCAGATTGGCCACGCCAGGGTAAAAGGTAGGAGAAGGGGATACCTACCATTGAATTTTTACAGGGCCCACCATTACGTCTATGTGAAATCCACTCAAACCATTATCTTCCACATGAAAATTCATTCATAGCAATAAAACATTAGGCACATATATGATTTATGTGGGGCCACACCAAGTGAAACAATTTGGATTGTAAGCATCCTCGTACACATTTCCAGGAATGTGACCCACCTAAATTATGGATATGGCTGATATTTGATCCCTACAGCTAAAATTTTCAAACCCACCTTATGGATGCAGTGGATTTCACGTACATGGCAAGGTGGTCCCACCCTCAGCCCACCCTATTGGCTTAAGATGGCACGACCAGCAGAATGTGGACTCCATTATGCATGCCAACGGTGACAGTACCGACCTCACTACTTGTTAGCATGCATTCCCACTGGGTGGAGGGGTGGGCTCCACCGTGAAGTGTATGTGAAATCCACTCCGACAATAAGGTGTATGGCGAAACTTATATACAGGGTTCAAAGATCAGCCACTTCTATAATTTATGTGGGACGCATTAGTGGAAATAGTGCAGGCTGACACTCACCATCCAAACTGTTTCACTTTGTGTGGCTCAAGAAAATCATACACATGTCTAGTTTTTGGTTCATGCCCATGAATTTTTATGAGGCAGATAATGGTAGGAATGGATTTCACAAACAAATCAGGGTGGGGTCCACCCTCAGGCCGCTGTCTAAGTATGCCTCAATGCGCGCGAAGTCTCCTGCGGTGTGGTTTGCAGGAGAATATGTGTGTGTAATTTGTGACATCCAATTTGTCAAATATATATATATATATATATATATATATATATATATATATATATATATATATTCAAATCAGTCTAAATCGAGACCCCAGTTGGACATATTAAAGGGTAAAGTGAAAAATCATCTATAAATTGTTGTTGCCCACTTGAATTTTGAAATGGCCTGATTTTTTTTGTTGTCCCTTCGTCCCAGAGAGTGCATCCAGTGAATGCATCTGATAGCATATAAATAACAGGGTGAGCCCCACAAAACAGTTTCTAAGGTTTCATTGGTTGGGTTTCCCCTACCATCAGTTCCTTGTTGTGTAGCTCACATGAGTTTCTGATCAGGCTGAATTTTGGTCTCATGGCATACATTGAAGGGCACATCTCATTGATGGGGCGAACCTAGTGCACATATTGTGGTGTGCCCAGAGAGGTCATCTCTGCCCTAACTTAGGGCATATGTACTTCTGTGTAGAGAGAGGAATGCTCACTTGCGCACAGTTCTCACAAAAACTCGTGAGCACTTTTTGAGAACTCATCACATGTGATGTGATCCGAAAATCTGAGCCATCCAAACACCCCAATAAAACCCTATGGCCCAATTTTTACCTTGATCCTGAACTTTGGTGGGCCCTGGAAAAAGGAAACAATTTTCTCCCTTGATTTGCCTCTCTCTCTCTCTCTCTGCTCGGTCCACCAAAGTTCTAGATATGGGTAAAAGTTGGGCCCTGAGGGCTTTTTAGGGTGCTGCATCACATGGACAGTTTAGATTTTGGGCTCACATTATGTGTGATGAGTTCTCAAAAAGTGCTCACGAGTTCTCATGAGAACGGGTGCGCAGCACTGGTGAGCATTCCTCTCTCTCGCTCTCTCTCTCTCCTCGCTCTCTCTCCACTCTCTCTCTCTCTCTCTCTCTCTCTCTCTCACTCTCTCTCTCTCTCTCCTCTCTCTCTTCTCTCTCTCTCTCTATATATATCTTATTATATATATATATATATATATAGATTATATATATATATCTATATATATATATATATATATATAACATAGTAACTTAACATCAAACCAATTGATAACTACAAACCTGCCATGTGTCTCGACATAAAACCCGCCTGATAGGATTGCTCTTGTAAAATCAGTTTGATCCAATCATTAGATTGTCCACGCCATTGGAATAATAGAAATAACTCATAAATGAGCTCGTAAATCATATGAAGATGATGGGCCACCCACATGAAGATAATGGGTCATCTTGTTTTGGAGTATGGCATTTTTTATGGTGGGGTGGGTGATCCTTATTGATGGTTTGGATGCTAATCATGTGAATTCAAAGCTGTTTGGTTTTCACTTGTTTCCTTTTGTGCCAAACATCAAATATTGGATCATGTTGATTTTTGCGAAATTTGAGACTCATGGTCAGGCCGACCTATTGGACAGGTTGAAATGTTGCACCCATATTGTAGGTTGGATGTTATACCACTGGTTAGACAATAACTTTTTTTTTTGTTAGTCACGCAACGCACCGTTAGCTGAGCAACACAACCACCCAGTTAGTCACACGATGCACCCACTCGCCGGTGGGGTTAGTGTGTGTCCTTAGCAATTAAACCTGAGACCTGCTGTTGAAAAGCCTAGGCGTCTTCCAGCTGGGCTAGCAGGCCAGACACTGGTGGGGTTAGTGTGGTTAGACAATAACTTACCTACCAGTTGGATATGAGACTTTTTAGGCAGATATGGATAGAAAGTTGATAGATGAAGAGAGGAAAAGTATCCACTGTTATCGATTCTATTTTGCTCAGCTAGTAAGCACTTTATCTTCATACAAATGGACCTACTTGACTGTCATCTGCTGGGCATTATAATGGATGGGTGTACCTTGAAAATTAGATTATGGTAATAATCTTAGCCCCTAGCTGGATGACTTTAGTTGATTAAAGATTCATGATTAGAAAAATACTCAACCATGGTGGACCTTGATGAAAGAAGTCCAATTGGTTGTATGATCATCTCACTGGTTATGATATTTCTAGTACAACCGATCCATTGTATGGTCCAACATATGAATGATCAAATCCTAAATATATGCTTTGCATAGGAATGCAGGACTTATAACTAATATGCATCACACATGCACAACACGAGCGAGAGAGAGAGAGAGAGAGAGAGAGAGAGAGAGAGAGAGAGAGAGAGAGAGATGTTGCACCTTGTACCACTTGATCTCCCATTGCAATTGTAGTGCTGCACCATGAATAAGCCATGGTCGATTTGGTCCGCATGTGGCCGCAAGGTGTAGGGCACTGTTACCGTCCTTGTCCAGTTTATGAAACACCCTATCCTTGTATTTGTAATTATCTAGTAAGAACTTATACACGTACGGCTGCCTATTCTCCACTGCCAGTAAGACAACATTCTTGCCATCTCGATTCTCGTCTTCAATAGCCACAGGAGTAACTTTCAGAATAGTTTGCACCATTTCCCTCACCCCCATCTTTGCAGCCACTAAGATTGGAGTCTCCTGTTTACCTGTCAACTTATTGTAGGTAATAAAATTTATAGCGCAGATGCAAGAACTTTTTGAGGTCAACTTAATGCACACTACTTCATGAAGATGAAAGTACAAGAACTAACAGAGAATATTATGAAGAGAAGCATTTAATCACATGCAAATATAAAAGACTAACATCTAGTGTTGGGGTTAGGAGCCCTGCAGCGGAAGCAATCAAAGCAGGCGAGGAACACACCATAATGGTAATCAACAAACAAATCATCACACACAAGAAGGCAAACCAAATTTTACGTGGAAAAACCCCTCACGGGTAAAAAACCACGGCACAAAGCGACACCAATCCACTATGAATCAGAAGTTACAAGAGATTATAGAAGAATACCCTGGATCACAGCCCACAAGAGAAATCCCAAGCTACCCGAAGCTAATTCTCACATGAGAAGGACAAACCCATCCCTTTCACTCAACCCAGAGAACTCCAAGCTTCCTCCCTAGCTCTTTCTCTCACCCTAGAACCCTCTCAATCCCTTGGCCAATTGGCGGCAACCCTAATCTCGGATTACATCTCCTTAAATAGGAGAAAAATCGGAATTAGAAACTCCTTGCGCAAAACTGCGCACGAAACCCAGTCCAAAAAGGAAACTGCCGACCGGTTGCCGGTCGGCTGGCCGGCTGGCTGGATGGCCTAGAAAGGTTCTAGCAACCTGCTGTCTTGCTCCATCGTGACCAACCGGTCGGTGGTCTTCATGCGTGAAGAGTGGAGGCGTTCAATCCCAACAAACTCCACCACGACTCTAATCTTCATGCAACACCTTACCACGTACCATCTTCAATCTCTACTCTGTCATCATCATAGCTCCACCGCTCCTCATGCCTCATCAACTTCAAACTTGCACCTTCACCACCCGCTCGCTCATGTGGCCCTTGAGCACGCCACACACGAGCAATCGTGGATCCCGCTGCCGATCTCGCAGCTCTACCATGAATAGTGCTCCCGATCAAACCCGATCGCAGTCGACAAACCTGATTGAGATATTTGCGTACCGATCCACCTTCCTCAAATCTACTTCTTTCATAGATACTTATCGCTTTCCACGTTTTTCTTTCACGGAATCCTTCTCCATAACAAATCCCAAGCTACCCGAAGCTAATTCTCACATGAGAAGGACAAACCCATCCCTTTCCCTCAACCCAGAGAACTCCAAGCTTCCTCCCTACCTCTTTCTGTCTCCCTAGAACCCTCTCAATCACTTGGCCAATTGGCGGCAACCCTAATCTCTGATTACATCTCCTTAAATAGGAGAAAAACCGGAATTAGAAACTCCTTACGCAAAACCGCGCAAGAAACTCAGTCCAAAAAGGAAACTGCCGACAGGTCGGACCCCCCAACGGCCGGTCGGCCGGCCGGCCAGATGGCCCAGAAAGGTTCTAGCAACTTGCCGTCTTGCTCCATCGGCTGACCGGTCGGTGGTCTTCATGCGTGAAGAGTAGAGGCGTCCAATCCCAACATCTAGGACTCTTGAATGAATTCTTTCTATTTTTGCCTCGAATATTAGTTATTAGAGTTTCTATCATGTACAGAAATTATTAAGGGGATGTAATCTAGTGCTTGTGAGTCAAGGGAGTCTCCATATTCTATATCACATAAGCTGTGCGGGAGTCTCTGTATTGTATATCACATAAGCCGTGCATGGATAAATTCTAACAATTTATTGACTTGATCTTAATTGTAAATGAGACAAGAAGAAGAAGAAGAAGAAGAAGAAGAAGAAGAAGAAGAAATAACATGGGTTATATAAAAGACTTCAGTCCAATCACATGATCGGATGGATCAGATCAAACAACAAACAACATGTCAAGAGCTACAATCAAGAAGTTGCACGAGTCATGCAATCCTAAAATCAAGGAGCTGATTGATCTTACATAAAATTCTCGTAGCTATTATGAGAATGTTACTTGTAGCTGCTCCTTTGATTGAGCTCTATTGTAATTGTAAATTGCTATGTTTTCTCCTTTGATTGAATTTTATTGTAATTGCAATCACATAAGAAATTCTATATATACAAGATAAGTCTACGATCCCTTTCAAAAAGATTGAGAGAGAACTTTTCAAAATTCTCTTATCTTTGGTTTCTTTATAATATCAGAGCCACTCAAGGAAATCATGCATATTCTCATTTTCTTTATGGCTTCTTAGCATCCCTACCTGACCCAACTTAATGTAGCCAATTTTGTCTCTAAAATTGACACACATGAACTGCTTGATGTGAGAAACACAAATCCTCTCACTGATCGAAAGCCGAGATTTGCTCACGTTCATTAATGGAGAAACACTAATACCGGATCCAAAGGTTGAGTCTCCCGACAACAGAGAGAAGATCTCAAATCCAGTCTTGATGTCTGGGACACAGATGGACTGGCTCGTTAAGGCATAGATCATAGGAACACAGATGGACCAGCTCATTAAGGTATAGATCATAGGAACTCTCTCTGAAGAAGTCATTGGACTTGTTGTTGGTTTAAAAACCTCAGCTGAAGTGTAGCAAACATTGACAAACACATTTGCTCATAACTCCCAAGCTCAAAAGTTTGAGTTACAATGAAAAAATATAGTGCTTAAAGAAGGGTACATCTCCTCTTTCTGAATATTTGTGAGAATTTAAATCTATTTGTGACTAGTTGAATGCTATTAGCAAACTTATTCTACATTAGAGTGAGGTGTTTTTGTTGTTAGGTGGTCTCAGTCCTAAATACGAGTCATTTGCAACAATAGTGGTCAAACCCCTCGTTCCCTCCTATGTTGATCTGATCCCTTTACAAAGTCATGAACTTCACACTAAAGAATATCAAAGCAAACCAGTAAATCATTCTATGGCCTTTTATTGATAGAGATATGGAGGAGAAAATAAAAATAATAATTACATCAAAGGAAAAAAAGGCTTTCATCAGACCGGTCAAAGAAACCCCTCCTCCGAAAAGAAAAGAAAAAAAAACTTGCAGGATCATGATCAATCAAATGGTTAGCAAGGTGATTGATCTTCTCAAAATTGGAACATTGGCAGCATTGCCACATGTTATATCTGTAAAAAAACAAGGTTATGATGCTCTCAAATGCTAATACCAATTCAATAATAGTTTTCAGGCAGAAAATATTCCCCAAACTTTAGCCACAATGCATGCAACTATCTGATGCATAGGACACTGAATAGTTCCCAGATATTGGAGCTTCTGCTCACATCACTGGAAACGCAGGTACCCATACAAACTTAATTCCATATCATAGGACAAATTCTATTACGATAGGAAACGGAAAATGCCCGTGTATTTCTCACATTGGTGAATGGAATACAATTAATGACACAACTACTCTTCCTTTAAAGAATGCGTTATTAGTACCTTCTATTAGAAAGAGTTTGCTTTCTGTTTCCAAATTAGCCACTGATTATCTTTGTTATTTTATATTCAATGGTAATTGTTTCAAAATCAAGGACATGAAGACAAATAGAATATTGGCATCAAAGAATAGAGTCAGAAGATTGTACACGTTGGATGGTGTGCATACAAAGTTATACTTCTCTAATTGGTTTAATACTACAGCTGAGGACGTGTGGCATCAAAGACTCGGACATTCACAAGCGAGAGTTCTTACATTTCTCAAGAATAATGGTTTTTATTTCAGTAAATAATAAATCCACTGCTATGTGCACAAGTTCTCAGTTTAGTAAGAATGCTAAATTGCCCTTTTATACTTCTAATAAATCGATCCGTAGAACCAATAAATAAAGTTCACTGTGATTTGTTAGGATCAGCTCCAGTCAACTCTCAGTTCAGGGCTTTCGCTACTATGTTTGTCTTTATTTATGATTTTCAAGGTTTAGTTGGTTCCACCTATTAAAAAATCTGATTTTTTTCCGGATCTTTTCTTATTTTTCAAAAACTGTTAGAAAGACAACTTGAACGAAAAATTAAGATTTTCGATTCAGATAGCATAGGTGAATTCTCCAAGAAGGAATTCTTAGAGCATATAGTTGATTGTGGAATCGCACATCATATATCTTGTTGAGGAACACCTGAACAAGATGGTATTGCTGAGCACAAACATAGGCATGTGGTAGAACTAGGCCTAACTATGATGTATCGTGTCATTGTTCCAAAATATTTCTAGCTAGAAGCATTTGTTTAATCGCCTCCTATCACCTTGAACATGTCATGCCTATATACTATCTTGTTTCAGAGAAAGCTAGATTATTCAGACGAAGAGTTTTTGGGTCATCCTGCTTTTACTTGCGAAATTATGCAACAAATAAGTTTTAGCCTCGATCCTGCTGTGCATCTTCCTTGGTTATAATGACAAGCACAAAGGCTACTGTTGCCTTCATCGTTCCTTTGGGCATGTATACAACATGAAATGAGCTATTGAAAATTAATTTCGGCAGCATTTCGGCTCTATTTATGGTCCCACCGAGATGGAGGAAGGGTTGTGAGGGTTTGGAAACCCTATTGTATGCTTCAGACCAAAGCTTGAATCATCCCAGTAGAGCTGTACATGAACCGAGCTAGCTCGAAAAGCTCGCTCGGCTCGGCTCGAAAAAGCTCGGTTCGGCTCGGCTCGTAGGGTTGAACAAGCTAAGCCAAGCCTTTTTTTATGGGCTCGTTGAAAATTCAAGCCAAACTTGAGCTTGGGCTCGATTCGGCTCAGCTCGAACCAGGCTCGGTTCGGCTTGGTATTTAAAATATATTATATATTAATATATATATATATATATATATATATATATATATATATATATATATATATATATATATATATATATATATATATATATATATATATATATATATATATATATATATATATATAAAGTTTAAAATAAAAAAACAAAACCCTAAAAGTCGCCCTTGCCTGCGGTTGCCTGACTGCCTTCCGACCGTCGCCCTGTTATCTCCTCTCTCTCTCTGCTTGTCGCTCGGCCAGTCAAAGCTCGACCATTCCGGCAGTCCCCAACCCTGTCCGACAGCCGACCACCCTCCAGGCCTGGGCAACACCCATTCCAGCAATCCCCAACCTTGTTCGAGAGCCGACCGCCCCTGTTCGACAACCAACCTTCCTCCAGCCGACAACCGCCCCTGTCCGACAGCCGACCTTCCTCCAGTCGACGACCTCCTCCGTCTGACCGCCCCAACCACGAAAGCCCAAGCTTGATAGCGGCTCGAAAGCTCGGCTCGAATTTAGGCTCGAAAGCTTAAAGCTCGAATTTGACTCGAAAGCTTGACCAAACCAATCCAAGCCTGCCAGTTAGGCTCGAGGACCAAGTTGAGCCAAGCCCAAGCCCAAGTCGCCTACTGACCAAACCAAGTTGAACTGTCTAAAGCTCAGTTCGGCTCGGCTCGTGTATAGCTCTACATCCCAGACTTGAAAATCATGGCCAACAACTTGAATTATCAGCTGGAAGAAAGTTGTGGGGCTTCTCTTGGAGTTGCGTGGTTGTATCACTTGGAGTTGCGCGATCGCACAACTTGCTTGGAGTTGCACTTATGCGCCGCGTGGAGTTGCGCACAACTGCGCGACTTGCTTGGAGTTGCCTAGTCGCGTTACTTGGAGTTGTGCGAGTCTTCCTTGTTACCTCTCGGTTGCTCAAACAAGGTCTTTGGGGAAAATCCAAATTCTCATAAGTGTTCAAATGAGAAGGTTAAGGGGTATTTAAAGGCATTGGCACGTGTGAAACCCCTTCTCATGCAACACCTTTGCGCAACTGCTCTGCTTGGAGATACTTGGTCGCGCAACCAACTTGGAGTTGTGCAGCGCAACCAACTTGGAGTTGTGCAATCGCACAACTTGCTTGGAGTTGTGCCACCCGCTGCTTGGAGTTGCGGGGCCATGCAACTTGGAGTTTTTCCATTGCACTACTGGGAGTTGCACTGTTGCGCAACTGCATAGCGTTGTGTGTCTTTGATGCTTGCAGTTTCGTGGTCGTGCAACTACTTGGCGTTGCGCACCTTAGATGCTTGGAGTTGTGCAGTCACGCAACTTGGAGTTGCACAGCTACTCTTCTTGCATTTGAGAGGCTACTCTTCTTACAGTTGTGCGGCTGCTCCGCTTGCTATTATGCAACATTTCTAGAATCCGCACGACTCCAGAAAATGGAAAGTACCTTATGAACCTGCACAACACCTCCAAAACCTGCTCAGCACCTCTTGAATCCGCACAACACCTTCATATCCTACACAACACCTACAGAATCTGCACTACACCTTCATAACCCGCACAACACCTTCATAATGAACTTTTCATGCCATAATAGATGCCCCCTCGATCCTCATTTAATAATTCGAAGATGGAATCAAAGGTGGATCAATTTCCCAACAATTGACATGCCAAGTATTTGTTGCAGAAACTTTCCTGTCGCGTGATCACTAGAGTTGCGCGGCTAATCTTGTTACGCTATCGGGTCCCACGCATTTGCAGCAGGTCCAGACGCCTGTATAAACCCGTCAATCATCCTTCCTTCTCACTTGATTTCATTTTGCACCAAACTTTCGCTTGTCCAGCTTCCTGTTGCATGTCCACACAATGCAATTCGCTGTGGAGAAAATGTATGAGATATCTCATCGGCTTTATAATTAACGCAATTTTTATGCGATTAACCATAGTTGCAAGAGGAGTTAGAGGAGACAATTCCAAATGAAGAATATTAGAAGACATGTGACGTAGATTTTCCTTTCTATTTAAAGTTGAAAGCATTGATGTAATAAGGTATATTAGATGACCACTAGTTTAGATAAGTGAAGACATTTTAGTTGATTTTATATTTGGAAACTTTAAATACAAAGCTTGATATATTTTATTCCTATGTGATGAATACCATGCGAATGTGATTGGAAAAAAAATAAGTTGAGATTTTGAAGTATCCATTCATTATTAATTTAACATCCTCGAATTCAGGAGTTGAGTCTGAAATTGCGCCTACAGCTCACACATGAGGCACAATGCGTGCAGAAGCATAGAGCGAAGCTACTAGAATTATGGCTAAGTCCTAGAGGGGGGGGGGCTCCTACTTAAATTATTCTACAATTTAAGCTAAGTAAGAACACTTCGGCTTCCAAGCCTAAATGGGTCCAATCACAAAGACTAACAAATGAATAAGCAATTAAGCAACCTACTCTAAAGCATAGATTAACAAATGATGTAACTAATCAAGCACCTAATCTATGCAATTAATGTAGACTATAAGAGATGCATCCATATAAGCTCAAGTCTATACAATTAGTGAAAATACATCTTGTGTGTGAATGTGCATATCTAGTGCCTAGCATTCATGTCTATCAAGCATTCATAATTAAACAATTAAACGTACAATGCTAACATAACAATGTGCTCAAATACATCACAAACACAAGCATGTATAGTGGTTCGACTACATGTCTACTCCACTCTTGATTGTAGTACTCATCCCTTGAGCACACCGGATTTCACTAAGAGAGTTTAAATCAGGCTCCTCTCAACCTACATATTTTAAGTCGGTTCCACCCAACCAAGGAGTTTGACAAGGTTCCTCCCAACCTATTAAGGTGTTTAATGGTTCCGCCCAACCAAGGAGTTTAACAAGGTTCTTCACAACCTTTACAACATGCATATACTCCAGCCGAAGGCTCCACACGGAGACTTGGTTCAACCCTCTCACAAAGGCCTAAGTCCTACAACCGAACCTATCGAGTTTGGTAATTCAAACTCTCATACTCAATCCTACATGAGGAAAGTGCATGTCGACTCTTACAAATGACAACCTGTCGGATTTTAGCCTCATTGATGCGCCGCTTCGGGTTACTTGATCTCCGCTCTCCCGTGCTTCAATCAACTACCCTTTGCTCCCCCGATCACTGATGCCGATGCGTCGCCAATGCTCCAGCTCCAATGATCAGCTTCCTTGCATATGATGCTCCATTGGAGATGCTCAAGGTGCTAGGAGGTGGCGAATCCTCTACAACTAGTAGGAAATGGGTTGCCTAGAGGAATACACCTAATTGGATTCCTAAGGAGTGTTTAGGCAAGGGTTCTACCTATGATTAAGGTGTCTAAACTCCTAGGAATTAAGAGAGAACAAGTCTATTCTCATTTGAGCTTTAAATGCCCAATGCATATTATGAATCACAGGGAGAATAGCTTGGATGGGTTAGGATTAGAGCTTCTAATGGTTTGCAATAGTAGTGGCTTCTAAATCATTAAATTCTCTCTTTTTAGCCCAAATAACGAACTCTCCACTTTAATAGATAAATCTCCAACGGTAAAAAAACGGGTTGATTCACGAATCTTCGATGGCATTGAACTCAGATTCGATGGCATCGAAGATGCCTTCTATGGCTCGAAAGCCTACTTCGATGGAATCGAAGAACTGTCCAGAGAGTTTCTGATGTTGCATAGCCATCCAGTTTGATGGCATCGAACACTCTTCAATGGCATCAAACAAGTCACTTCGATGGACTCGAAAGGTTGTACGATGGAATCTAAGAATGTCCAGAGAGTTTGCATTTTCCTAGACATACGTTCAATAAAATCGAACTGGTCTTCGATCATTCGAAATACATTTCGAGGGCATCGAAGTGCAATAAAAAACTATTATTTGTGCCAATTTGTTTACAGTAGTTAACACCTCTTTAATTAGCCTAACTTATCATGTTTTTCAATATGATCCAAGGCTAATGATGATGACTAAGGGTTTTCTTATTTGGTCCAAGTCATCTAGAGGATTTGGTTATTTTGGTTATAAGGGTTAGGGTCACTAAAGCATCTCTTTTACCTATTCTTCCTTGATGATGCTTGTCCACTTGAATCTTCGGTCTTCAGCTTGTCAAGGCTCAACCGACATTACAATACATGGACACACATGATTGACAAATAAGGTGCACTAGTATGACACAAAAAAGTGCACTAACAATCTCCCCCTTTGTCAATTACGTGACAAAAACCTAACTTAGACCTTGTCATGGTCCATACCAATGACAATACCAAAACAACAAATAAATTACACGTCAAAGAAAAGATTACAGCTTGAATTAACACTAAGACATGTAATATTAAGCATTGCTCCTCTTGATTGCTCCCCTATAACCTATCAATCCTTGCAACACAAAACACAACAATTTGTTTTGGTGGGACTTGATCATTCTCCCCCTTTTTGTCAGCAATTGACAAACCAATGTCTCATCCTTAATGGTACACCTAAGTAAAGGGAAGTAGAGATTAGAGTGTATCAGTTATAACTATAAAAAGATGCTAACAAGGAGAGTACAAGGGTGCATGAACATTAAAACATGGAGCATGTATGGAGCATGATCAATAATAAAATATACCTAAGCATAGGTGATCATGCATAGTTGGTCATTGGAAGTTAAACATGAAAACATAAATGACCAAGGCATAGATTAGCATCATTAAGCCCATATTCAGTAAGATTATGCTAATCCAAGCAGAGTGAAAGTCTAGCATTCTAAAGATACCAAAATAAACACCAAATGTTAAGATATCAAAGGCTAATGAGGCTTGAATCCTCTAATATGCCTATAGTATTCAGATTCTAGCTACCCTCATCAACTATTTCTAGTTTGTTCTTCTTAAGGGTAACTAATTTCCACAACTCCTTCATGAAATTCAGCGAATGAGGAGGGGTTGGGAACTTCTTCTCCTAGAATGGATAATGGTCAGGATCCTCTTTTAGATTAGGGGGAAGAGAGGTAGTGGTGGAGGTCATGAGAATTCTCACTGGTTTTTGTCTCCCATCACTGGTAGAGTTACTAAATTCGCTTTTGGACTCTTCCGTATCATCTCATGTTGCTGCCATAGGCTTTTTACCTTTTCTTTTAGACTTTTCTTAGCATTCATTGGTAACATGACCATTGATCACAGTTGTAACATTAGACAGATTCGGACTTGGAGGATTTTCCTTTAAATTTTTTATCCTTCTTATCTTTCTTATTACAACTCTTTCCTCTATTCATTTTGAGAAATTGCTTAAATTGACGATTGAACTTTTCTTCCTCATCCTCATCACTAATATCTTCTTCGTCTTCCACTATTTTCCTATGTGGGCGCCTATAAGAAGATTTTAAGACAGCGTTCTACTTCCTAGAGGGAGCCTTAAAGTGTAGTTCATGAGTTTTTAGGGAACCTAAGAGTTCTTCTACTTTCATATTGTCTATGTCTCTACACTCTTCTAAGGCTATATGACTTTGGAGTTAAATCTCTCTAAGAGGGACCTAAGTATTTTCCTACATATACGCCCATTCAGAACCTGTTCTCCTAAACCAAACATGGAGTTTCAAATGTCAGACAATTTGGTATTGAACTCCATAAAAGTTTCAGACTTTTCCATTTTAATGTTTTCAAATTTTGTGGTCAGAAGCTTAGAGCGCTTTACTATGGTAGTTCCCTCGTGGGTTACTTCCAAGATGTCCCACGCTTCTTTTACAGTTATGCATGTGAGTATATGTTGAAATTCATCCGGAAAAATTGCACAACAAATCACATTGAGAGTTTTGGCATTTGCCGCATATTTAGCTCTCTCATTATCACTCCATTTATCATCATCTTTGGGAGTGATAATGGCCTTGCCATCAACCACCACTTGGTCCATGGGTATAATGTATCCTTGATTGACACTAACCCATACCGAACGGTCCAAGGATTGTAGAAAAATCTTCATCCTAGCCTTCCAATAGGCATAGTTAGACCCGTCAAAGTACAGTGGACGGTTAATCTCACTCCCATCATGGTTAAACATGATTCTAAAGCTCCGATATTGGATCTCACTCTAGACTGTTAAGTCCTTGAAGAGTAACCTTCTCTGATACCAATTGAAATTGTGCCTACAGCTCACGCTTGAGGCGCAATGCGTGTGAGAGCAAAGAGCGGAGCTACTAGAATTATGGCCAAGTCCTGGGGGGGGGGGGGGGGGGGTCGAGGGTGTGATTAGGACCTTTTTTAAATTCCTTTCGCCTGCCTAAATTATTTTACAATTTAAGCTAAGTAAGCAAGAACACTTTGGCTTCCAAGCCTAAGTGGTTCCAATCACAACGACTAACAAATGATTAAGCAATTAAGCAACCTACTCTAAACGCATAGATTAACAAATGATCTAACTAATCAAATACCTAATCTGTGCAACTAATGTAGACTATAAAGGATGCATACATATAAGCTTGAGTCTGCACAATTAGTGAAAATATATCTTATGTGTGAAATGTGACTATCTAGTGCCTAGTATACATTCTTATCAAGCACTCATAATTAAACAATTAAACATACAATGCTAAGATAATAATGTGCTCAAATACATCATAAACACAAGCATGTATGGTAGTTTGACTACGTGTCTACCCCACTCTCGGTTACCGTACTCATCCCTTGAACACATCGGATTTTACTAAGAGAGTTTAAATCAAGTTCCCCTCAACCTAGGTGTTTGAAGTCAGTTCCACCCTACCAAGATGTTTAATGGTTCCACCCAACAAAGAAGCTTGACAAGGTTCCTCCCAACCTATTAAGGTGTTTAATAGTTTTAGCAAGGTTCCTCCCAACCTTTACAACATATGTATACTCCCGCCGAAGGCTCCACACGGAGACTTGGTTCAGCCCTCTCACAAGAGCTTATGTCCTACAATCGAACCTATTGAGTTTGGCAATTCAAACTCTCATACTCAATCCTCCACGAGGAAAGAGCATGTGAACTCTTACAACCTATTAAGGTGTTTAATAGTTTTAGCAAGGTTCCTCCCAACCTTTACAACATATGTATACTCCCGCCGAAGGCTCCACACGGAGACTTGGTTCAGCCCTCTCACAAGGGCTTATGTCCTACAATCGAACCTATTGAGTTTGGCAATTCAAACTCTCATACTCAATCCTCCACGAGGAAAGAGCATGTGAACTCTTACAAATGACAACTTGTCGGATTTGAGCCCCGTTGCTGCGCTGCTTCGGGTTGCTTGATCTGCGCTCTTCCGTGCTTCAATCAGAGCTACGCTTTGCTCCCCCAATCACTGATGTCGATGCATCGCAATGCTCCAACTCCAATGATCAGCTCTCTTGCATACGATGCTCCATTGGAGATGCCCAAAGTACTAGGAGGTGGTAAATCCTCTACAACTAGTAGGAAATGAGTTGCCTAGAGGTATACACCTAAGTGGATTCCTGGGCAGTGTTTAGACAAGGGTTCTACCTAGGATCAAGGTGTCTAAACTCCTAAGAATCAAGAGAGAACAAGTCCATTCTCATTTGAGCTTTGAATGCTCAATGCTTGTGATGAATCACAAGGAGAATGGCTTAGATGGGTTAGGATTAAAGCTTTTAATGGTTTGTAATAGTGGTGGCTTCTAAATCACTAAATTCCCTCTCTTCAGCCCAAATAACAAACTCCCCACTTTTATAAATAAATCTCCTATGGTAAAAAAAAAAAATGGGCAGATTTGCGAATCTTCAATGGCATAGAACTCATCTTTAATAGCATCGAAGATACCTTCGATGGCTCGAAAGCTTACTTCGATAGAATTGAAGAACTATCCAAAGAGTTTCTGATGTTGCTGGACATCCATTTCGATGACATTGTACACTCTTCGATGGCATTGAACAAGCCACTTTGATGAAATCGAAAGGTTGTACGATGGGATGAAATCGAAAGGTTGTACGATGGAATCGAAGAACGTCCAGAGAGTTTGCATTTTCCTGGACATATGTTCGATAAAATCGAACTGGTCTTCGATGTCATCAAAGACCAATCGAAATACATTTCGATGACATCGAAGTGCAATCGAAAATTGTTGCCTTGGCCAATTTGTTTACAGTAGTTAACACCTCTTTAACTAGTCTAACTTATCATGTTTTTCTATATGATATAAGGCTAATGATGATGACTAAAGGTTTTCCTATTTGGTCCAAGTCATCTAGAGAATTTGGTTGTTTTGGTTCTCTAAGGGTTAAGGTTACCAAGGCATCTCTTTTACCTGTTCTTCTTCCATGATGATGCTTGTCCACTTGAATCTTCAGTGTTTAGCTCACCAAGGCTTAACCGATATTACAACACATGGACGCACATGATTGACAAATAAGGTAAATTAGTATGCCACAGAAAAGTGCATTAACAGATTCCCCATACTCGAGTGTCGAATTTTAGGAGCGTTACAATTAGTATCTAAGCATGAGAATGAGATAAATTGGGCCTTGGGCCAAAACTCGACCTAAGCTTTAGAGGAATTACTGTAGCTTCGTGAATGTAGAGACTTTAATCATAGGCTCCTAAAAATTTCTAAGATAGTTGTTGAATTTAGATACTTGTACCTAGGTACCGTGAGAAGTGAATTTTCACCTTATGGAAACGTTACGCTAAACCAAAAGCTAGGGAAATTGAGATTTTAAATTTCTGAAACCCTTCCTAAGATTAAGAAGACCTTTTCACCAAATACAAGCTAGTGGGTTGGCTGAAATTGGAAGTTACGATTTTTTTTCTTGATTTTCTACTCATAGGGCTGAAATTGTGACTCAGATTTGTGTCTCTGGCCAAACCCGGTATAATGCAAGCCTGAAAATTTTCAAACTTTTTCTGGAGGTTAATAACGCACCCATAGACGCCCCTGCAAAATTTTAAGGCAAACTAATACCTAGAAAAAAATTATAAATTCGAACAGTGGACTGGTAAGCCTGAAATTTACTGCTGGACAGCAGGGAAATTCCACTTCTTCAGGGATGAAACCCTAAGAAAAATTAGGATTTAGAAGCTGAAACTTTTTATGGATATTCACCATGAAGTCAGTAACACCATTTCCAAATTTGAATTCATTTGGATGCATGTTGGAAGATAATCCCAGAGTAACTGCCCGTCTGATCATTTGATTTTTGTAAAATTTCCCTCAAAGCAGAGATTATATAAAATAGGGAGGGGGAAGAATAAGATGGAATTAAGTGAAGATTTCATTGGAGCATAGGTTTTGATTAGTTGAGAGATTGACAATTGATGCATATGTTCTCTAATATTGAGGATGAGATTCTTTAAAGGGGTAGATTGCAATAACCCGGGTTGGCATAGACAGTTAACTGCACTTATATACACTTTAGACAAATAGAGGAATCTCACGAGAAATATAGTGGGAACCTCGACAAATGTAAATTGGAGTATTCTCATCTATATACATTGAAGGAGTCATTGAATTTCGAGGATGAAATTCCTTTAAGGGCGGTAGAATGTAACGACCCGAGATTTTGGGTGCCTGTACGCACACGCACGCTAGTACGTACACTTATAGAGATCTAAGCATACATGTGTAAACCCACCAATTATACCTAATAGAACAATTGAACCATCCATGTACACTTTAATATGAATTTAACCGTACTTTATGAAACTTGTTTCTAGATCACAAGATCCTTTACAAATCCAACCACCCCACCTCAAATTTAATCGTTCAAATTCATTAAAGCCCCTTAGATGAAACCCTAGAACTGTTAATCACGATTTAACACAAATCTGACCGTTGGATTTCACGATCCACCGTAGGATTACAAAATTTAGAATCAACTCATCAGGTTTACCCTTAAACACAAAGATCAAATCATGTTACACAACCAATCGACTCTCAATGGGCCACTGATCAATGCAATCATTGACCATACTCACAGATACGAAAGGTGGTATGCTCATGTGTATGGATACAGATGTCTTTGTACAGCAAACTGGAGATAAACTACCAGCGCACGAGTGCACATAGTTAAAAACAGAAACCATGAAGACAACAAAGCATGTACTGTTCAAACAGGAAGTTTCATGTTAAAATCAGATTCTTTTGGAGCACAGAGGGAGAAACTTCTCGACAGATCTAACCGTGGGTGCGTGAGATCGCAGGCCTCCATAACCGTTCAAGACAAAGATTACGTCGATCGGCTATGATCGCATGGAAACTGCGAAGATTATCGCAGTTCAAGAGCATTGGTTGAAATCTCGATTCCACGAAATCAATCTAGACCGTCCGATCATCACTAAGATATCCAAAATGCAAGTCGGATCCTCCGAAAATTTCGGATCTCCTGCGTAAAAAATACAGAAACCGTCCGCAACATTGTGCAAATCACCAAACAAACCTCCATAGACCTTCGATTTGTGGACCCCATGAGCTCCATACACCCCATCCGAACCATCCAGCATGTCCATTTCAAAGAAATACCCAACGAACAAAAATCCTTCATTAAAGGACCCACTATCTTTTTCGTTTAAACAATGAGTGTCCAAGTATGATGGGGCACCAATCCGAGATCCGTGACGTTAAAAAAAATGGTCGTCCAAACAGTGTTCAATCATTAATATAGATCCAGGGATCGAAGCTGTGTGTAGGAATCTAAGATCAAAACTATGCAGCGTCGAAAGAAGCTTCGCACGCTGTCTACGTGAGTTTTGATACCGTGTTAAACCGACGCAAAACGCGTCAACTTGGGACTTCATTAGAGTCTTCCAGATAGAGCCAACTAGCCTATAAAGACTCTCTCTACCTGAGAGAAATGAGGCAGAAATCTAAGAGAGTTGAGAGAGAGAGAGAGAGAGAGAGAGAGAGAGAGAGAGAGAGAGAGATGAAGAAAGAAGAAAGAAAGAAGAATAGAAGATAAATTTTACTGAGTCAACTCGCTGAGTTAATCTATTGAATCAACTCGCTATCATATTCGAAATTTAAATCCAGATTCTAACCAAATTAATTGTAAATCTATCTCGAATCGTTTTTCCATTGTAATCTTGGATCTCAGTTCTTTAATTATGTTTGAATTCCATCTTAAGGACAAACTTTCTAATTTTTTTTATGGAATTGTTATCCATAAATTGGAGTGTTTTCTATTTTGTTGAAATCGCTACTGTTATAACCGTGGTGTGATTTTATTAAGTTGAAATTATTGCTGAAATTTTGTTATATTCCGTTCGATTTTAAAGTTGAACCTTGAAGGGTTGGTTTTACAGCAATTTTGACAAATCATATGAATTTGGTTGGTTAACGTTGCGTATTGTGGAAATCATGTGATTACATGAGTTTATGGTTGTATTTTGGTGCCTCAGGAAGGGCTGGAAAGACGTATGATTTGTTTTGAATTATTTGGGAATAGGGGAATGGCATCAATCATGCATTCAATGTGATTGAGAACTCTAGTATGTGGTTGAACACCTAAATTGATTTGGGTTGAGCGCACGTGAGTATTGCAATAGACCGTTGCTCCATTGATCGAGGACAGTTGGCTAAGCACCCAAGCGTGTGCAACAGACTAGCTACGCAGGCCAGGTGGAGGCTCCGTTGATCGAGGCCAGTTCAGTGAGCACTAGAGGTGGGCACAAACCAAGCCAGCCCGAAAGCTCGGCTCGGATTGGTTCGAAAAAGCTCGGTTTGGATTGGTTCGAATGGAAGTTCAAACCAAACCAAGCCTCCGAGTCAAGCTCGTTCGAAAAAACAAACCAAACTCAAACTAGGGCAGTTCCGGCTCGGCTCGGCTCGAAGCTCGATTTGATTCAGCTCGGTTTGATTCGGCTCGTAGATTATAAGCACACTGTTTCTTGTGGTGTGATCCACTTGAGCTTTGGATATGATTCCATTTTCGGATCATGTCCTAAAATGATATGTAAAACAGATGGATGACATGGATAATACATAATACATATGCATGATGACATGGATAATACATAATACATAATACATATACATGATGACATGGATAATACATCATACATATACATGAATGCACACTGTTTTCTTGCACTTGTAAAATTATGCTTGTGTACTTTTGTTTGGAAAATACTCTTACATGTCTATTTTGAAGGTGCACTCTTTTGGAGGAAGTTAAACATCATATAGTAAGATATGTTTGTACTTTTTTTTTCTAACCTTTTAAATTCTTTTGTATTTAAGTGAATAAGGAAAAAAACAACGACTGTCTATTTGAACTCGGCCCGGCCCGGTTCGAAATTTTCAACCAAGCCGTTCCCAGCTCGAACTAGATTTTTCTGGAGCAAACCAAACTCGGGCCCCATGGGTCGGCCCGAAACCCAAACCAAACCGATCCACAAACTGCGGTAGTCCAAAAACAAACCAAACCAAACTAGGGCTAACTCGGCTCGGCCCGGATCGTTGGCCACCTCTAGTGAGCACCCAGGTGTGTGCAGACCAGCCACGTAGGCTAGGCAGAGGTGTGGAACAGATTGTGATCCGAGTTGGCTATGTCACTAGGCACCGATGTTCCAGATGATAATGTTGACCAACAAGAGGTTCTATTGATATCTGTACTTAGAAAGTCGATATATGTTGACATACATTGCATTACATGCATGTTTTGAAACTTGGTTGATGTTATTTTGGATTTGAATACTCGATGCCCCGTGTTTTTTAAAAAATCTTCTTCCGTGATTTTATGCATTTGATAACATGTGATAAACTGTATGAGATATCTCGCCAGCTTTATAGTTGATGCATTGTTATGCAATTAACTGTAGTTGCAGGAGAAGAGTTAGAGGAGGTGATTCTAGATGAAGAATACTATAAGACACGTGACATAGATTTTCCTTTCTATTTAAAGTTGAAAGCATTGATGTAATAAGGTCCATTAGATGACCGCTAGTATAGATTAACGAAGATAATTTAGTTGATTTTATATTTGGAAACTTTAAATACACGAAGCTTGACTGATTTTATTCCTATGTGATGAATACCATGTGAATGTGATTGAAAAAAAAAAAAAAAAACAAGTTGAGATTTTGAAGTATTCATTCATTATTAATTTAACACCCTCGAATTCTGGAGTTGAGTCCCCGTATTCGAGTGCCGAATTTTGAAGTCGTTACACTGCCAAAACAGACCTAATTAATTGTTGGATCATCAAAAGGGGGCAATCCAACAGTCGAATCGCCAAGATCAACCTTAGTCAGCAGTTAGATCATCAAAACAGTCCGATTTGATGGCCAAATCATTGAATCCAACCCATCGGAATAGACCGATCCAACGGCCGAATCATTGAAGTGGGTTGATCCAATGGTTGGAACATCAGCGTCAACCCATTCAATGGCTGGATCATTAAAGTGGGCCGATCCAATGACCAAAATATTAAAGTCGACCCCTTCCATGATCCAACCTTCAAGATAAGCCCATTCAACGGTCTAATCAACACAAGGAGGTGGGGATTGCTCGCTAATCAAACCACGTCCCCCAATGGAGGTTAACCCAATCAACTTACGGATCATCAAAATGGGCTAATCCAACAACTAGAACATCAAGACCGACCCAATCAACGACCAGATCATCAAGGCCGACCCAATAGGCAATCAGATCCTCAAAATGGGACGATCCAACGGCCAAATCGTCAAGCTTGGCCCATGTAATGGTTGGAACATCAAAATTGGCCGATCCAATGGTCATATTGTCAAGTTTGACCCATTCAAAGGTCAAATCATTAGAATGGACCCATACAATGAACCGATCATCAAGTCCAACCTATTCAATGGTTGGATCATCGAAACAGGACAAGCCACTGGCTGAAATGTCAAGCTCGACTCAATCAACGATCAAATCATCAGGAGGGGCCACCAACGGCCGAATCATCAAATCGACGGATAGATCATCAGGATCAGCCTACCCCATTGCAAGAGCATCAAGTCCAACAGCTAGACATCCTAATCCAGCGGTCCAATCATGAAATCAGGCCCGTCCAGCAGCCAAAATACTCCAAACAGGCACCCTAAGGACAAGAACGGTAGAAGATAAGTGATTCAACCCATACTAAGGACGGTCCCCTTAAAGTCAAATTTGTCCGATGGGTCGAGTCGTCCTCGGTATGGCCCGACAAGTAATCAGAGCACGTCGTCAAAATCTCCAATCATGCTGCCCAAACTAGTTAGTCATGCAAATAAGAAGATTAGGCAAGCCTTACAACCCACCGTAACATATCTGGGGAAGCAACCTTTTAAGAGTGTCAATCAGAATCCATACAGTAAGATGGGGCCCAAATTCAAAGTGTGCTCAAAGATCTTCAAGTAACAAACTTGGATCAACCTAGGGCAAACAAGATATACGAAAAGTCTTCAACAAAGACGATAAAAGAAATGGAGAGGAAGCGACCTGTTTACCTCTGCTAGTGAGCTCCAACAAAGAAAGAAAGCTTACAAGAGGAGAAGAAAAGGTGAGAGCGCTCAGCGATGCGAGCTTTAGCGTGAAAATGAAAAGAATAATGGAGAGGAACTACTGGAAATGGAGGAAGCAGACGGACACTGGGAAGAGGAACTGAAAACATCAGCGGTTGTCCAAGAACCATCGGTCAACAAAGTGCACTCAATGTGCTAACACGCACATAATGGTGCATTATCACGTCGTAACTTGAAATGCCAGCCCTCTCAAAAAAATGCACAGGCTCACCTCGTGATCCGTGCCCAAAGCCCCCATGCCTAAATGGCCCATCTTTCACGATCATCGATAGGCCCACTAGGCCAGATAAGTTTTCTACCTTCTAAACAAAATATAAATGAATCACAAAAAAGAATGCAATAAATCTGATCTTGACTGTCCAAGTTCCGATTGAAACAATCTGGACGCAGTACGAAGGATTGGATCCATTAAAAAATATGCAATAAATTCAATCTTGGCCGTCCGAGTTCTGATCAGAACAATCTGGACATCGTATGAAGGATCAGATCCATTAAAAAACATGCAATAAACTTGATCTCAACCATCCGAAGCTCTAATCGAGGTAATTGAACGTTGGATGACGGATCATATTCGCCAAATCACAGCGATCAACCCTGATCTTTATTGTCTAAGTTCCAAACGGGATAGATTGGACGTCGGACAATGGATCAAGTCCATTCCATCTCATCACTGAATTCCGATCATGACCGTCCAAAGCTTTAATCGAGGCAATTTGATGCTGGATGACAAATCAGATCCGCCAAACCACATCGATCAACCCTGATCTTGATCGTTTAAGTTTCAATCGGAATAAATTGAACGCCAAATGATGGATCAAGTCTATTCCATTTTATCGCCAAATTTCGATCTTGACCGTCCAAAAGCTCTGATCGAAGCAGTTAAGTGACGCATGAGAGATCAGATCCATTCATTTGATCATAATCATATGACCTTGACGATCCAAAGACTTAACCGAGAACATTGGACGTTGTATGATGGATCAGATCCACCCAAGTCCTTATCCCAAAATCACGCTACACCAGTCAGACCTATGTGGTCATAGGGGACAAGTAAGCTCATTTATTTTTAAAAAAAAAAATTGAAGGCCAAAATAAAAAAATGCTTGATGACGCCCACTTGTAAGATCAAAAAGAAGTTCTAAAATAAGCGGTTGAGAAAAAAATCAGACAAAAAAATCCTTCCAACAAAAATCCCATGGAACTACATTCTACAAGTGGGGATTTTTCCAAAAATAAGAAAAAGAAGGTTTAAAATTCAAAAAATCCCCAGCAGAGTTATATTCTCCCTGAATTAAAAAAAAAAAAGTGTTTTGCAATTAAAACCTAATGGAACAATATTCTACAAGTGGGGATCTTTAAAAGAACTTAAAAAAAAAAAAAATTAAAATTAAAATTTTCATAAAATCCAACGCGGCATTCGAGGCACTGTGTAGTCTTCCTTCCATACTTCCTGGTGGGTAACGATGCAACATCAAAATTTGGTTTTGGTTTCTTCCCAGTACTTGGTTTTCTCCGAAATCATAAGTGGAACATGGAACGACTAGCCTCAACTTTCAAGGTCAGTTTGATCGTCTTAGAATGAGAAATGACTAGATTTGGGTTAGCGTAACAAAACTTGAAGCCACGAAAAGCTTATAATGCTCTAAATATCCCATTGAAGATCTTAAAGGACTAAGGAATAATCTTGGCGACTCTAGTCAGGGACACTTGTCAACCGAACGCCATGTGATGCGAGAGATCCATAAAGCCACACAATGCGCAGGCAATTGCCCATTACAAGCATATCTTCTGACAAGCGATCCTAAGGGATTGCACGGCATTGAGAAACTACCTTTCCAAATCCAACGTGAGTTATTCTCGCAAGGCCGCAAAAAAGTACAGGGGCTCTAAGCACTTAAAATCCTGACTCGCAGACAACCTTGATGCACCTATGCCGGTCACAGTGCGAACGGGTTGTAATCAGATGACCCGTAGAGACATAAAAAGCGTAGGGATAGATCGAAACATTTTTACCAACCCTTAGTAGATGCCAAGATTGCCCCTTTTCTCCATAAAAGACTATTGACAAGGACATTTCAATTAAAATAAGTCAGAAAATGTCTACTTCTAACCTAGAAGGTGGGGTGTCCACTCGCTTTAGCATTCGCTTACTTGCAACTTCTGCCAAAGAGAGGCATCTGTAGACACCCCACTAGAGGAAACCAACGGTTGTTTACCATTTGTTGGTTTTCACAAAACTCCTCCTTCACGACGACCGTTGGTTTCCGCAAAATGGCTGCCTAGCCATCTGACTGTTGTTCTTTTCATGACGGGACACCCTCTTTGCCTCACTAACGCCTCATCTTGCCAATATAGCACTAAGCAAACAGTGCCCCACTATAGCACTATGTAAGTAGAATTGGACCACCGATTTTCATCTATACATCCATTAACTCGCTACATGGCAAGGGGGCGAACTGTTGAGAGAATGGATGGAGGGAGAGACAAAGAGGTGCAGGGTTTCATTGGTTCACTATCGGCCAAAGAGTCAATGGCCGAACTAAGCCAAGCCATTCATCAGACCCTTTGACGAGGTCCAGCTGTGCCATATTTACACTAAGCTCCCTCCATGGTTGGTCATCAAAGTATTTCAAGTGAAGAGTATGGGTACAATCGATGACATCCAATCATCTCTTTTGCATAAGAAGAATATCTGATTTCCCCTTTCTTCCCGCCTCTTCTAGTCAAAACAAATTCCAACTCCACACATTCCAAGTAATTCTCTCCACTTTATTTCTAATTCTGCTTATTTTTGTTTCATTTGGCAAGTCATTATCAAAATCTTTAAAGAAATCATTAAAACCCCAAAAAGTAAAGACCGTGCATAGCATGGGCGGAAAAGGAGAAAAGTGTGTCTAACCCCTTCTTTTTTCATAACCGAGGCCCTTACCCCGAGCCAACAGTGTAGATCAGTGCAAGAGTCATCTTAGGTGAGGGATTCCTCGTGTTTTCCATCTTTCGGCAATTTTATGGACCTTAGCCAACCGTAAAGGTCAAAGTTGTTTTCTAAATAGTAGCGATTCCATACATCCATATCAGCCATTCTTACCGCCTTGAGAAAGGTATAGCACAACCAAGGCAACCAAATCTGCCTTAATCAAATCATACACATTTTGCATGTTAAACCTAAAAATTCTGACGGCCACACGTGGACATTTGTTTCTTTCTTGCCTCATGCAACGACGGAAGGAACTTAGGGCGCGCCACGCATGGGTGGGTGTTCACACTTATGAATGACAATGAACACGATCCCTTATTTAATATTTATATTTGATCCTAAATCACTAACAACAGGTAGTAAGGTCTCTAGTCCTTGCATGATGCATCAACACTGCAAGATCTGACATGATTGACATGGGATTTTCATCCTTATTCATGCCCTTGGTTTTTGTCCTTCAATCATTGAGATGTATTATTGGTCCCACTAGTGTGATCTTCAACCATGGACTTCTCTATGCAGTGATCCATTCAAACAAATCTCAATATGATTATAATAGTGAGTTTGTCACGTTATATGCAACATAAAAGACTCAAACAACTAAATGTCTTGCACCTGTTAAGATAGTTTAGGTAATGGGCCACATTAGAAGCCCATTGTTCTTAAGATATTTCTTCTAAGTTTCTCACAAATCTCAATACATTTCTCATAATTTTACTCATTGTCAACGCTTTATTTTTATAAATGAATCTTCATTAGTTTCCATGTCAAATCAAGCTCAAGACATGCCGCTAATGTTAGACTTTAGTTTTTTTTTTTCTTAGCATACTTCCAATGATTTTACTAGATTCACTGTGAGTTTGAATGTGCTATACATATATATACTTGATATTGTCATCTAATTTAATTTTTTGTTTATATAAGTGATTTCTAATCAATGAAGAGACTAAGACTTTCTTCCTCTACTTGTAACTTCTTGAGATAATATTATCCATTGCCGATCATATATACAAAATTAGCATTTTGATAATACAAATTCTTATAACAAGCAGAGAAAGGAGAAGAAAGACATACCATTTTGTTTCTCATTTTCCTTAGCGCTACCAGCTTGTGGGCCTTTTCCAATAGAAGAATCATCACCATTGGTAAGACTTTCTACTTCTGTAATATTATGAGAGTCAGGCCTCTCCCCTGTATTAGTGTATTCCGCTTTAGAAGTGTTTGTCACAAGTTCCTTCAGGAGTTTTAGTGCCCATTCATGTTTTCGTTTCTTCTCTTTAATTTTAAGTAAATTCAATAACCCTACAAGAAGTTGCACACATTAAAGTTAGTAATAAAATGCTATATAACATATGTAATTAACTAGTAATATAGCAAGGTTTAAGAATTTTTATGGTAACCCATTCAAATCAATGATTATGTGGTCGGTCCACTAATTAGGTGGCTATACATTTATGTGGAATGCTGATGGATAATGAATATCTATAATTATCTCTTTTTTTAAGATTGAATCGAATAGGATGAGAAGATTAACCTTATAATTGTGCTTCAGAATGTATGAAGTACGGACTTAGAAATGAATGGTCTTAACCTTGCATGTACGCGACACATTGGAACTCTTTAAGTGGAGGGCTAGCTCCTCATTTATAATAAACCAAAGAAAGTACACTCTTGAAAAATACAATTGTTTCATTCATTACACTTTTATGGCGTCTCTTTCTTTTCAAGTAACTTGGTTGCACTCAGGTTGTAGGCTAACTCATGTGCTACGCAGTCTAATCATGATAACCTACTACAACCTTAACTTTTGCATCATTATCACTACACCAACACTAACAAGCCACTACACCTTCATCAATATCTTGCAACTCCTCCAAACATCTGTCATCATCATCATCCAAATATGCCATAACAGTGATTTATTCATTGGATCTATCCTTCATTAAGATGGTTTGTGGATGAGTTGTTTTCTCGAGTTGACAATAAAGAAGTCCCCAATCCCTTTTTTCAAATTGTTTAGTGATCCAAATGAGAATCGAAATTGATTCAAACCTAATCTCAGGACAGTTAAAGCTCGAGATTTGAACTTCTAATTATTTAGTTTGATTTGTATTCTCTTACTCTATTAGTTTACATCATGTCACATGTGATCTTCATCCCTCCAACTATGTTGATCACATCGTCTTCCTCAAACTCATCATTTAACATAACCAACTTTCATTATTTTACACTTTTTTGTGTCATATTGATTAAGACGACCTTTTTTCTTTGACATGCACAAATCTTACTTACCTTGTATGCACTACTTAGATAGATATGGATTCAATCTTGCTTTTTTAGATCAATGTCATAGTGGTGATTCCTATGCTTGTGGTAGTCATTAGTTTCAATAACTCCCATGAGATCTAGATTTTGCACTAAAACTAGTCTTTCACATCTCAATCCAAGGATATGTGAGTGCAACTTTTTAAAAGCTTCAAAACATTAAAAAGAATAATTCATCAGTTAATGAATATGTTACATGAATCAAGGAGTTGGTAGATTCTCTTATTTCTAATAAACATCCAAGACAAAATATAGATCTAGTATTCATATCCTATTAATCCTAAGTTTAGATTATGAATCTTTTATCACATTAACCATCATAATGTTATATTCACCCTCTTCTTCCATTTTATTGATAAGCTACTTAATCAAGAAGTTAGATTTACGCAACTACATCATAAAAGCGTTGATCGTATAGCACATAAAATCTAATAGAAGGGGATGTAGAAATCAGGAACAAAATAGTTCTCACAACAATTTCGACTTATCACTCAATCATGGAAATTGAGGTCATGATTGGGGTGGGTATGGAGGTTACCTATGTGACCAAAGTTTTGCATTATGCATTAGCCTCTTTAATTACTGCCATCTTACAACCCACAATTTGCCACTTATGTGGAGAGAAACATTATACATATCTCACTTTTTCAGTAATCTAATTAAAACTATCAAGTAGGTAATGCTTTCCAATTCTTTGTTGCAATGAACATATTATCTTCTTATGTGATATTGGTACCTTGATAAAGGTGTCACCAATCATTTCACCCTCATTAAATCACGTTTGAAGAGTGCCAAGTATCAAGGTGCACATTTTATCTTATAATTTTGATTATGAAATAATGGCATGCATATGTTTGCTATGAAAAAAGAACTTGCTATCTATATGTAGTGATGTTTTATTTAGTATTTATGGTTTCTATATCAAGCATTGATGGAACATGAGAGTTCTATTGGAAGGACCCAGTAATGGTGGAGACTGTTGAATTTATAGGAGTGATGGACGATCCAACAAGCCTATTTGGAGAAGTAACTTCAATCATGTGTGTCTTATGCTTCTCAAGCATCCTAATAATAAGTTGTTAGGATTTTTTAATTAATAAAAGATCGTATGTTAGGAAATTAGAGGGCTCCATGCATGGGTTATATTTCCATTGCAACATAGAGTAGTAGATTCCATTTTATGTATTGGCCTTTTCATATTCAACTTTAAAGGTTATTTACATTGTTGTTTAAGGCCCCACACCTATTTTTATCTTCTATTGGTTGTCAATATTATATTTTAGTAATGGGTGACTACTCTATGTTTACTTGGATATTTGCACTTGCTAATTAATATGATGCTTTTATCATGCTTTTTCTTTAAAGAAGCGAGTTGATTTTTTTTTAAGGAAAATTAAGATACTTCAAGTGATGGACATAGAGAATTTATATGACCTTTTATGTCATTAAAGTAAGATTTTTTCATTAATTTTGTTATCATCACACACACCTCACAAAATGGAGCAACTAAAAGAAAACATTAACATTAAGTCAAGATGGGCATTGCATTGTTCGATCAAGCTCAAAAGAACAAATGTTTCCAAGAGAGGCTTCTTGAATGATCACATTTCAAATTAACCACCTTCATACAAATGTCATACACAAGAAGTCACCATTCAAAAAATTCTTCAACAAAATGGACGTGTTTTCCTTACCAGCAACCCTATAAGTCTTGCAAGCTAGAGCCCTAATGAGATTATGTCCCTTCTACAAGATACAAGTGTCTCTATTTGATCTCTTTTATGATATAACTTTCTCATGATGCTGTTTTTATTTCTTTCTATCTACTTTTAGGTATCACTTCTCCATTACCTTGCTCTGCTAATAATAATACTACTGAAATATGTTTCGTTCATGCATAGTTTAATGGCCTTGCATTCTCTCACCCACCCTCCCTCTATAATAAGGCCAAGCTTCAAATCTTTTTTTATGCACACACCCACACACACCACAAATGGTACTCAAAACCATGACCTTAGTGCCGAAACTCTGGTGAGTCTACCCGTAAGGCATTAGTAAGGACCCTAAGCTTCTAGCCGTTCCTATTACATCTCCTTCTATAAAAACCACCTCCCCACTAATCAACTTGTAATAGCCCTTACATCTCTTCCCATGAAAACCACCTTCCCACCAATCAACTTATAATAACCCGTATATTTTAGTGTGTATTTCTAGTAAATACATTTTTGTTGTGCCTAAAGTTGTTTATCATATGACACTTAGGCGTGTACACACATACACACATACATATCAAAATAATCATCATGCATTCATATATCTTCCTATACTTGATTATTAATCAAACCAACCATTCAAATAATCATTCATCACTAAGCCAAGCTATTTGACCCTTCACTTTACTTTTGGACCACTCAATCATAGTAAAATAGCCATGAGTCCATCTAAACCATACTTGCACTTATTCATTCAAGTGCGTAAACGTTCACCCTACTTCTTATCCATACATTAACCTTTTCTATCGCTAAACTCTCATTTTAATGGCTATAAATATATCTATTGTTTAACTAAAAATTCGATGGTGATGTAGCGAGACGTCCTCCTGATCAACAAGGAGTAGAGCCAAGAGAAGGACCCAGGAGTGGGCCTACAAGTACTTCAGGAAGGGCCAAAAGGAAGGACCAAAAGTCGGCAAAAGTGAGAAGGACATTTTATAGAAAAAATCGGCAAAAGGAGTGGGCCTGGTACTTCAATCCCCCCGCTTTTACAAAAAAATCTCCAACGGTCATAAAACGGGCAGAAAACGACATTTTCGATTGATCGGAATAAACCTCCGATTGATCGAAGATGCCTTCGATTGATCAGAACACTGTTCCGATTGATCGGAAAATCTGTCCAAAGAGTTTACATAGTTGCTAGACATCCGGTTCGATTGATCAGACCATTCTTAGATTGATCGAAATCGTCATTCCGATTGATCGAAGAAATGTTCCAATGTATCGGAAAACTGTCTAGAGAGTTCACATGGTTGTTAGACTAATTTCTGATTAATTGAACCGGTTTTTCCAATCGATCGAAGTCCAATCAGAACTGGGCTTTGATTGATCGAAGACCTATCGAAAATTGTTGTTTGGGCTGGTTTAATTACAGCAGCTTAAACCTCTTTTATTAACCTAACATATTATGATTTTTCTAAGTGTTCTAAGGCTAATGAAGATGACTAAGGGTTTTCCTAGTTGGTCCAAGTCATCTAGAGATTAAGGGTGTTTTGGTTTAAAGGGTCAGGGTCACTAAGGCATCTCATTTACCTGTTCGTCTTCCTTGATGTTTGCCTGTCCACTTGAATCTTCGGTCTTCAGCTTGCCAAGGCTCAACCAACATTACAACACATGGACACACGTGATTGACAAATAAGGTGCACTAGTATGCCACAGAAAAGTGCACTAACAACCACATCTACAAAAATCGAGTTATTAAAAAATCTTACCTCCCACCCCTTTATTGGATAGGGACGAGTCGAATCCAAATTTCAAACCCATTTAGACTCTTTTTTTCCTCCTCTAAGCATTAGTTCTAAAAGCACTACCATCATTGGATTATAATTTCTGATCATCCTCTTAGTTGTCTTGATTATAGCCACATTCCCTACCGCTTGAACATTCCACACGAACGTATTATCCATCCGTCACACAACTTGTGTTCACAACCCTGTGCTTTAGTGATGCAAACATCAGTGGTGCACCCTTTAGAGTGTACCAGAGGAGGCGACGTCGCAAATTGGGTGTTGGAGCAGACGAGCTGATGCGGATGGATGCCAGGCCCATTGGACCCATTTTCTGACGCGTTACGAGTACGCGAGTTGCAGGATCGTGCAGGAGCATCATGACCGCTGGACCGTGGAGCGGATTTACTTTTAGGCGTTTTTCTGTTTATTTCCTTATTTCTAGGCGTTTTAGTGTTGCTATTTAATTTATGCGTTTTTATGTTACTTTTTGGTTTTTAGGCACTTTGCTGCACTTTTATTTTCATAACTTATATACGCTGTGAGAAACCCTATTTCGAATTATTGAATGAATACAAATTTCGGCTGCTTTTCTTCCTCTTGTTTCAAGAGATAGGGTTTCAAGATTGGCCCTCGGGTGTTGAGGATTCCACCCCGGTTTCCATATTTTCTCGTCTCTATTTCTTCAAGGTGCAAGAAAGGTACGATTTTCCTATTTTTATCATATGTGTTATCCTTCATCTCGAACCTATTCCTTCCTCATCACATTCGTTCTTTCCCGAATCTACCCATTTTGTTTCGATCGGAAAAGAGGGATACCTACCCTGGGAACCGGATCCAAACCTGACTGTAGACTGGTCTATGCTAGATCTGGGATATCCTCATATCCCTAGATCCTCCCTATTTTACGGTTTACGTGATTCTTATGCTGAGGGGCATGATCCGGACGGATGGATCTCATCTCCGTATTGATATTTGTTAGTTTCCTTTTGAGCGACAATAGTTAGTTGTTAATTTTCTTACTTGAATATCTTCCAACTGAATATACACGCATCTAGGGTTAGGCCATCGCATGCCCCTGCATCATTTAGCCTACTCAATCTTCCACTCCAGTCCCCCGAGCAGATTGCTGGTATCATCTTTCTGAGATTCTGACCTGCACCCTTCCCAGGACAGGTCTTCCGAGCCTTCTTGCTAAAGAGGTAAGGGGCTTTTAGCTCCTGCCTGACCTTCAGTCACAAACCTTGGCACCGCTTCCTTTTTCAGGACTTCACCTTCCTTTTCAATTTGATTATTCAGCCTCCCTTGAACACATTCAACATATTCCACCAAATTTTCTTCACCTTGGTTTTTGTCCAAACTTCCTACCTGATAAGCTCCTCTTTCTCTGTTCTCAGCACACCTACCAAAAAAGGGGGACAGGTCCATAGCTATATCTAGTTCCCCCAAACTAGCTCCCTTAAGAGTTTGAAACCAATTGGACTGTGGTTGTGCCCTCATAATCCTCAGAGTTGGTACCAAAGACTGGGACTGAAGACCGCTCAGAGGTTCTATCGCGCTATCTTCCCATAACCCTCCTAGTCTCACCGGATTGCATCCCTCAGAACGCGAATGAGCTCTATTTCTTCTCAATCCAACTGACTTCCCTGGAGAGTGGTCAAGGTTGAAGAGCAAATGCACATCCTGAAGAGACTGCTCCCACTGACATAGCCTCTGGTGTTCTAGCTTCTCTTGAAGGTTCTGATGTCCAGCAGGCAAGGTGCCCTGCTCCTCTTCCTAGGTGAGCTGATATGCAATACCCTGCTCCTGTAAATGGTGGTTTTGAGTAGAGGGTCCAGCAGCCCAAGGCCCTTAATCTACATCATAGACCCTGCCTACAACTCAGGGGCCTCGCACCTCATCCTGGGTGAGCTGTTGTTCTTCATCAGCAACCATCTGAGATCCAGCTGGGACACCAAGTTGTTCATCATCCACAGCCTCAAGCTGAAATTCCCTTACACATCTCTGACCCTATGAGACCCTGCCCAGATTGTTGGGCTTCGGTCCTTTCTCTGCGAGGAGAGATTTGGACAATTTGAC
This sequence comes from Liriodendron chinense, assembly GCA_003013855.2. NCBI lineage: Eukaryota > Viridiplantae > Streptophyta > Magnoliopsida > Magnoliales > Magnoliaceae > Liriodendron > Liriodendron chinense. The sequence goes on along the minus strand of ML058515.1, from coordinate 7,923,731 downwards.
GAATAGTTGTAGGGCGTGCATCCAGGCCCTCCTCCTATCTTAAGAAGCATCTCTCTATTCATTCTTTGGTTCCCTCACCTCCATCCCCCACAAACCCCTTCCCCTGGCTTTCCAGCTCAACACTTCCTTCAATCGAAATTGACTCAATTTCAACAAAGACCAAATAAGTTCTCCCAGCCACTTCCAGCTTTAACACTTTCTTAGCATCCACTCCTAGATTCAATTTGACCTTAACCCTTGCAAAAACTTAGAAAATGCCATATCTAGACCCAGTATCAATCTGCAGCACCTTGCTAAAGAAATTTCCTACGTCAAGAATCACTGATTCTACCCACACTTGAGACAGAATTCCGTACAATCTTATCCAAACCCCCTCTCCTCCGAACACAACATCTGGGGACCAGGCTTCAACAGCCGCAAGACCCATTGACTAATGGAGAGATCTATTTGGAAGACCATGAAGCTGCAATTAGCCGCAGGATAGAGACATTGCCATCCATAATCGTGCCCACCAAACCAAGCTCCAACTCCTTCCTCTTCCTGTCAACTGTCGCAACACCTGTAATGGTCATAATACCATCCCTTGGATACGCTGGACTCCCAAAATTCTTGTGCATCTGAGATGTCTGATCGAGACCCCTTACCACAGCTGTAAAAGAGGGTCGTTGGAAGTTCTACAGCGCTTGCGGTCTAAGGTTCTCAGCCGCTTCTTGCAATGTTCCCCTGTTTGGAAGGTAATCATGCACCTGCCCCCTGATGGCTCTAGGGTGCACCACAGCACTGTTGTGGAGGTCGTGTAGGCTCTAGTGCTGGTTGTCTAGTATTTTCAACCTCTCCTTGCATTGGTCCCCTCTATGGAAGGTTTCCTTGCACTTCTCCCCTGTTTGTTATAGAGTTCACCTCCTTAATAGTGACCACCCTGCCATCTATTCATTTCCCATGAAGCACCCCTTTCACAGTGTTCACCTCATCTCCCATTTATTCATTTCCCATGAAGCACCCCTTTCACAGTGTTCACCTCATCTGCCATTTATTCATTTCCCATGAAGCACCCCTTTCACAGTGTTCACCTCATCTGCCATTTATTCATTTCCCATGAAGCACCCCTTTCACAGTGTTCACCTCATCCGCGTAGAGGAATCTGAATCGCGATTGGATGGAATTAGGGTGTTTAGGGATGTGCACATCGATGACTTTCCCATATAGTTGGAAAATCTCCTTGAGGTTCTCATGACTACAATCATACGGGAGGTTTCTCACGAACACGCTATGGCCTTCTTCTCCCTCTTTCTTCTTTCTAACCTCGTTCCACTATGGCATTCTTCTCCCTCTTTCTTCGTTCTAACCTCGTTCCATTGGATCTCTTTCAGATCCTCAGGCGACCATCCTCTTCTAACTCCAACAGAGTAACCTAGATCTCCAGAACGCCCTGTACTTAAGAGGGCTCTATCCCTAGGTTGGCCCCTCATAACTTGGGCCACCAGGAAACCTTAGAGAATCCCCCGATTTCGCCACAAGGAAACCCTAGAGAATTCCACACTAGAGAAATAGCCTTCCAGATGTGAGATTCTGAAGAGCCCAAGTTTCAGACATGTATCTCAATATGATAATCCATCAATTCAAATATTCATCTTACATCCGTCGGTCCATGTATCTCAATATGATAACTCATTCATATAACCGACCATTCACTAACCTCTTTGCACATTAATGTACCCTATGGACCGCTTACTTTTTGTTTACAAATTCTCTCTACCGCCTATTATATATATATATATATATATATATATATATATATATATATATATATATATATATATATACCCATCAAATGACCCATCTGAATATACATATATATATGTACACACACACACACACACACACACACATATATATATATATATTTCATACCCATCAAATGACCCATCTGAATATGATTTTAATGGTATGATACATGGATTACATTTTTTAGACAAAATAAAACAGTAATACTAAGTTGCACAAATGCATCCCTAGACCACTTTAAAAGGTTAGCAAGGTACCCCAAATACGTATCAAAAATGACCAAAGCCGTTACGCGATACAGGGTAAAAAACGGTGACCCCTAAAAAGTTGAGCCGTAACGGCCTACGTATTGAAAACGGCAAGAGCCGTTACGTGATACAGGGTAAAAAACGGTGACCCCTAAAAAGTTGAGTCGTAACGGCCGTTATGGGAGCCGTAACGGCCATTACGGGCCATAATGGCCATTAAGGCCCTGTAACGGTCAAAAAACGGCTAGTTGTGTTTTTTCCTATAACTTTGATGTTTTTTTTCTTTTTTTCACACCTTTCTTCTCTTATTTCTTTCCTACTCTATTCTTTTGCTAAAACCGACAACTCTTAGTCTATTTTGGAGGATTAAAATGACCAATTTCTACGATTTGGATGAATCGAAGCTCCGTGGGCCATTTTCCAAAGAACTCTGAAAATAGGTATTTATACCTTTTTCTTCCTCTAATCACTGTTTTTTTACCTTGATATGATGTTTTAACCATTGTAAATTATTAAAATGTGCATTTCAAGATTATGCAACTGATTTTTATATATTTTTTTTATATTTTTTAATTTCGGACTATTTTCGGAATAATATTAAAAATTAATAAAAATTATGTTTTTTTTTCTGGTTTAATGGTTGGATAACATGTGTTACTTATACTAGAACACAATCATGTGCATTTTACAGATTATGCACATAATTTACTATTTTTTTGTATTTTTTTAATTTCAGATTAATTTCGGAATAATTTTAAAAATAGGGGAAATCATTTTTTTCAAAAAAAATTATGGTTTAAAGGTTGGATAACATGTGTTACTTATAGTAGAACACAATCATGGGCATTTTACAGATTATGCACATAATTTGCTATTTTTTTTGTATATTTTTAATTTCGGATTAATTTCGGAATAATTTTAAAAATTAGGGAAAATCATTTTTTTCAAAATAAATTTCTGGTTTAAAGGTTGGATAACATGTGTTACTTATAGTAGAACACAATCATATGCATTTTACAGATTATGCACGTAATTTGCTATATTTTTGTATTTTTTTTAATTTCGGATTAATTTTGGAATAATTTTAAAAATTAGGGAAAATCATTTTTTCAAAATAAATTTCTAGTTTAAAGGTTGGATAACATGTGTTACTTATAGTAGAACACAATCATGTGCATTTTATAGATTATACACATAATTTGCTTTTTTTTTGTATTTTTTTAATTTTGGATTAATTTCAGAATAATTTTAAAAATTAGGGAAAATCATTTTTTTCAAAATAAATTTCTAGTTTAAAGGTTGGATAACATGTCTTATTTATAGTAGAACATAATCATGTGCATTTTACAGATTATGCACATAATTTGCTATTTTTTTGTATTTTTTTAATTTCGGATTAATTTTGAAATAATTTTAAAAATTAGGGAAAATCATTTTTTTCAAAAAAAATTCTGATTTAAAGGTTAGATAACATGTGTTACTTATAGAAGAACACAATCATGTGCATTTTATAGATTATGCACATGATTTGCTATTTTTTTTATTTGATTATATTTACAGATTAATGACTAATATATGTTTATATTTTTATTTTTTTGATAGGTTTTGCCTTTTTGGAGCTTCATAGCCGTAGCCCGTAGGGTTTAGTATTTGAATTTAGTACTTGGTTTCATTAGCTGTATTTAATATTTACAATTAGATTTATAAGTTTCGAAATCTAAGTAATTCACTCTTAGACTTAGTAGTCAGTATCTAACATAAGCCATCTCTAATTAAAAAATGTCTGGAACTGGAACTACAAATGAGGATATTGGATGGGAACATTGTCAGAGGGTAAGTTGTGGAAGGCACCAAATAAAATACAACTATTGTGATAGAGTAATAAGTGGTGGAATTACGCGACTTAAACAACATTTGGCACATCGAAAGGGTCAAGTTGCGGGATGCACCAGAGTTCCCAAAGAGATAATGACCATGATGCAAGCCAATTTAGATGAGTCGAAGGGAAAACAAGTTGCTGTGCAGAAAAAGAAAGATGATATCCTGGATGCGGCCCGACAAGAGGTGTTTGGTCCGGAATATATGGGTGTTCGTGGCGAAGATATCATTGATTCTAAGGAAGATTCTGATCGAGAAATGACTATAGCTAGGAGAGAAAGCGTGCGCTATGCTCGTGAAGAGGAAGAACGTCGACGCACGTATGGTTCAAGTGCAAGTGGGAGTAGGAGTGGCCAGGGGAGTACAACTGCAGCCCCAAAGGGAAGTGCAGCTGGGTTGGAGGGGGTAGGTTTGGTGGATTAAGACGTATGTTTAGCAGCCGGCGGGAGACATCTTCACGTGCAACTCCTATAAATGTAGATGTGAAAGAAGTAGATGTGGATAGGAGACCTTCTATTGATCTGATCCTCTTTAAGAAAGAATCAAGTAAACAAAAGAAGATAAAACAAATATAGAGTAGAACTTCTGTTGAGAAACTGAGTAGGGCAGCAACAAAGTTATTTATACATGCCAACATACCCCCTAATGCGGCCAATTCTTCATATTGACAGGTGGTAATTGATGCAGCAACAGAAGCAGGCAAAGGAATTAAAGCTCCCACGACCAAGGAGATTAGGGGAAAATGGACAGACGCAGAGTATGCGGATACAAAGACATATGTAAGTACCTTTAAACCTATATGGCAAGCCAGAGGATGCACGATCATTTGTGATGGTTGGACTGGCCCAACAAGACGTAGCATGATCAACTTCATGGTGTATTGCCACTTGGGAACAATGTACCACAAGTCAATTGATGCCTCGGATGAAATAAAAAATGCTAAATATATTTTTAGCCTGATGGATAAAGTGGTGGATGAGATTGGGGAGGAGAATGTGGTGCAGATTGTGACAGATAATGAAGCAACATACAAGTCTGCAGGAAATATGTTGATGTTAAAGAGACCACATCTATTTTGGTCACCGTGTGCTACACATTGTATTGATCTTATATTGGAATATATTAGAAAGAGAAAGAATGTCAGAGAAATGGTTGAAAAAGCAAAAGAAATGACAACATTTATTTACAACCATAATCACGTAGTTGCAATAATGAGGAAGTTCACAAAGGGACGGGAGTTGCTTAGGCCAGCGGCGACTAGATTTGCAACTAACTTTATAGCTTTAGAGAGTTTGTATCAGCATAGGGGAGAGTTAAGTGAAATGTTTGCTTCCCAACAATGGCTCAACACAAAACATGGGAAAAAGACATCAGGGACGCCGGTTGGTTGATGTTGTAAATACCATAAGAGAACAAATATTGGAAGAAGGTTAAGAAAATTTTGAAGGTGATGGAACCACTGATGAGGGTACTTTGTCTTGTTGAAACCGATGAAGCACCTACGATGGGCTTCCTCTATGATGCCATGGATAAGGCAAAGTTGGCAATTCAACGTGATTGTTCAAGCTGGCAATCTTACAGGAATTTGATCAACAAAAGATGGACAAAGCAGCTCCACCACGATATTCATGCAGCATGTTATTACCTAAATCCTAGGTATAGATATGCCTAATCATTTGTTATGGATGATGAGGCTCGTATTGGATTAAAGAATGTAATAAAGATATCAGAGCCTGACTTAGATGCACAAATAAGGGCTTTGAATGAATTGGATATACTTGGAAGTCGTCAGGGTAGCTTTGCAGATCTTGCACAACCTGCAGTGTCTAGGTTGCAACCTGCCGAATGGTGGATAAATTTTGGAGAGACTACACCGGCTCTCCAAAAAATTGCAGTAAGGATTTTGAGCCAGACAACGTCTTCCTCTAGTTACGAAAGAAATTGGAGTTCTTTTGCACTTGTTCATACGAAGAATAGAAATAAATTGCAAACTAGGACGTTAAATAGACTTGTCTTTATGCATTACAACATGAGGCTAAGAATGCGCATACATCAAAGGAGGCTTAGCACCAATAATGCAGGTGATGTAGATTATTGTCCAATAAACTAGGACAATATTTATGATGAGGAAGACCTACTTCTACCTTGGTTGGAAGCAAGGGAAAAAGAAATAGAAGTTGAAGACCAAGAAATACGCAAGGCGCAACAAGAGAGTCATGTATTTATGTTGGACCCAGAAAAGGGGGCGGATTTCATTCAAAGTCAGCAGAAGAGTGCGAGCTCTAGCGATACTGAAACAGATGATAATGATGACAATCCACCTAATGCTGGTCCTACTTCTAGCATTACTCAACCCACAGGGGCCACTGACACCATACAACCGTCTATGGATCGTGAGGCTGATGAGCTTCGACGAAGTAAGCAAGGCCGGGGGGGGGGGGGGGGGGGGGGGGGGGTCGAACTTATGAGTGTACTGAGTCACAATAGAACCAACAGGAGGAGCTTGGCTCCAGTAGTGCACCTGCAGGTCCTACACCTGCAGGTCTTGCACCACGATCGACACCGACAGATCTGGAACATCAGCATGCGTATGGCTATAATCCGAGGAATTATGAGTATTACAGCCAATGGGATTATAGGGAACCTGTTCCGCCACTTTCATGTTGAAATAGTCCTCCTCATACTGATCCACATCTACCATATAAACCAAATCCAAGTTATTCATCTCAATCTCAACAGCCTGAATACGAGTACCAGTATAGGCACGGCTATTCGACGGGCACTAGTGGATATCCTTACTCGGGGTCAAAATCTTTGCCTAGTCAGGATCAGTCATCATCGGGTTTCATAGACCTGGTCTTTCCCTCCGGCACTGGATATTATGGATATGCAACAACTATTCCACAACCGCAACAACAACCCGATGATAATGACGAGGACGTGGAGGTTGAGCAACCACAACAAAGCAGATTTTCATTTTGATGGTAAGTTCGATCTGGTGAGTCTTTTCCATTACCCACACGGTCACACATTCACCAAGAAAACACACACTTTACATTGTTGAACTTGTGTTTAAAATAACTCCCCTGACAAGTGACAACCAGTCAAATAATCTTTAATCAACATGCTTGCAGGGGAGTATATCAGGTACTACTAATTTTTTTTCTACTTTAGAATGTTCAGCAGGACAAGAATCATAGATTCAAGATAGGAGAAGTCTTATACATGATTTTTTGCAAGTCCTTAGTCCTCATTCCTCAATCCTCACTCCTCAGTCCTCTCCTCACTCAGGTATGTAAATAATATAAAGTAAATTATAAAAAATAATAGCACATGTGAAAATTGAAATACTTTGATGTTACATTTATTTTAATATACCTATTATTGGTATTAGACAGTTAGAAATTTGAATTTATAAGTTTTGCAGTTAATTTTAGGTTGTCAGCTTCATAAATTCATTAGCCAGCCCGATACAGCTTTTTCACCAAAGAGTAGACCACTTCACCACCATAAACATGTTCAAAATTATAAATGAATGCATATTTGGGATGTTTGGAATTTTCTGAATTTAATCCACTTTTTTTTAGATTTTGTTGGCAAAAAAAAAAAAAAAATTTGACCGTTACAGTGGGCGTATCGTCCGATACGGCCTGTATACGTATCGGCAACGGTGGGCACCGTTACACCCACCGATACCGCTACGGGACACCTTGGAGGTTAGACATCCCTAGCTAAGTTGAAGGAGTTGTCGGGTTCTTATTTCTAAAAGAAGAACAAAATGTAAATGCCCCAACCACCCATCTATCTGTCCATATGGGATAATCATTATGCAAATCCAAATTGCTCTTCAAGTTTGACCTGTCATCTTCCATGAACTTTGGGAATTTTCCATTCAACCGCCTTTCTTTTATTATATATGTGTATATTTGGGTTAGTACACACTCCATTGTTAGTACACCCACCCCCATTGTTGGTCACACCGGAATGTTAGCTACCCCCACTTGGGAATCGATACCAAGATCTCAATGTTCAAACAAGGTTATCTTCATTCAGTCTACCACTTGAGTCGCCCTTATATGTATCAACTTTATTCAAACCATCCACTCAAACTGACCATGTAGGTCAGCCCATTCATTGATCAAAACAGCCCATCTTCTAAACCCTATAGCCATATGCCAAATGCACGGTGGAAGCACTAACTAATCAGCAACCCACACGTGTCATACAACATATAAGTCACATAAGTGCATTAAAACCTCCAACGTTAGATTGAAAAATGAAAGCACAAGGAGAGGCATAGCCTCTTGGTTATGGTGATGTCAGACCCTACAAGTAGAGAAAGACCATGTGAGTTTGTACGGGAGCCCTGACACACGTGTAGAGAGGAGAGGCAGTGGCATGTTGGATATTTGTAGGATGTGAGTTGTTGTTGAGGCATCTTAATATGAGTTGCTGGATGTGTGAGTTACTGAGTGTGTTTGGGAGGATGTAAGTTGTTGTTGAGGCATCTTAACATGAGTTGCTTGATGCATGAGTTACTGAGTAGTTGGGAGTGATACATGTGTGTGTGTGTGTGTGTGTGTGTGTGTGTGAGAGAGAGAGAGAGAGAGAGAGAGAGAGTGAGGAGATTTTGTGCTAAGGGCTTCTTTTTCGTGTTTCTTCTTTCATTCACTTAAGTAGGTCTCATGAAAATTTTCATTAATTATATTTTTAGTTTTCTAGTTTTCCAAAATTGTGTTTTATGCGATGAGGATGTTAGTTCTATACTCTGTTGCATCTCAGATTCTCTTATAGTTCGTTCATGTTTCCTAAGATTTTCTGGGATTTCTAAATTTTTGTTTTAAAATATTATTGGGATTAGGATATCCCAGAAAATCTCCAAATTTTAGAACTATTTGATGAAAATATTGTGGAAGATTGGCGTCTTTGTATGCTTAAAATTGGAATTTTTGTGACCGAATTGTGTAAACTATGGAACTTATTTCCACCATATGTATTGACTCCATAAAGCTATTTACGAGCTCAAATCAGAAGAGCGGACCTAGAATGCTAGAATTAGCTTTTATATGTTGGAACATGGATTCACCCATATTAAGGCAAATAACTTATTATTACTTAAAAGGGACTGATTCTTCTAGAATTATTATTATCCTCTTATATGTTGGTGACTTCATCCTTACTAGTATATCTACCACAACAATGGATGGTCATGTTTGTTCACTTAATATCAAATTTTGTATGAAGGATATTTAGTCATCCTCATCATTTCCCAGGGATGGAGATTTGTCACCCGTCATCTTACCTTTCTATCTCGTAGACAACGTCTACCTTTAATTTTTTGTGAATGAAAATAGCTCGATGCCAAGCCCATATCTTCTCTTGCAGTTCTAGCTTTTAAACTCTTAGCCTGAGATAATGACCCTCTTCCTATTCACTTTTTGTCTAAAGTTTTACATCCTGATATCACTTTTTATCCCAACATAGTGCTCTTGGGTATTTCACCATAACATGACCCTACCTTGACGACATAGTAAAGTGTATAATGTGTCAATTTTTTAATGCATCATCTACTTCCCACTTGGTGCAGTTAGGTGCATTTTGCATTACATCAAGGGTACCATGACTTAAGTATTGTTCTTTATTAAGTCTTCAGATTTATCTCTTTAAGCCTTCTATGACAAAGATTGGACTGATTGTCCTAATGAACATAGGCTTACCACCAGATCTTCATAGGACCAATTATCTCAAAGAAACAACCCACAACTTATTCTCGATGTTGAGGAATAATACGTTTGTTTGCCATCACTACTTTTTTTTTATGGAACCATGGTGTATCTTCTACATGTCATTTTATTATTCTCTATGAAAATACTAGTGCTAACCTATATGGTTGCTAATCTAGTCTTCCATGCCCACACCCTCTTCCTAATGATTGACTATAATTTTGATCCACCATATGTTTCCTAAAGATTTGTATTTGTTCGCTTTCGATATAGTAATGAATCAATGATAAACTTTTTGATATTTTTCTAAAGCCCTCTTGATTTCACATATCTATCTACTTTGATACATGCTAATTGGCTTTTGTCCTTGGCTAAGCGCTAAGCTTACGAGGGTGTCAAATGTCAATAAGGAATAAATTTGAAACAAACCCTCATATTTGACAGTCATCTGTTATACCAATGATAATAATATGTAAATACTTTCTTATATGTTGAAACATGTATACTTACGTGTTGCCATTCAAAATAATGCAACGAAATTAGGATTCCTACTAATATAAGAGAGGTTCCTTTACATGTTTTTTTCATAAAATAAGCATATTATATAAGGGTAGTGAGTGGCCCACTGTGGTCTGTATGGCATCGAAATTCTCTATAAGGGTTGCCCCACCATGAAAGTTGGATGCCCCAAAACTCAGGTTGATCTAACGATCATGTGGGCCACCTTGTGAATTTGTAGGTTTTTGGGTCGTTTTCAATTTTTTCTTATGGTATGTGGCTGACCTAATGATTGGATTGACCTGATTTTTCAGGCATCTCAGTAGCATTGCTAGCTTTACTTACTGCATGGGTTACTTTTAAACATAGTTGTAAGTAGGTTACTTTAAACATAGAGGACCAACATTTTACATGCAGGTGAGTCACTTCGAGCATAAGCTTCTCTAGCTGATAACTTATCTGGGGATTCCCCTGCACAAAGGAAGACTCAAGGCAGCTCACTTCAGCAATATTTTGCACAAAATTTCTTCCAAGGTATTAGGTTGGAAGGCAAGGCTTCTTAACCAAGGGGCAAAGCTTGTCCTGATCAAACACGTTTTAGCAAGCTACCCTATGCACATTATGGCGGCTTTCAACCTCCCCAAAGTGTGTTGCAGAAAAATGGATTCAGCCTTTGCCGAATTCTTTTGGGGTTCTTCCAAGGGAGAGAAACGTAAGCATTGGGAGTGCTGGTCGAAGATTTGCCAACCCACGGAATAAGGGGGGCTGGGAATTAGAAACGTGGTGGACGTCATGCATGCTTTCAGGATGAAAATGCGTTGGAGTCTACTTTTGGGGAAGTCCCTATGGGCTCGGTTCTTCAACGCTAAATATTTCATGAAGTTCAGCCAATCCGACGGTGCCATCTCCACGGGAAATTCCAGTCAGTGGAAGGACCTAGCGAGAAAGCTTATCCTCACTATTCGTAACTCTAGATGGATGATTGGAAGAGGATCTATTAATTTCTGGAGATGTAACTGGACAGGTGGTGGTCTGCTTCAAGCAGAAGCATCGAACCCTATTCCAGCCCACCTCCGTGAAGCTTCTGTCCAGGATCTTTGGAAAGATGGGGTTTGGGATTTCTCAGCAGTGATAGGGGTTCTTCCGGAGAATACTACTCAAGCCATTGCTAATAGTAAGATCCGAATTACTGATAGGGATGATAGACTGATCTGGAAGGGCTAGTCGAATGGTAAGTTCTCTGTGAAATCAGCTTGGAATCTTCTCAGAAGTCACAGTGACAAGCTAGATTGGCCGACATGGCTGTGGAATCAATTCCTCCCTACAAAAATTGTGACTTTTGTATGAAAAATTATGCACAACGCAGTTCCTGTAGATTCTGAAATTTAGAAGGCTGGGATCCATATAGCCTCTAAATGATATTGCTGTGATCAAACTCAGAGTTCCGCCGACATTCCAACCTCTTCGAATCCAGTCCAGACTCAACCAACAGGCACTGGCTCGTCCCTCCCTGGCATTCAGCAATCGGGGAATTATACATGTCCAGTCCCTGATCCCTGTCTGCAGGGAAATTCAGTCTGTCACCGCTATCAACAGCTCCCTCCCTGGTGTGGCATCGTCAGTTGCTCCACCCCAGCAGTTCCATCCTCAACGTGCAGGTGAATCAGAGCCAGGGAACCCCAGAATTGCAGAGATTCCTCCCCAGAATTTGAAGCTGAATTTGAGTATGAGAGACCTGATCCCATGGATATCCAGCAGAAATCTCGTCCAGATGCAGAGGAACCGGTCCTCCCTCATTCTTCTGAAGACTTAGATCACCTGTTCTGCAAGAGCAGATTCGTGGCCAAGGTATAGAGGTTTTTCGATAATGCTTTTGATATGTATATGGCCCAAAGGATATCCATATCTCAGAGGATCAGATTATGGATGTCTAGAGCCTCTTTCTCCTCTAAGTTCTCCACTCTAAGGGGGCTTGCCCCCTGCCCTCAGGAGATCTGGGTTGCTCGTAACGCCAAAAAATTTGACAATTCTAATTCAAAGCCAGAGGACATTGTCAGCAAAGTAAAAAATGGCTGCAGGACATTAGCCACAACATCTCAGACAAAGGGAATTAGTCCCTTTACTAGTCTACTTCTTTGCTATTCTTAGACATTCCTCCTTTCCAGGCGAGCAATGGAAATGACTCCTGCGTAGTGTGATGGTCACGCCCAGAAACCGATTGGCCTGAGCTGAATGTGGATGGGTCTTCAAAAGGTAACCCGGGGGCCGGTGGTGGGGGGAATATGTAAAAACCATGCAGGGGAGCTCATTTTTGTCTTCCATAAACACTATGGGGTCGTCTCAAACACTGTTGCTGAAGCACAAGCGATGGTGGATGGCATTCAATTATGCTAGGAGAGGGGCTATTCCAATATCATTGTTGAAACAGACTCCTCTATCATTGAAAAAAGGGTTAGCAATCAATCATCCGACAGCCCGTGTCCGTGGAATATTTGGTATAGGATTGGCGAGACAGAGAGCAAGCTTCGAGCCATGAATTTGAAATTCTCGCATGTCCTTCAGGAAGGCAACAGAGTTGCGGATGCCCTTGCCAAAATGGGCAGCAGTGATAATCGGGGTAAAAATTTTTTCTCTAGGGCGGAACTTCCAACTTTGATTCGGGGGCTCCTAACTTTGGATAATGTGGGAATTGGGACCATTAGGAAGGGGAAGAGTTAACTCTCTCCTCCTTATTTGGTTTTTGGGGGCCCGATCCTCCCCTTGGAGGGTTTTGGCTTGTGTCTTTCTTTGTACAGCGTCGATCTATATGATAGGTGCGGTCCAAGCTTTATGTGGACCCGCCCAAATCAGCTTGTACCCTTTTCCATCTATCAATAAATTTTCTTAGATTAAAAAAAAAAAAAAAGCATAAGCTTCTCTACAAGGACTCCTAGATTAAGAAGCCTTCTTAAGACTACTATAAATATATATATATATATATATATATATATATATATATATATATATATATATATATATATATATATATATATATATATATATATATATATGCTTCCGTTCACTCATGCATGTGTGTGCTCATAGACATAATTTGTAATGAATTTCATATACTTTCTTACTTTAGCAACCTTCCCTTTCTATGAAAGAAATAAGAAATTTTTTACGAGAATTGAACTTGTGGGATAGAAATTACCTAATCCCAAAATAACTAGTGAGATTTCCAATGCAAGCTCTAAGAAATTGAAGAATGTAATATAATTAATGGGAAATGTTAGTTTGCCCAAGAGGTCATCCTTCTTGATTTGCATTCCTTCTCGTCTGCCATCTGGAAAAAGAAAACATGTATTAAAGTTAGCACCAATATCTTACTACTAAAATTAAGTGCATAAAATGATCAAAAGTCATTATTTTTCGAATTATGTGCTTAAACAAATAAAAGTTAAATCTCTTATGAAAGATTCATTACATCAACCGTTTTAGCATTTTAGTAGTTAAAAGAAGATAATTTGTCCTTTATTAAGAAAAATGGATTATTGACTAAAGTGATTTTAAAAAAAAATCATTTTCAATTATCTTGAACACTTATTATGGTGAAAATGAGGTATGCTAGGGACATGGATTGTCAACTCATCAATCTAAACATTCCATTTGCTAGGACACACTATCAATAAGTCACCACGTCGAAAGTGCACCAATTAGACAATCCAACTTTTGGATAGCTGCCCACAAAATGGTTGTTCAAAGATAGGAATATGCTTTGCGATAACCATCCCTCTTTTAAACTAACATTCGAGTAATTAAGGTTACTCCATTATAGTGGTTCTGAACCCATGGAGGAGTGGAAAGCGACTAAAGTTCACATAAATAATGATGAGGACACAAGACCATTTAAAGTCTATCAGCGAAGAAAGCGCACACCACAAGCATCTTTCTTGTGGATAGGTGATTATTGAGGAGCATTGAAGACCCTACACACGCGATTTGACACATTGAAGGCCCCACATTGGGAGGTCATGTGTGTAGGAGGAAGAAGACCTGCTGGACAGTTTTCACTGTCTTCGGGCGCTTGATCGAGTGCCCGAACGTTGCCTGTCTGGCCCCCCAAACTCACTGGACGTTTTTGGACATCTTCGGGCACCCTATCAAGCGCCCAAGCGAGCGCCCAATCTTCCGCGCAATTTATTTTCTTATTCTGTTTTGCTTAATTTTTAGGGGTATTTTGATACTTTTATGTTTTCTTATTGCTTATTTAAGTGGGCTAAGCCCTAAAAACGAGATTAGTTGATTGATTAATGAAAAGCAAACCCTTTGGTTGCCTCCTTCCTCTCTTTTCTCTCATGGTGCTTCTTGCTCTTCCTTGATCTCATTATTTTCTTTTCTTCTTGTGCCCCTCCAACTTTTTCCAGGTAATTTATCTTCTCTTCTCATTATTCTAAATCCCTATTTTGCCTAATTCCCTACAACCAAAATCTGAAAATTGATCCAAACCCTAATTCCTCAGATTTTCAAATCCCTAATCCAAGAAACCTTTTGATTCCTCGGACTAGTGATCCCCATTGATCGATTGAGTTAAGACCATGCAAGATCGGGAGGTTCCATACTTCGCTAGATCCAACCCTAGCGATAATTGAACTTCACACTTCGTGGTTGTGATGAATGGCCCGCTCCATTGCATGTCTCCTTGTGGTTTTCTTAGTTTATGATGATTGAAGCTAGATATTTAGATTATTATTGTCTTTTATTTCCGCTGAATTAATTGTGTTCATGAGCATGCATCATAATTAGGGTATCCTGCATCAAATTTGGTATCAGAGAATAGGCTTGCATGGTTTTGTCTAGATCGAGTTATCAAATTAGGGTTTTGATTTTTACGTCTGTTTTAGGAAATTTTCAAATTTAGAAAGTTTCCAATTGTAGCGACTTTCCAATTTTAGAATGTTTTTTAATTTGGAAAATTTTCAGATTTGAGTAATTCTCTGTTTTAATTCAGTATTTGTCAGTTCATAATAGTTTTGCATTCATCACATTTATCTTGCGAGTCGTAAAACCGTAGGAGGGCAAGTTGGGTATGATTTGGTTCGATTTTTAATTGTATGCCCACGAGAAGAGGTAGAGGTTTCGGACTTCAACCAACCATGAATAACGAACGGTTATCTAAGCAACTTGCTCAATTGATACAAAAGGTAACCGCTTTAGAAACGAGTCAAAGGCAAGAATTGGCTCGCATGGACAACCAAATCTCAACCACCATGACTAAGGTCGAACAATTAGAGGCATCCCAAAGGGAGAACCTCACTGTTGGGGATGATGCGCACTCCCAAAAAGAAGAAATTGTTGAAGAACGCACTCCCGCACGTGGAGATAATGGTGGTAGAGATCGTGGAACGGGTCGTGATGTTGTGCGAGAGGCACAAGCTACATATGATCATCAAGACCGCTACGATCCAGATGAATGTGCGATAAAGAATGTGAGAGTTGAGGCCCCGAGTTTTGATGGGCGTCTGGATCCCAAAGCATTCCTTGATTGGGTTGCTGACATGGACCACTACTTCGAGTGGTATGGTATGTCAGAAAATCGTCAAATACGGTTTGCGAAGATGAAACTTATGGGTCAGGCTAAATTATTTTGGACCAACACTGAGCGAAAGATAGAAAGAATTGGTAGAGCCCCAATCACACATTAGTATGAGATAAGTCTAAGGAAAAATATCTTCCTCTCTCGTACCGACAGAAGCTCCTTGACCAATGGCAATCCTTACGCCAAGGGTCAATGTCTGTTGCTGACTACATTGCCAAATTTAAAGAATTTATAATACGATGTGATGTCCAAGAGGACCCTCTAGTAACGCTCTCGCGTTTCAAGACGGGCCTTCGAACGAATCTTCAGCGTGAGCTTATGACTCGACCCATATCGGACTTGGATGAAGCATATCAAGTTGTATAGGGGTTGGAACAATACCTGAAAGCTCCTGTCATTAGACGTTTTGAGTCCCGAGACTCTAATGCTAGATTTGGTTCCCAGGGAACTAGACCTAACATTAGTCGTCAACCCAGGGCGCAGGCGACTGTTCCGCCTATGCCTAGGGACGATAAGGGCAAAGGAGTTCTTAGTGTCGGTCCTAATGGGGGTAGCCAAGTGAGATGCTATGAGTGTGGGAATATCGGTCAAATATCTAATTAATGTCCCACGAAGAACCGTGAAAAAGCCTTAGTTATAGGCGAGTCCCACGAGGGTATAGCTAACCAGGGTGATTATGAAGTAGAAGAATATCACCCTGAATGAGGTCTTACTGATGAAAACGAAGTGGGCGATGAAGCAACGCTTGCAGTAGTCAGGCGTGTGCTATCTCAGTCTAGGAGTAGTGTTGATTGGCGTCGAAACACTATCTTCTACACTCTTGCCAAGTGTGGAGAAAAGAATTGCAGGGTGATAGTGGACAGTGGAAGTTGTCAGAATGTGATTTCCACTAAAACCTTGGACCGGTTGAAATTGAAATCCACACCTCATCCTAACTCGTACGAAGTCTCTTGGGTTGACAAGACCTCCCTTCCTGTCACCCATCAATGCTTAGTTCCCATCGAATTCGAGTCATACAAGGAGTCCTTGTGGTGTGATGTGATACCTATGGATGTTGGACATATTATCCTAGGTAGGCCGTGGCTATTCGACAATGATGTCACGATCTTTGGCCGTTCGAATGCGTGTACCTTCATGCATAATGGTAAGAAGATCAAACTAAATCCTATGCCGCCAGAAAGCACATCAGGGAAGAAAAATGATGAGAAAGCGAATGAGCCTAAGGAAGTGAAGAAATCCAAACCGAATTATCTTCACATAATCAATGCGAGAGAGTTTGAGAAAGAGATTAAGGAAGATTCCATGGTGTATGCCCTAGTGACAAGAGAGGTTACACCAAAGGTTCCATCAGAGTTACCCCATGAGGTGACATCGATTTTGAAGGAATACAGTGATGTGTTCCCTAAAGATTTACCGAATGAGTTACCACCTATGAGGGACATCCAGCATGCCATTGATCTCGTCCCGGGGTCAACTTTACCGAAGCTTCCTCACTATAGGATGAACGCCGCAGAGCATAGAGAGTTGATGAGCTTCTGCAAAAGGGTTTCATCCAGGAGAGTATGAGCCCGTGTGCCGTGCCCGCATTATTGACGCCAAAGAAAGACGGCACGTGACGCATGTGTGGACAGCCATGCCATAAACAAAATTACTGTCAAGTATAGATTTCCCATACCCAGACTTAATGATATGCTTGACATGATGGCCAGATCCACCATTTTCTCCAAAATTGATATCAAGAGTGGATATCACCAAATTCGCATATGCCTGGGAGATGAGTGGAAGACTGCGTTCAAAATGAAAGATGGGTTGTATGAGTGGATGGTTATGCCATTCGGCTTGACTAATACGCCCAGTACTTTTATGCGGGTGATGATAGAAGTCTTGAGGCCGTTCATGGGAAAATTCCTAGTGGTGTACTTTGATGACATTCTTATTTATAGTACCACTAAGGAATCACACCTTGAACATCTGAAGCAGGTCTGTAGCGTCCTTAGGACTGAAAAGTTGTACGCTAATCTTAAGAAATGTGCATTCATGTCTAGTCAAGTCATGTTCTTAGGATTTATAGTGTCATCAGAAGGAATGCGCGCAGACCTTGAAAAGGTCAGGGCCATAATTGAGTGGCCTGAACCAATGAACATTCATGAGGTGCGAAGCATTCACGGCTTTGCAACTTTTTATCGTCAGTTCATTAAGGAATTTAGCACGATCATGGCTCCGATTACTGAATGCATGAAAAAGAAAAAAAGAGTTCGCGTGGTTGAAAGTCGCAGTCAAGGCTTTTAAGGAAATTAAAGGCAAAATGGTAGAAGCTCATGTCATGCATCTACCTGACTTTTCTAAAGTCTTTGAGGTGGCGTGTGATACATCTGGTGTTGGCATAGGTGGAGTGTTGAGCCAATAGGGCCATCTAGTAGTCTATTTCAGTGAGAAACTGAATGAGGGAAAGCAGAAATACACCACTTATGACAAGGAGTTCTATGCGGTAGTGCAATCCCTGAGACATTGGCGTCACCATCTCCTACCGCAAGAATTCGTCTTGTTTTCGGACCACGAGGCCTTGAGATATTTACATTCTCAGAAGAAACTCAACCCCAAGCACACAAAGTGGGTAGCGTTTCTTCAGGAATATTCGTTCGTCCTGAAACATAAGGCAGGGGTCGAAAACAAACCAGCAGATGCCCTTATTAAAAGAGTGGCGTTGCTCAACTCCTTGAGTGTAGAGGTAGTCAGATTTAAGCAACTGAAAGATGAGTCTCCCATATGTCCTGATTTTGGGAAAACTTATGCGTCACTCTCTAGTGACCAGCATGGAACGGGTGATTATGTGCTTAAAGATGGTTTCCTTTTCAAGGGAGACCGACTTTGTATTCCCCGTATGTCCCTTCGTGAATTCCTCGTCTGAGAGCTTCATTCAGGAGGGATAGCTGGCCACTTTGGTCGTGATAAGACCATTGCCCTCGTAAAGGATCGTTTTTATTGGCCAAGTCTCAAGCGAGACGTAGCCAAAGTTTTAGAGCAATGTCATACATGTCAGCTGGCAAAACAATGAAAGCAAAATACTGGGCTATATACGCCATTGCCAATGCCACATGCTCCGTGGCATGACATTAGTATGGATTTCGTGCTGGGACTTCCCAAGACAATCAAAAAGCACGATTCCATCTTTGTTATTGTGGATCGCTTTTCTACAATGGCGCATTTTCTCCCATGTTCGAAAAGTCAGACGCGTCTTATATCGCTCGAGTCTTTTTTTATGGTGTGGTGCATCTTCATGATTTGCCTAAGATCATAGTGTCTAACCGTGATGTCAGATCTACTAGCTATTTTTGGAAGACACTATGGCACATGATGGGTACTCATTTACAATTTTCCACTGCATACCACCCTCAAACAGATGGACAAACTGAGGTGGTAAATCGAAGTCTTGGAAATCTTCTACGTTGTCTAGTGGATGAATATGTTAAAACTTGGGACTTAATTTTACCTATCGCGGAGTTTGCTTATAATGGGTCAATTAATAGATAAACAGGGATGAGTCCTTTTGAAATTGTCAGTGGGTACAAACCTAGAATGCCCATAGATCTCTTACCCATGTCTGTCACCCAAAGATCTTCAGAGTTAGCTGATGCATTTACACAACACATCCATGATTTGCATACACATATTAGACAACGGATTAATCAAAGCAATGATAATTATAAATTCTCAGCTGATAATCATCGTAGATCACAAGATTTTCAGGAAGGAGACAACGGAATGGTGAGGATCAGGCCAGAGCGGCTCTCACAGGGTTCTGCTAACAAATTACAAGCGCGTAATACTGGACCATTCAAGATATTGCAGAGAATTGGGTCCAACGTGTCACGCCCCAACCTTGGGGACCGGGCTCACTAAATTTCCGGCCGCCGAATCTGGTGCCAACAGCCTCCGTAGTACCCCATTCTCGGCCCCTAGCTCCCATACGCCAGGTTCCGATCCTGGGATCCCACAAGGAGGATTTTCAAGGTAAATTTTTTTTTTTATAGATGAGCATAAACATAAGTATACCAAACCAAAAAGCATCACATCACATATCCACTAAGATAATCTTTTGAGTACAATGCTGTAGAAAAGGAAATACAAGGTATAACTGAAAGCTGAAAAATCAAATGCGCGCCCCTGTCTCACTGCTGTCGTGCTATAGTATGACCTGCACGTAAACAACGTGCATAACCTTACTATGAAGCTTAGAGAGTGCGTGGTGTGTGCGCAATGCATATGACAGGTATACAGATATCAGAGTAAGCGGAAATGATGACAGGCTACACTACCAAGTCTATGAATGTCGTTAGTCATCTCGAGGCTATGCAATGCAATGGGCCTATGTGGCCGAGTGTCATATGCTAATGATGCCATGTGCGCATGTCAATCCTCAACTGTCATATATCATACGGTTTACAACTGGGACATCACCGGGGTCTAGTACACTCCAGACATTGGTTGCCGCCCATCGCGCGCATAACCAAGCGAGTGGAAGAGACCTCACTATCCGCCTCGTCAATGACATATAAGGAAAATCCCCCCGGCTCGTCGATAGCGAACCCATTCACGAGCTGGTCAAACTCAACCTAGTATATAGCCCTCTGCACCCCGGGCGGGTAAGGTCACACCCCCTTCCAACCGACCCCGACACAGTGGGAGACGCGGCCTACTGGTATTTGGCCCTCATGCGCTCATAAATCCACTCGGTCTAGACATTGGAGCATCCTACTGGTACCACAGGGTTTAGGGACTTTCACCCAAGGACATCTTTAGCGCCCAAGTGCTAGAACATATTTCCGGTGTCCATTCCTACCATCCACGATGTGACTGTGGTGGTCACAACCCCGATGCCGCTGGGGTGAGAATCTGATCATGACATGTATAATGCGAGATGCATGAGTCATACTATCAAAGCCATGCACCAAACCTGCGCATACCGCGCGATCATGTAAGGTGACCCTATCTCATACGGGTCCCCTAAGTATCTCAAGCTGTAAGGCATATGCTATGATCGACATCGTCCACAGTCAGGCATACATATGATGCGTATGTACAAATGAATGGGTATGATATTCATTACACTAAGCATATTATCAGTGTGACCTATCCAGCTAAGTATACTAGCATGTTACCAGACATATCATGTAATGTTGGCCTTGAATGGCCCAATATATATATATATATATATATATATATATATATATATATATATATATATATATATATATATATATATATATATATATATATATATACAGAGAGTGAGACCCGAATTGTGGGCCCCATAGGAAATGTAAAGGTCTTCGTGGCATAGCCCACTTGAGACCACATCGGCCCCATACTTGGGCCTGCACATACAAATAGGCTGACAAAAATAGTATACAGCATGGATAAAACATATAGATCATAGGTGGGCCCAAGAAAGGACGGCCTGGATCAGACACATACATCATGTAGGACCCATAGGGTGGTTCACCCCTGGACGAGCGTCGGGACTACTTGGGTCATAGAAGTTCTGGATAAAGCTGATATTTATGATTTCCCTTCACCCATATCCAGGTGATCTTATGAACAGGTTGGATGTTAAATAAACATAACTGTAGGGCTTGGGAAGGTTTTAACGGTGGAATTCATATTCCCACTGTTTCCCGTGGCATGGCCCACTTGACATTTGGATATGCTTAACTTTTGGGCTCAGCCACTAAAATGAGCTGGAAAAACTTATGGATGGAAGAGATAAAGCACGTATGTTCTAGGTGGGCCCAACTGAGTTTTGGATCAAGCTGATATTTGTATTTTCCATTCATATAGGTCTACGTGACCTGATAGACGGTTCAGATGGAAAACTGTCATAATGGTGGGCCTTAAAATGATATGAGAAAACAGGTGGATGGCTGGATAAAACAAATACATCAAGGTGGTCCCACGAGGTGGGCCACCGGTGGACGGCCGAGGAGCCCAGCGTCCGTGGACACTGGGTACTCACAGCGTCAGCGTCAGAGGCTAACGCCTCTCCTTCTTCTTCTTCTTCTTCTTCTTTTTTTTTTTTTTATATCTGATCTTGGTCCAATGGGGCCCACATAAGGCTGATCCACTCCATGTATTAGGTTCCCCAGCTCATGAGGGACCCAACGAGCCCAACATTAGATGGCTTATAAGGTCTACAAAATTCCAGATGGGCCAAAGAAAATTTGACCTTAGACGTCATTACCTCTACTGTTTCAGGTAGCACGGTCCGCTTGAGATTTGGGTCTGGTTCATGTTTGGGCCTTGGCCCTAAAATGGTCCAGGGAAATAGATGGACGGTGTGGATTTTACACACACAGCAAGGTGGGTCCCACGAGTGGGGACCCCACTTCGATCGTCCAGCGTCCTTGACGCTGGCAGCGCCTGACGCTGGAACCGTCCAGCGTCAGGACTCCTTGCATTTTGTTTTTTTTTTTGTTTTGTTTTTTTTTTCTTTTTCTTATGCTTATTTCAAGTGGGGCCCACATTAGTATTATCCCCACCGTTCATCATGTTCCCCAGCTCCTGAGGAACGCTTAGAGTCCAATATTGGACAGGTTACGGGGTCTACAAACTGCAATATGGGCCAGAGAAAGTTCTACCATAGACGTCATCATCTCCACTGTTTCGGGTAGTATGGTCCACTTGAGATTTGGATTTGTTTCAAGTTTCGGCCCTGGACCTAAAATGATCCGGGGAAACAGATGGACGGTGTGGATCTAACCAAGTCATCAAGGTGGGTCCCACGAATGGGGACCCACTCCAATCCTCCAGCGTCCCTAACGCAGAGAGAGAGAGAGAGAGAGAGAGAGATGTACTTGATTGATTGATGCTTGATGGATTGATGGGATGTTGATTGATTGATGGGATATTGATTGATTGATGGGACAACCTAGGGATTTGTGCAAGTGGGGCCCACACCATGCATGTGTAGCGTGGCCCGCCTCGATCCACGCACATGAACACATCTTTCAAATTAGGTATCGAATCGGAGCGTGCCGCGCGGCGTTGGAGTCGTGGCGTCCGCGCGGTCGCCGGGGTATAAGTCTCGGGTCGTTGCGGTACCAAAATAGGGTGTCTGATTGGAACTCGCCGGTTTGGACTGTTCCAGGTATGCCGAGTTCGGAAAAAAGGTGTATGGAGGGCTAATTAAGGTACGGGTGTTACACAACGCGTATCGGATTGACCTTCCACTTGAAATGGGCATTAATCCAACATTTAATGTGGAGGATCTAGTCCGCTCCCCTAACCCTATCATTGATCCAAAGTCCCTTTCATGTCCATTCTCTGAATTTTCTTCCCAACCTACTCCACCCCTTCCCCCACCTATTATTCGTAAAGAAGAAATTGAGGAAATCGTGGATGAAGAGATAGTTTCCACGAGAAACAAAGGTTTCCAAAGATACCTTGTCAAATGGAAAAAAAAAAAAAAAACCACCGTCAAAATCTACGTGGTTGACTGAAGAAGAGTTGCAGAGTATTGATCCGGATTTACTAGAACGTCACAAGGGCTTTAACTCGTCGGAGTCGAGTTTTTCTCACTCGAGGGGAGTTGATGAGGACACAAGACCATTTAAAGTCTATCAGGGAAGAAAGCGCACGCCACAAGCATCTTCCTTGTGGCTAGGCGACTATTGAGAAGCATTGAAGACCCTACATACATGATTTGACACATTGAAGGCCCCACATTTGGGAGGACGTGTGTAGGAGGAAAAAGACCTGCTGGAGAGTTTTCACTGTCTTCGGGTGCCCGATCGGGCGCCCGAACGTTGCCTGTCTGGCCCCCCAAACTCACTGGACGTTTTTGGACATCTTCGGGCACCCTATCAAGCGCCCAAGCGAGCGCCCAATCTTCCGCGCAATTTATTTTCTTTTTCTGTTTTTGCTTAATTTTTAGGGATATTTTGGTACTTTTATGTTTTCTTATTGCTTATTTAAGTGGGCTAAACCCTAAAAACGAGATTAGTTAATTGATTAATGAAAAGCAAACCCTTTGGTTGCCTCCTTCCTCTCCTCTCTCATGGTGCTTCTTCCTCTTCCTTAATCTCATTCTTCTCTTTTCTTTTTGTGCCCCTCCAACTTCTTCCAGGTAATTTATCTTCTCTTCTCATTATTCTAAATCCCTATTTTGCCTAATTCCCTATGACCAAAATCTGAAAATTGATCCAAACCCTAATTCCTCAGATTTTCAAATCCCTAATCCGAGAAACATTTTGATTCCTCGGACTAGTGATCCCTATTGATCGATTGAGTTAAGACCATGCAAGATCGGGAGGTTCCATCCTTCGCTGGATCCAACCCTAGCGATAATTGAACTTCAAACTTCGTGGTTGTGATGAATGGCCCACTCCATTACATGTCTCCTTGTGGTTTTCTTAGTTTATGATGATTGAAGCTAGATATTTAAATTATTATTGTCTTTTATTTCCGCTGAATTAATTGTGTTCATGAGCATGCATCATAATTAGGGCATCCTGCATCAAATAATGTTGGGACCCGTAGAAGCAATTCAGAGAAGAATCAAACAAGGCAATCATAATAGCACAAGCAAAGTAAACAGAGAACACACAAATTTTACGTAGAAAACCCATGTAGGAAAAAAAACCACGGCATAAAGCGACAGCAATCCATTATGAAATAATGATACATGAGATCGAAAACCAAACTTACAGATGCGAATCACCCTAGCCTCCCCCTTTGTAAACCATAGAACTCTCTTATGCTTGTTGTTCACTTAGAATACCCAAATTCCGCATTACACCCATATATATAGAGTTACCACCGGAATAGGAAACAAAAAACGTGCACTTACACAAAACAACGCGCACCGGTCAATCAGTCAGTCGATCGACATCGACCGACGATCCCTCCATCGCCCGACAATGGCAAGTTCGATCGCCCGAACTAGCCTAAAACTATCCAAGGAGTTTGCGATGAAATCTGACTAGGTTCGATCGATCGAGCCCCATACGTCGGTTGGCCAAACTAGTCCAAAATTGTCCAAAGACTTAACTGTCTCAATCAGGTGTTTTCAATTAACCGACCATAGTGGTTGGTTGACCTATGACCCTCAAAACTGAAGATTTAAAACTCTTTTCAATAATCTCCACTACTAAGTCTTCATTCTTCCCTCAATCCTTCACTGCTTCAAGCTCCCTCCTCCATCGCTATTTAGCACCATCATAGCTTCACCTTCCATTGTCATTTCTCATGCACACACTGTCTTCACTGCAGCTTCGCCAAACCCAGAGAGGTCGAACAGAACTTGAACGTCTCTGCAGAAATCAACTTCATAAGCATGTCCGTTGGATTCATGCTTGTATGAATCTTCTCAAGAGTCACACCATCTTCCTTAAGCACATGTCGGATAAAATGATGACGCACATTAATATGCTTAGTTCTAGAATGATAAACCGAGTTCTTTGCCAAATTGATTGCACTTTCGTTGTCATAATTAACAGGCACAACCTCCTGCTTAAGCCCCAACTGATTTACCATTCCTCGTAACTAAACTGCTTCCTTGAATGCTTCTGTCACCACCATATACTCAGTTTCGGTTGTGGAAAGAATCACCACAGACTGAAGCTTCAACATCCAATTGATCGCTCCACCCGCTAATACAAATGAGTAGCCAGAAGTCGACCTGCTACTTCCACACTGCCTACGTAATCAGAATCCACGTAGCCTACTAATTTGTCCCCTGATTTCTCAAATGTCAAGACGTAGTCCTGCGTACCTCGAACATACCGAAGTAGCCATTTCACTACCTCCTAGTGTTGTTTGTTAAGGTTAGATATGTATCTGCTCACAACACCCACTGCATGTGAAATATTCGGTCTCGGCATACATCAAACTATCAACCACACTCGAGTAGGGAACACGAGGCATAACCTGCTTTTCTTCATTAGTAGTAGGACATTGCTTTAAAGAAAGTCGAAAGTGAGCCGCGTGAGGAACGCTGATCGGCTTTGCCTTGTCCATCTCAAACTTCACTGACACCTTCTCATGGTATTCTGCCTGAGATAACCATAGACTGCTACTTTCCTTGTCTCTGCGTATACAATGCCGAAAACCCTCCCTGTAGACCCCAAATCTTTTATCTCAAATGTCCCTGATAATTAAGTCTTCAATATTGTTTACACACAAAATGTGATTTAGTTGGTTGGAACATTTGCATTCTAATAACTAACTAGGACTTGAATGGAAGACATTCATCATCAATTGATTCATTAATTTGAATAAGGATTCTTTTACATTACGTTAATTATATCCCTTAATTATGAAAAAAGATACAATCGATGTATCCATGAAGTAAACTGTTATAAGTTAATTTCGAAAACATTTCGACCCTTGTTCGCAGTCCATCGAAGTGGAAGAGTTGTGTGGGCTCATAGACCCTTTAGCACATCTTAAGATCAGAAGCTAGAATCTTCTGGATTAAAAAACCCTTGAATTCCCATGGTGGAACTGAGTTCTCATGGTGGAATCCTATGATGAGATTAGGTCTTCATACTAGAGCAAAACCCTCATGGTGAAGCTTTGTTTTCATGGTAGAACAAGATTCCTCTGAGAAAAACAGGGTTTTCGTGTTGAAAAACGGAGTTCCCATAGTGGAAATAGTGTCCTTATGCTAAAACTAGAATCGTCATGCGACCGTATGGGATTCCTCATGCTACCCCGTGAGACTTGCCGGCCTTCTTCTCATTCTTCCTTAGTACCTTCTGCAGAGTTCTTACAAATGAGGAGACCGAAGGGGTATTTATAGGCCCTCACACATGTAAGCCACCTTTTCTGATAGAAATACTAACTGTTAAATCCTCATGAGACCACATGCGAATCATCATGCGACCACATGGACTGCGACCTTCATGCAAAGTTGAATCTTCGTGCAGGTTTTCTCATGCGAAAACTGTAAAACCAGGATTTCTCATGCAAAAACTGTAAAACCCAGGATTTCTCATCCGAAAACTATAAAACCAGGATTTCTCATACAAAAACTTTAAAGCCAAGATTTCTCATCCGAAAATTGTGAAGCGCAGGATTTCTTATGCGATCGCTTGAGACTATAGTTTCTTCTTAAATCTTTAAACTTCTTCTTTTCTTTTCTTCGTTTTCTTCTCATTTTTACTTGGGTCTTCTTGCTTGCAAACACATAGGATGTCATTCTCATGCGACCACATGAGACTTCCCTACTCATGCGGTCGCATATCTTCCTTCTTGAAATCTTTATTTTTCTTTGCCTCAACAAATATATTGATCTCAGAGATGCTATGACTGGAAATAAGCATGTCATCAACATATAATACCAGGATAATGAATTTTCTATCACTTAATGTCTTGAAGTAGACATAATAATCATATTCACTTCTGGTAAACTGTTGACTCACCATGAAAGAATCAAAATTCTTGTACCATGCCTACAAACCTAATTCTCTGCTCCCTATATCTCGAATCCTTCTAATTACCTTATTTAGATCTGCTCTTCCAATTCCCCATGCAAGAAAGCAGTCTTCACATCCATTTGTTCTAGTTCAAGGTTTTATTGGGCAATCAGCGCCAACACGAACCTGATAGACACCTACTTAACAAACAGCGTCAAAATCTCACTGAAGTAGCATGGTATGTGAAGTCCTCCTTGTACTTCATTCTGATGAAATCTGACTAATGGCTCTGATTTTAAGAGTACTTCTCTGCCCATCCTAGCTTCAACCTCAAGCTTTTCATGACATATTTAAGTCTTTTAATGCCTAGCCCTCCCTCACTACCCTAGAAAAAATCTGCAAAATCTCTCTTAAAGATCAAGGGTCTTTGTCGGGACATCTATCGCCGCCAACATATGGACGGGCATGTTGCTTAATACTTGCTTAATACGCATCAACCTATGCTCTTGGACAAGGCATCTGGCCTGCCATCCAGCAATCCAGTGAAGGATGCCATCAGCATAGGGAGCAAAATAGGCGCGGCAAGTTCTCCCTTTAAAGATCAGAACACCAAGATAAGAGAACGGGGACGTAGCTTTGGCGATTCCCAACATTCTATCAATTGCTCTAATTCTAGCTATGAACAACTCCTCAGAAGTGAAAAAATTTCTTCTACTCCTGTTGATTCATTGACAGAAAACTACCTAGAATTTGTTCAGGAAGTCATTGACTATCTTCAATGATCTGTTGTTGCCATTGATAAAGAGGACAGTGTCGTTTGCGTACAACAGATGGGAGATTGTAGGACATCCCTATGCACTTTATACGACTGACAGAAACCTCTCTTGAACATCCTCTTGAAGCCTCAACAGAATGCTTCTGCGGCTAGGATAAAATAGGTAGGGAGAGATAGGATCTCCTTGGTGCAACCCCATGGATGAGCTGAAATAGCTACACGCCTCTCCGTTCACAAGCACTGAGAACCAATTTTTGCTCCAACACTTCTTCACCAGATTGATCCAGCCCTGGCTGAAACCGAACTTCTTGAGAACTGTACAAGAAAACACCAGTCAATCCTGTCATGTGCCTTCTTAAAATGAAGCTTAAGAACGACATTGTTTCCTCTAACTCTCATATGTATTTCTCTGAATAATTCCCTGGCTAGCACTATGTTCTCCATCATTGAGCATCCATGGACGAAAGTCCCTGCTCAATTGAGAAAATCCTTGACAACAGCAAGGCTAACCTGTTAGCAATCACTTTAATAAAAATAAAAATAAAAAAAAAATCTTATAGAGACAATTACAAAAGCTAATGGGCCTAAAGTCTGAGAACTTAGCTGGGGAGGGGATCTTCAGGATTAGGCAGATGAGGGTTGATCTGAGCACTCTCAGGACATTTCCTCCTTGGACGATGAACCTATCTGCATTATTGATGTCTACCCCAACAAATTCCCAGCAGGCTGCGAAGAACACCCCTGAGAATCTATTCAGGCCTGGGGCTCCATCTGAGGGAGGGCTGCAACCGCCTCCTTACCTCTGCGAGGGGTTGGTATGTACGGAGGGCTTCATTTTCTGCCAAAGACGTGCATAGTGGGATTGGGTCCAGGAAATGGTCGATCGACTCACATGCTTCAGCCTTGAACAACTCAAAGAAAAAACTGATTACTTCCGCTCTAATCTGAGCTGCATCTGAAGTCTTCACACCATTGGTGAGCTGAATTTCCCGGATAATTAACCTTTGAGTCCGCCCATTCACCAAGTTGAAGAAGAAGGCCGTATTTCCGTCCCCTTCCTTCAACCAATCATTATGCGATTTTTATTTCCAAAAATTTTCCTCCATCAGCTTCAGCTTTGCCAATTTTCCATTTGCTTTGATTAGACTATTGTGACCTAGGAATTCAGGATCAACCTAGAGATCTAGCTCAGGCCGCATGACCTCAGCCTCTACCTGCTTAATCTGGTTGAAAATGTCCCCAAAAACCTCGCTGTTCCAGGTTTGCATAGTTTTTTTTGATTGCTTCATCTTAATAATAAGGAGAGTCATAGGATATCTATGGCATCGGCCTCAACCAAAAACAATGCAACTCTAACCATCGGGAGGAATGTATCCTGGAGAAGCCACATGCATCGCAAACAGAACGACTTTGGGCCTATTGGCACCCTTTGAGGAAAGGACAACAACAAAGGGGAATGATCTGAGTCGACCGACGGTATGTGAGTTACCTCGAAAGAAGGAAACGTATTTAACCAGTCATTATTGCATAGGGCTCTGACCAGCCTTGCCCAGACGCTAGATAGCCCTACCTAATTGTTGCTCCATGTGAAAGGATTACCTTGGAACCCTATATCTCGGAGTGTCGACTGATTCATTGCATCAACGAAGTCTGAACTAGAGGGGGAGGATCTTCTCTGCCCACCTATTCTCTCGTTTTGTGTCGAGATCTCGTTAAAATCCCCACATATGCACCAAGCTCCATTAACAACAATGGCAAGCTGGTTTAAGTTAGCCCACAACATTCTCCTTGAATTTGCGGAGCATTTCGCATAAATAACTGAAAGCAGAACCTGCTACACACTGCTTTGTAAGGACACCTCAAAGGTGAGCATCTCGTCAGTTGCTGAGTGAAGATTGACTTGAATAGAGCTCTTGAAGAAAACCCATATCTTCCCTCCTTCAGCAGCGTTGGAGATGGAGGAATGAAAGCCCATCCTTAGACCGGTCCAAATGCAGTTCTCATCCTTGAGCATCAGTTCCAGGATCACCACAAGGCATGGGTTGTAGCAACAATCTACCTCTTCACTGTTCTGATGGTCACAAAATTTCCCACCCCTTGAGCATTCCACACAAGAAGGCTATCCATCACTAACACAGGCGAAATTCACAACCCTTCGATTGATCCTTCTTAGTCTAACGTACCAGTCTTCCGGGTCTTTCTCTGGGATTCTTTGTTTGGTCATTGATCTCCTAAGTTTCTTGGGGACTTTCTTTTGCTTAGTAGTAGAAGGGGGGTTCGCCTCACTACCAGTCTCTGGGTTACCAGAAACCAACATTGAATTACCCACTAGTTCTACTTCATTCGTCTCCCTCTCGCTCTCCCCAATGTGGAGATAGCTGAGTTGTTCACTCTGAAGCCTTTCCCTTCTGATATGTTCTGAGCGGACCCCCTAGAGAAGGGGGAGAGATCCACAGCGAGATGCAACTGTTCATTCTCCATCTCCCTTGAAGGGTTCTATGATTGACGCTCAGCACTCAATAAGGAGTTAGGGACCTATGAGTGCCACTCCATTCCTCTCTCTCGAGCCTCTGGACCCTCTGAAAAGAGTGATTTCCTCCTAGGATTGCAGCTCTCGGAGAGCGACCACATTTTGTTATGATGCGCCTAAGGTGTCTCTAAGTACCACCCATTCTTGTCTTCCGCTAGAGTTAGAGGCAAGTGGTTAATCCCATTTGAAGAAGCATGTGGAACTGATAGCCAATGGGGGAGTTGTGTGTCTCCTACCGTAGCTTGTTGTTGATCCAAAATTGGGCTGGACAAGGATGGTTGCTTGCATACTTGTTGATCCAAAGCTTGAACAACTCCATTCATTATCTCCCTTCGGGCCACACTTCAGGTCACCACTACAACAAGAGATTGTTCATTCCTCTCCATTGTTTTTCACAATTAGGGAAGATCTTTGATCCCATACGTAGGCAAGGCTCTGCCCTCTTGGGGGAGTTGGGGGGGGGTGTGGATGATAGGAATCCAATTCTGGACCTTTGACAGGGAGTCACACCTTGAAGTTGAGCTCTGGAGATCACGAATCCCCTTATTAGGCTCGACAGGCTGAGACGGAGATCCATCGCAATCTCTTTGTGCCTGCACAATCATGTTATCAACCAATGGGATTCCAATTGGCTCCCACTGTGGAACCACAGGGCAAACATCCTGAACGTCGTCCAAGCCATTGTCAGGGACACGAGACACACACATTCCCTGTCAGATAAAACTATTGCTTTGAAACTGTGTCGAACACCTCCCGGATAGTTCGGAATTCTCTCGGTCACTTCTGGACAAACACCCTGCGGGCATTCTGGCTCTTCACCCAGGACCCCAGAGCAGACACATTGAGCTCCTTCAGGATCTCTCACATGGTAATTAGAGCAAACACCTTAAGTGCAAACTGGATCCCTCACCAGATCCCTAAAGCAATCGCCTTGAACACAATCTGGTCCTCCCATACAAGCCATAGAGCAAACACCTAGACGGCCGACTGGTTGGATAACATGTAGGATAGAAGCTCCTCTCCACCCAGGCTTTAGTCGAATCACCCCTTATTGGAGCATCCTGTTTCTGACAGGCTTCTCAACCTCCGTAAAAATCACAAAGGATTCTTCATTCATCTTGAGTCCGAGAATTTATAAGTATTTGCTCCAGGTTTGAGTTTTACATTGACCCTCACAGAGATTTGAAAATTTCCGTTGGGGGGGAATCCAAGTCTGGACCTCTGACAGGGAGTCACCCCTTGGTGAAGTTGAGCTCTGGAGATCACGAATCCCCTTCCTGGGCTCGGCAGGCTGACACGGAGATCCCTAAGCAGGATCACAATCTCTCTATGCCTGCACAATCATGTTATCCACCATTGGGATTCCAGTTGGCTCCCACTGTGGAACCACAGGGCAAACATACTGAACGTTGTCCAAGCCATTGTCAGGGACAAGAGACGCACACATTCCCTGTGAGATAAAACTGTTGCTTTGAAACTGTGTCAAACACCTCCCGGATAGGACAAACACCCTGCGGGCATGCTGGCTCTCCATCCGGGACCCCAGAGCTGACACATTGAGCACCTTCAGGATCTCTCACAAAGGAATTAGAGCAAACACCTTAAGTGCAAACTGGATCCCTCACTAAATCCCTAGAACGATCGCAACCTGGTCCTCCCATACAGACCATAGAGCAAACACCTAGATAGCCGACTGGCTGGATCAAACATGTAGGACAGAAGCTCCTCTACACCCAGGCTTTAGTCGAATCACCCCTTATTGGAGCATCCTGTTTCTGACAGGCTTCTTCAAATGGGGCTAAGTCCACCATAATCAACTCAACCTCCGTAAAAATCACAAAGGATTCTTCGTTCATCTTGAGTCCGAGAATTTATGAGTATTTTCTCC
The DNA here is from genome assembly GCA_003013855.2 of Liriodendron chinense. Taxonomy (NCBI): domain Eukaryota; kingdom Viridiplantae; phylum Streptophyta; class Magnoliopsida; order Magnoliales; family Magnoliaceae; genus Liriodendron; species Liriodendron chinense. The sequence goes on along the minus strand of ML058515.1, from coordinate 7,891,414 downwards.
AGGTTTGAGTTTTACATTGACCCTCGCAAAGATTTGAAAAATCCTATATCTCACCATGGTATCAACCTCAACCACCGACCCAAAGAAATTGTCGAGATTCACAATCATCGAGTCCATCCAGGTATGGGCAGGGATTCCGAAAAGCCTCATCAAAATACCCTCACCACCCAGGACCATGTCTGACTTCCAAGGATGGAGAGAGTGAACACCCATTTTTTCAGTGGAGAGTGGTGTCCGATATCAAATCAATAAGCTCCACTCTCGTTTTAAAGACTAGAAGGAATCAATTCAACGCCATCCTTGTTATATCCTCCTTGCAAACCTGTTTCTCGGAAAGACTGAATAAAAGTTGGTGCTGAGAGAAACTTGGAGAGAAAATTGTTTAAAAGAAATGATGAGCTAATAGCCATTGTCCAATAAACTTCCACTGGATTAACTAAACCGTTGATCATGTTTGGGGGCATAGTAACTATAGGATCAAATGGATGATTAGATCCTTCCCCCCACACCCACCAACCCACAAAGTACACGCACCCACCCACCCACGCATCCACCCACCCACGAAGTAGTTAGGTGAACCACTAGACATGGGTCATCCATCTTCACTTTGGTATGAAGACGTCATCAAATCCAGTGAGTCCATCCATCAAGGCCTTTCAAGTTGTACAGAATGGATGGTGACAAAATAAAGGAAAACCACCACTTGACTAGAGGAGGGAGAGAGAGACCTATATGTCATTAGAAAATACTTTATGTTTAGATATATTACTAGTTTTCTTCATAATCTGTTAGTCGTCTATTAGTTAGCTAATTAGGAATAATGGGATCAATAATTTGCACAGCTTGGTTTGAGTTATATGCAAGCCTTTTGTATTGTTTTTCTTTCTTTTTTTTTTTTTATGAACACGTACAGATCCTGAATCTTGCATTTTCATGACGTTTCTCTTAAGAGAGAGTGTGTAATGTCCCCACCATCATGACCTCCCAAAAGCCTTTAAATGACACGTGAGAAGCCCAGCCATGGATATGAACAGTTTGTTAATTCATAAAATTAAGATGGTGCAAAAATCACACTAATTGCTTGTTCTTAAACATCCTATTAATAGCATAAAAAATGGATAGTCCAAGATTGATGGAGAAACAAAATAGGTCCAATAATCATCTTGAAACATCTATTTGATAGATCATGCTTTGTATTACTTTTGATTCCAAAGGTGTACTTTGGTTTGATGATTCTAACAATCGATGCATGGTCGTAATAAAATTGCCCCATTCAAAGGGTTAGGACCATCTGATACGCATGATTCTTGCACCATGGTTAGCTCCCTCTGGTACTATTGTATGAACCACCTCGATTGATGATTGTATGTCCACATGTCAGTTAAACGGTTTTGGGAGGATGCTAACATCATTAGCAAGGATGGTAGGAAAATCCATACGTGTGTGTGTGTTATAGCATTCTTGTGACTTACCATCAGATACATCGCTCGCATTGCCCGGGTTTTCTGCATCTGTTATGTTGCAAGCCATTAGGCATCCCACGCCGGACCCAGCTACAAAGAAAATAAGTGTTGTTACTGTACTTTTTATTTAGAACTCACCAAATATAACAAAAGTGAGAGTGACTTCACATAAAGTATTTGCATAACGAGACAAACTCCTAGCTATATTGAGAACTTGGACGGTAAAATCCAGTGATCTAGACTTCTTATTAGGTACGACTCGTATTTTGTGGGCTACATTAGGACATCTCACTGATCTAACAAATATAACAATTCAATGGCCTGGAAAACAGATCATTTGCACAAAAGTACGTCCAATCAATAATTTGATTCATCTACTTGTTAGGCACATGTGGCACTTACTAGACTATCTTGTCTTACGTACAATAAAGAACAACATGCTCACCTGCACTTCTAGGACTAGCATTGGGGCTGCTTGCTTCCTTCTCTTTGTTGAAAGTATTTCTCCATGACATTACTTTGGGAACTAGAAAACAAAAACAAAAAAAAATTAAAAAATTAAAAATTAAAAAAAAAAAATTTAAATTGTTAGTGTATTATCAAAATAATGCATTTCGTATGAAACTTTGATTGTCAAAAACCATAATAAGTGTTTTCTATGCCAGGAAATGTGTACAGCCCTACCACCTAAATGAAAGCAGGCATGGAAAAATGGAATAGCTGTGTGGAATCCTATCTTTCCATCAGGTGGGTCACATCGTTTACATTTGGCTCAAAATTTAGGCATTTCCCCCTCCTCGCATGGGTCACAGTGTACAAAACAAATAGATATATGGCTATAAAAAAATTTTATTTTAGTTCATCCATTTTAACAATCCATTCGTTTTGGACATTGAAGCCCATCTAGGAAGAGAAAGGATCTAATATTAAGCTAGATGACCTAAGCAGGGTGGCCTAATTGGGAGTGAAATAACACACACACACACACACACACACACACACACACACACACACACACACATATATATATATATATATATATATATATATATATATATATATATATATATATATATATATATATATTGCTAGGAGATCAAATCAGTATGTGGTACACATGATGCAAAGGTCTGGTACATCAACATGCATGCTTGCATGAGGTAAGGAGCACTCCGTGGACGTCAGTTATGAACAAACCTTTGATATAAAAGGCGAGAGCAACCTGACGTAAGATTATATAATTAATACAAAATTGAGGTAAAAACTATATATAGCGTGCACCGTGTGAGCAAAGAGTATCTCTCCCAATTTGAAGATGGTAGTCTAGGTCAACCAGGCATTTTAGATGGAAACAAAATTTTAAAGAGCACATTGATATTCCAATCCCATGATTAATGTTATAAATTCTCTCGGTCCACTAAAATTTTAATCAACAGTTTATTGTGAGTTATCTACCTGCAGGGAATGTCAGGGTGTTGAGAATTTTACCCTTTTTTTTCTTTTCTAAAAGTAATTATAATTTTACTGGTGGAAACAAACAACATAAAGGGTTTATCTTCAACATTCCATTTGGCTATTGAAAAAATTCATTCACTGGTTTTTATGTTTCCTTAGAATTGCTAGAGTTGGACTAGTGTTTCTTAGGGAATTACTAAATTTTGTTTGGTTGGTACACTCGGTTTCTTGGGAAAAATATGGGAAAAAGTCAAATTTCTGTTTTAATTCTCCAAAATTTTCAATCCCTAACAAATAGTCGGGACAAGTTTCTTAATAAAATCGAGGGAATGGAATTTTTGGGAAATATAGAAGTCAACCAAAAAGTGTGAAACAAACTTGTTTTTTTTTTATTAAAAAAAACAAAAGCAAAAACAAAAAACCAAGGTTATTAAGACGAGAAATAAAGAAAACAACAATAAAAAATCAATGCATGCTCCTTTTAGCTATCTTGATAGGCAATTCATTTGCCTCGCAACTAGTGGTGCACAATATGTTGGGACCCAAGGAAGCAAATTAGAGAAGAATCAAACAAGGCAATCACAATCACACAAGCAAATCCAAGTAGAGAACACACACGATTTATGTAGAAAAACCCTTGTGGGAAAAAACCACAGCATAAAGCGACAATATCATTATGAAAACAAAAATACAAGAAATGGAAATCCAAACTTATAGAGCAAACCCTTGTTGCATGCTCCACGTTGTTAATGTATATGTAATAGCTCGAAAATTTGGGCGCACAAGTAGGTACACGAGTGCATGTTCACACGTGAAAAATTTAAATTCTAGGCCGTGTTGTTCACACGCATACACACACGTATATACTTTTATACGCATTCTAACATTTTTTTAAGGCCTTTGAAAACTCAGTATACTTAGCTAAATCAATAAACTAACTGTTAGAATGATCTATCGTTGCTAGACCGAAAGATCTAACCATCCACTCCGATTTCGAATTACATGATTAATGTAAAACCGCCGTACATCACCCTGTACAAATGTCTGTCCATAAATATGACCCGTACATCGTATCCGTCACAAGGCATATGCTTAGACTAGTGATTTCTTGACCCTATGAACCTGCTCGGGTGTGTTTGTAACACCCTAGGATTTTAGAATAATTTAAATTATAGATTAGTTAATTATTTAATAAATTAAATAACTTTAATATTGATAAATTAATATTAAATAATCCGTAAGAAATTATAATATGGCCCCTTTATTAAAATTGCTCAACATGATCCTTAGAATAGCGTATAAGTGTCAGATTTCACACAACTCATAAATCTACAATAATTACGAAAATGCCATTAGTTAAACTTAAGTGATATGGCTATTTTCAAGTATTATGATTTCTAGCAATCATTCTCATACAAAACTCTATACACTAGTTCTAGGACACAATCTAACCGTACACATGAAATTTCAACCCTCCGATCATCCTACAAACGCCCTAATCTGAAATCGGGCCATAAGTGGGCCATTGTAACTCAGAGCTGTTTCATTTTCCTCATTGACGGCTAAAATTTTGTCGCTGTCCTAATGGACGGAGGAAATAAGCTCGGTCCACAGCAGGTGGACCTCACTGGCCGTAGTGGAGCACCGTAGTACCAATACGTGCAACGCACGTAATATACAAAGAAAAAGAAAGAAGAGGAAACCGCATCTTCTTCGGACGCTGTTACAGCGTCCGCCCGACCCAACAGGCCGTTCACACCGTCCATCTGTGGACCCCACAGCCGAAATCCAAACCGTCCATTTGATGCGGAGGAGAATTTCGACCAAGCTTGGATAAATTTTTACCATTGAAACGCTGTTAGGCATCCATAAACTCCAGCGCAAGAAGCCTTGCGCGGAAAGTAAATCCGAAAAAAGAAACATTTTCGATCGCCCTTTCGACCAGGGATTCTTGGGTAGGAATCCTCCTACAAAACCGACTGTGACCATGACCATTCATCCGGATTTCTCGAAGCACAAGCAACAGTGGGTTGCTAATTCGAATGAAACAGCGTCTGATCGCTGTCAACAAAAGACCAGCGTACGTGCACCAGGGTGGGCCCTATTGTTTTATCCAAACCATCCATTCGATGGGCCACCCTCATGTTAGTAAACATCTGTAATTATAGATTAATCAGATAATGGATAGTAACATAAGGATTAGACCAAGTCAGCGTAAGAATCTTTGTGCGTGTCTGGTTACAAGCAGTACAGACGTTGAGTCGGTCACGGTTATGTTATAAAAACCCCTCTCCCTGCAAGGGAGAGGGCAGAGCCTACGCAAGAGAGAGCTAGAGAGGAGCCGTGAGAAAGAGTGAGAGAGAGAGAGAGAAACGAGAGAGAGAGAGAGAGAGAGAGAGAGAGAGAGAGAGAGGCTGTAAGAGAGGGAGAGAGAGGGAGGTAGCGTGCGCTGGGCTGCTGTTGCTGTTGGGACAGCATCTCAGTCAGCAAGGAGAAAGAAAAAAGAAGAAGAAGAAGAAAGAAGAAGAAACTTCTTCTCTAAATCGAGTCGACTCGCTGAGCCAACTCAGATTCAAGTTTGGGCTAGTGTGGATCCTAGTGATCATCATATCGGTGAGTGATTCATCTCACGTAACTTTCTTTGTTAATGTTCTTTAGTGTTCTCCCCTGTTTACGTTCAATTTATGAAGACTCCTTCTCTAGTTAGGAATTGAGGTATACTTTTATACTTTCTTCCTTATCATGGAATCCTATATAAGGGATCCATCCATCTCCTATCTCTATATCCATACTTTTATGCATTCTTTCTTATCATGGAATCCTAGGTAAGGGATCCACCCATCTCCTATCTCTATATCCTTAAAAGTTCACCTGTCAATTATCCTTTTCTTATTTAATTAATTTTCTCAAGTTTTCCTTTTTAATGCACATGTCAGAATTCTATGACAATTCGATTTAGGATTTGTTACATATCATGTAACCAACATGCAACCCTAAATACATGTAGTATTCTCAAGATTCCACGTGTCATCATTCTCAAACTTCCCGATAAACAACAACTTAGGATTTGATAATATACAATACATAACTCTTGAAACAATCTTAGCCCGTCAACACACTAAACCTTACACGACGACCTTCTCAAATTCCTCGATTGACAATAACTAAAGTAAGATAAAGAATTACCTAAGTGAAGATAACACATGCATGTTGTGATTGTGCTTGAATTTTGGATATGCATTGTATGCTTGAAGGAGTGCTTCCATAACTCATGACATGAACATACATTTATACACTGCGACAGAACAGGAGCATGGTTGATTTGACTCCTGGCGTGCATGGTTGATTTGCTGCCTCGATGTACCGGTTAGGTGAGCATGGTTGATTTGCGACAGGTTCCTAATGTTAAGTGGCAGCGAGTTCTGGTCGTTTCACTTATTGAGCATGGTTGATTTGCTCGGTTGGATCAGTGGTGCATGGTTGATTTGCCCACTAGCGTGCATGGTTGATTTGCGCCTCGCTGTATCGGTTAGGTGAGCATGGTTGATTTGCGACAGGTTCCTAATGTTCAGTGGCAGCGAGTTCCTAGACGTTTATTGCTCTCACACGTATCATAACATACATGACATCATGATAATCATGTTTCTTTTATAATAAATCATAAAGTGTATCAATTATAACCTCATTCTCGTATATTTCATACAATTCTATCCGTTGATGATTCACATCCTATCTCTTATTAACTGGAATATTACCTGTGATGGAAATGACCTCACTGGGCTTTTAGCTCACTAAAATCACCACAGTTCTTGCAGGTTTTTAGGAAGAACAAGACATAGGCAAAGGAGAGCATTCAGGGTGTCTCATCCTTCTCGAGCATCAATCTTACTAGATTTATTTTATTTTGTAAAATTTAATGTAATAAGACATTAGTGGAAAGGAAACTTTATATTTGAAATTTATTTTAGTTATGTGATGTGTGGAATGGAATTTCAAGGAATCTATGCTCGAATTTTCAATTCACACCCTGAAACTTGGGGTTTGGGTTGTTGTACTCAGGTTCCGAATTTCAGGGCGTGACAGTATATGCACCACATTCCCTTGTTAGTATAAGCTTATAGTTAGATCTATGAATTATAGTCTTTCATAATTTTGAATTTCTAGGTGTATGTTATGAATTTATAAGACTAACTCTTTGTCAAATACTGAGAAAAATGGGGTGAAAGGTCAAGTCCCACTAAAACAAGTTTTATTTGTTTTGCAAGTTTTATTTGTTATACGGAATTAATAAAGTTAGGGGGAGCAATTCAGGGAGAGCATTGCAAGGAAAGTTACATGTCTTAGTATATTTGAGTTGTAATCTTTTTAATTGACATGTAATTATTTGTTTGTTGTTTCGGTATTGTTATTGGTATGGACCATGGCAAGGGTCAGGTTAGGTTTTTATCACGTAATTGACAAAGGGGGGAGATTGCTAGTGCACCTTGTTTGTCAATCACGTGAGTCTGTGTATCTAAGAGTTGGTTGAGCCCTTGAAAGTTGAAGAATGAAAACACAAGAGGACAAGAAGCATCAAGGAGAGAAGAAACAGATAAATGAGGTGCCTTGGTATCCCTAACCTTAGAACTAAAACAACCTTAGCCTTTAGATGACTTAAACTTGGTAAGTAAACATTTAATCATCATCTTTAATCTTAAAAGACATATTTGAACATGATAAGTAAGGTTAATTAACAGGTGTAAGATGTTGTAAATCATTCAACCCAAACAGTAGTTTTCAAGTGGACTTCAATCCCATTAAAGGTCCCATCGATGGATGATCTCATTGAACCATAGGTCGATGCCATCAAACAAGTTTGTTTAACAAAAAGATGAACTCTCTAAACAACACTTTCATCACATCGAAGACTCTGTCGATCTCATTGAACACTTCTTCAATCCCATCGAAGAAAGGTTCGATGCCGTCGAACTACTTATCTAGCGACCAAATTAACATTTGTTGGCAGGAGTTTAATCCCGTCGACAGATCTTTTGATCTCATCGAAGGGTAATTCGATCCCATCGATGAGATGGTCAATTCCATCGAACTAGCCATTGAAGCTTAAAGGTTATATATATGACATTCGATTTTTGGGCTTATTGATGAGTTTTTAGTGCATTAGAAGTCACTCCAACTCCACGTCATTAGAACCTCTAATTGTAGGAGATTCGAGTTATATATATTGTGCTTCATCATAAGCAAGAGCATTCTAAGCTAAAAATGGAGATGAACTTGATCTCTTTTATTCCTAGAGTTTAGATATTAATCTCAATAGGTAAAACCTTTCCTAAATCCTTTAGGTATCATAGTATCATGCATTTGCAAAGAATGATTCTGCTACAATGTATGACTTTTCATTGGCTTTTTGTACTCCTTTCTGACAGAACTTGAAGCATTGATGCAGCGTGGAAGGGACTATCCCGTAATGATGCATCCATGGCCTTCCTAGTAACAGATTATAAGTTTTCATGGTGTCAATCAGATAACGAGTCACTTTTGCAATCAAATTTTTAATTTCGAACATCATAGTAACTGTGCCCAACGCTTTCTATCCATCCTGGTTGAACCCTCATATCATCATGTTGCTAGACCGCAACTGATGACGCTTATACCCTAGCTTTGAAACCATGCTGAGTGGTATTAGATTCATCGCAAACCCATTATTGATCATAATGCGCTTTATTTGCTTATCATTAATATACCCTGTGATCATAAGGGGTCTATTATGCTCATTTTCTCCTAGCCTCATATCTTCATCTGTGAAGGTTATGGTTGACATACAGTTAGCTGATTTGATCTTTTCTGATATGGCATTCCAATTCTTATCTTCATCTTTCCTAGCATCGGCATCTTTCATCTCTGTTAATAATGTTTCTCACACTTCATCATCTGATAGTGCCTGTATAAATATTTGTCGAAAACCCTTTGATAACTTTAAAGCATCATATATGCTCAATCTAGCAGGAATTTTCTTCAGATGACTGATTACATCATATGTGACACCTGATGTTGTCAGATCATGATAGCTTTTTGGCTCTTCTATTCTTGACCAAAGAATTCATCAGAAGTGTTCTTTTACAAATCTACCCTTTCTTGATCGTGTTGTGGTTCTGGCAACTATTTTTCGGACCGAAGAGTTATTATATTACTTTCTGTAGTGTCTCTTGTGGATATACCGATAGGGTCTGTTAACTCTTTTGTGGCTTGGACTGTAGTCACATTGCAGACTTCATCACATCAAGGACGGAGAAAAAAGTCGCCGCAGCATCATCCTCCACAGGAAGACGTGGAACCTATGGGTGAGATTCGGACCATTGCTGGAGGTCCAGCTTGCGGAGGAGATTCCCAAGCCTCAAGGAAAGCATATTCTCATAAGGCATGTCAGAAGCCTCAACATGTTTATTGGCTAGAAAAATCGTCCGATATGCCAAATCCTAGCCATCACCTGATCTCTTTCTCTCTTGAAGATGCTGAAGGAATTCATTTCCCTCACGAGGACTCCATCATGGTCGCATTAAAGGTATCAAATTATTTAACTCATCGTATTATGTTGGATACAGGTAGCTCTGCGTACGTCCTTTATCTAGAAGCTTTTAATAAAATGGCACTCGCTAGAAATTTACTCAAACCTATCTCCACCCCCTTCGTTGGCTTCGGGGGCGAAGTTGTAACACCAAAAGGGAGCATTGACCTTCCTATCACCTTCGGAGAAAGTCTGGCCAAAATCACTGTGTTCATCAACTTCCTAGTGGTCGATCGAAAATCAGCGTACAATGCTATCTTGGGTCGACCCTCCCTCACCAAAATAGGAGCAGCTCTACACCCCCTTTATTTATGCATTAAATTCCCTACTCCAAACGGAGTCGGGGTAGTACAAGGGAATTAAAAGGAAGCTCGAGCGTGCTATGAAATTGTGGTGCAAGATCGAAAAAATGTCCAAGCAGCTCCTATTATGACGATTACGAAAGGCCGAATGAATTCCCCGATAGCAACAGCGTTGGACCTGAGGGAGGATGCTCATCAATCAGGAACTCTCGAAGAGGAGACAGTCGAAATCTATCTATCTAAAGATAACCCCTCCAAGAAGGTCCACATCGGATTGTCTCTAAGCTGTATCTTTCGAGCAAACCTAGCCAAATTCCTAGTCGAATATCAAGATGTATTCACTTGGTCTCATGAAGATATGCCAGGTGTTGATCCTAATGTTAGGGTCCATCGTCTGAATGTTGATTCGAAGTACAAACCCATTCATCAGCGTCGACGAGCGTTCATGGCCGAAAGGCAAATGGTGATTAAAGCTGAGGTCGAAAAACTATTGGCCGTCAATTTCGTCGAAGAGGTTGACTACCCAGAATGGGTTGCGAACGTGGTTCTTGTCTGCAAAGCCAACGGTAAGTGGAGGATGTGTGTAAATTACTCCGATCTGAACAAGGCGTGCCCAAAGGACAGTTTCCCGACTCCCCTCATCGACCAATTGGTCGATTCAACAGTAGGACATGCCCTGCTCAGCTTTATGGACGCTTATTGTGGTTACAATCAGATCATGATGCATCCGCCTGATTGTCAAAATATTGCCTTTATCACTGATCGAGGCTTATATTGCTATAAAGTAATGCCTTTCCGCCTCAAGAATGCGGAAGCCACCTATCAGCATTTGGTCAACAAAGTGTTTACTGCACAAATCGACAAGAATATGGAAGTTTATGTCGACGATATGCTCGTAAAAAGTGTCGTGGCCAATGATCATCTCGCAGATCTCCGGGAAGCCTTCGATCTGATAAGGAAGTATTATATGAAGTTAAATCCAGAAAAATGTGCTTTTGGGGTCTCTGCTGGAAAATTTCTTGGATTCATAGTTGGTCAACGAGGGATTGAAGCAAACCCTGAGAAGATTAAAGCCTTGATTGAAATGAAGTCTCCATCCACTCTCAAAGAGGTTCAACGATTGGCTGGTCACATTACATCGTTAAATAGGTTTATTTCTCATGCCTCTGATAAATGCCTTCCCTTCTTTAAGCTTCTCCGCACTACCGCAAAAACCAACTGGGTATGGACCCAATAATGTGAGGAGGCATTTCAACAATTGAAATAATAAATGAGCGCGCCTCCTATCTTATCCAAACCCGTCCCACATGAGCAACTTTTTCTTTATTTATCTGTATCTTCCACGGCCATTAGCGCCGCCTTAATAAGAGAAGATTCTGGGGTTCAGAGGCCCGTTTATCATGTCAGTCGAGCAATGGTGGATGCTGAAACTCGATACTCTGATATGAAAAAACTAGCTCTGGCCTTAGTAACTACAGTTCGGAAACTACAACCTTATTTCCAAGCCCATTCTATATTAGTACCTATGAAATATCTATTAAGGCAAGTCCTTCAAAAGCCCGAGGTATCTGGGCGGTTGACTAAATGGGCAATCGACCTCAGCGAGCATGACATTACATTCTGCTCACAAACTGCCACTAAGGCCCAAGCTGTAGCCGATTTCATTGCTGAATTTACATATTCGACCCCCGCTGATCCTACCTCCAACAATGATCCTACGACCAGTGAGCACGCACCCTGGTCGCTTTATGTAGATGGGTCATCATAAGCCACTGGCAGCGGAGCCGGTTTGATCCTAATCACTCCTGACGGATCACAATTCCAATATGCTTTACGCTTCGATATTCACGTCTCTAACAACGAAGCAGAATATGAGGCCTTGATCGTTGGCCTCGAATTAGCTAATGTGCTCGCAGTACAAAACTTATTTATTCACAGTGGCTCTCAGCTCATATTCAATCAAGTCGTCGGCGAATTCGAGGCAAAAGAAGAGCGAATGGCTTTGTATAAATCTCGAGTACTTATCCTGCTTGCAAAACTCAGTAAATATGAGATAATTCACATTCCTCGCAAGAAGAATAAGCTCGCAGATTCTCTAACAAAGTTAGCTTCCACACCAGAGTCTGATTTAACGTGGTCTGTTTCTGTGAAGCATCTCCATTCTCCGAGTATTGATCAAGTCATTCCAAAGGAAGTGGTCACATTGCATTTATCTCCATCCTAGATGGATCCCATTGTCCTTTACCTAAAAAATGGACAACTCCCAGATGATAGAAAATTTGCGTGACAAATTCGTTACTGTGCTGTCAGGTACACCTTACAAAATAGTATACTATTACGTAAAAGTTTTACTTTACCATACTTAAGTTGTCTCCATCTAGAAGAAGCACACTGTGTTTTCGATGAAATACACTATGGAGCACGCGGTAATCATCCCAGGGGACGGTCTTTAGCATATAAAGCAGCGAGGCAAGGATACTACTGGCCCACCATGAAGGTGGATGCAATCGAATTTTTTAAGAAATGCGACAAATGCCAACGATATTCTCCAATCCCTCGCGTGCCATCTAAGCAAATGACGCCGATGGATGACCCTTGGCCTTTCGCCCAATGGAGAATCGATATAATTAGACCATTACCCATCAGAAAAGGCCAGAACAGGTTCGTAATTTTAGCAGTCAATTACTTCACCAAATGGGTCGAGGCAGAACCTTTAACCATAATCACTGAAAAACAGACTACAAAATTCATATAGAGAAATATCATATGCTGTTATGGGCTCCCCTATACTATAATCATTGACAACGGGAAACAGTTTGACAATGCTGCGTTCTCCAAGTTTTGCAAAAAATGGAGGATACGAAGTATTCGAACCTCCCCATATCATCCTCAGGCTAATGGGCAAGTTGAGGCAGTCAATAAGATTTTCAAACATCATCTGAAAACTAAACTTGATGAGCATAAATGTATGTGGCCTGAACTTCTATTGAAGTCTTATGGGCTTACAGAACCACGACTCATAAGTCGACTGGAAAAACCCCTCTCTCTAGCATTCGGTACCAAAGCAGTTGTTCCAATTGAAGTTGAACTACCCTCGTATCGAATGGAGCAATATGACCCAGTGAGCAATGAAGAGGGTTTGAGGCTTCATCTCGATCTTTTAAAAGAAAGAAGGGACGCATCCCAACTTCAAGCCGCAGCTTACCAACAGCGTATAGCTCGCTACCGTAACGCAAAGTCAAACCCAAAGCTTTTCAGCTTGGTGATTTGGTGCTTAGACAAAATTTTGGAACACCTACTTGTTCGTTGGATCTGAATTGGGAAGGCCCATATCGGGTTATCAAGATTGTACGACCAGGTACATATTATCTAGAAGACATGTGAGGAAGACCACTACGTCGCCCCTGGCACGTGGAGCATCTACTTCAATATTATCCACAAAACATTCATGTATTAAGCACATGAATCACGTTTAAATAAAGATCATTTCTTTCATTATGGTTAATCAACTATAAATCTCATAATTTGGTCGCTGCTCCGCTTTGGATCAGAACAACCCTGAGGAGAAGACAAACGTTCTCTTAACTGAATCTTCTGCTTACTGTAGAGCCAAAGTCTCAATCGATAGATCAGTCTATCGCTATGCGAATGTGGTCACCAAGACCCCTTGATTGAACCTAACTCATTTTTCATGAGTTAAGTATCTATGCATTCAACATTCAGATAATTTATTGCTAGGAGAAGCCAAAATGTCAAATTAATTTTTTCTCATTCAAAGGGAAACATCAAGATTGTTTTTATAATAAGAAGGGAGCGACCAAGATCAACATAAAAAGAGAGGAGGTGCTCATTCCTGAGCATCGCTTGGAGGAGGTGCGCTACTCTCAACCTCAGGGCCCACCTCGAGAACCCCCGCAGCTTGGGTAGCTTCCGTAGCTTCATTTTCAGCGCTGCTCTCTCTTCAACAGTGATGACGGCTGCGACCCTCTCAAATTCCTCCATGTTGAATGATGGAGATATCCGCTGCACTACTCTCAACGCAAAGTCGCGGCCAGCATCGTATGACTCGTATCTCTCGTCATCATACAGCTGTGAAGTACGGAATTCCATGACTGCTCGGGGCCCCTCTTTAGATAACATTTTGACGTAGGCCACTCTCTCCTCCTCCCAATGAATGGAATCATCTTTGAGCTGCGCGAGAATAGACCTTTCCTTCTCCAAGCTATCGCTGACTTCTTTCAGTCGCGACCTGCTCTCAGCGAGCTACTCCTCCAGAGAAATTTTATCTTAGCGGAAGATCTCTCTCTCTCTCTCTCTTTCTCGATCTTTTCTTTCATCTCCATGAGTCTCGCGAAGTTCGTATCCAAGGATTGATACCTATGGGTCAAGACTTGGATCTTTTCAATGAGGATTTTTCTCTCCTCATTCATCTTCGCGACCAAAGTCTCACGAAACTTGATCACTTGATCCCTTCCTTGGATCGCCTTCTCCAGAGTAAGCCTCTTCTCCCCGGCCTCATCAATGATACGGCGAGCAGCGATAATATCACATCTCGTCCGTATAATGAGGTCTAGTCCTTGCTCAAGAAATAAAAGAGGTGTTACCAAAGGAACAAGGATCCCAAAAATAAAAAAGGAGGAAGGAGAAAGCAAGCTAAAAATGAAGCATTTTTACTTGGATCATCCTCACCCCCACATCCAGAGAGATCCTTGGGACTAGGCTCGGGAAGAGTACTAAAAGTCTGCGGGGTGATGTTATCAAATATAAACTTGCAAATCGGATGCAAGTGACTTAGGATATTGAATGTCCCAACTCAAGATGGCTGAGCCACGACCAGCCCAGCAGTGCTCGCATCATGAGCAGCAGATGGCTCACGAGCAGGAACCAACTCGTGAGCAACATCAGGCTCGCGATGCCCTTCACTCGAGGGACGACTTGGCCCCACCTCGTCACCTCTTGGGGAGTTATCAATGATGTCAATGATTGGTGGCTCTGGAGGAACAATCAGAGGACTCGTCACAGTCTTAAGAAGAGGGTTGCATGGTTGCAAGCCTTGAGTAGGCTCATCCGAACGACCAGATGGACCGGCCGTCGTCTTCTTTTGTCTCTTTGAGGTGGCACCTCTTAGACGGGGTAGCAATCCTCTCTTCTCACCAACATTCGCCATGGTGACTTCCTCCTGAGATATCAGTCCGGAAGCAGCAAGCCGTGGAAGCTAGAGGGTGGACTTGATATTCCTATCGCTAACCGATAGTTTGTAGATTTTAACGATCTTCTCGTTGATCCCTCCTTTCAAACTAGGCTTTCCTCTAGTTGGAATTACTGCGAACACGAGTAGAGCTAGGTAAATAAGAGATTAAAACTACTACAAAAATTATGGAGAAATGAAGGTCTACCCACCTTTACCAAAGAAGTGACTGACGTTATGGCCCCCAGGGTTGGACCCTACGTTAGATTCCCAATTTTTGGGGGCAATTTTGTAAATATGAAGTACGTTTCGAATAAAGGGGTGAAGAGGAAGACACACACTAAGAATGAAAAAATAGTCATACAGAGCCACGCAGCCCGAAGGTGGAGAATCCGGAGTCTCTCCCTCTCTAGGTAACCGGAGAATGACGGAGTCAAGGATCCGGTATCTTTCCTGTAACTCATTTAATCGTTCCTCTGTCATTATCAAAGGATACCCGGACGAAAAGTATCACCCCGCGGGGACCCTTGCATTGCTTGAGGAAGAGGAATTCGGAGTTGCATCCCCCAAAGGGATGACTTCGTCATTGAAATCTCTCACCATTGTCGTTCAAGGAAGAAAACAAGAAAAGGGCAATACCTTAAAGAAAAAATGAAGGTCACGCCAAAGAGAGATAAGAACAGGGAGAGAAGAAGGATGTGAAATTGCGGTTTTACCGCTTGTAGAGTCACTTGGAGATATGTCTATGGACCTAGAGGGGGGGTGAATAGGACCTTTTGAAATTCTTTTCGCCTACTTATGCAATTCAACAAGTTTAAGCTAGGTAAGCAAGAACACCTTGGCTTCCAAGCCTTGGTGGGTCCAATCACAAGACTAGCAAGAGTTAAGCAATAACCAACCCTAGTCTAAGCGTGCATAGGTAAGAAAATGATTCAACTAATTAAGCTACTAACCTATGCACCTTGTGTAGACTTATGAGATTGGATCAATGAGCTCAAGTCTACACAAGTAGTGAAGGTACATCTTGTGCAAGGATGCCTAAAAAGTGCCTAGCATGCATTCATATCAATCATTCATAATTAAGCAATTAAATTAACAATGCAAAGATATCAATGTGCTCAATAACAATCACAAACACTAGGATGTATAGTGGTTCGACTACGTGTCTACTCCACTCCCGGTTCAAGTACTCACCCCTTTGAGCACACCGGCATTCACTATCGGAGGTTTTAAATGAGGTTCACCTCTCAACCTTTACACGGAGGTTTTATCGGTTCACCTCTCAACCGTATCCGGAGTTTTAGACAAAGGCTAACTCTCAACCTTATCGCACGTTTACTCCCGTGTCGGAGGCTCCCCCTTGGAGACTTAGTTTTAGGCCCGGCTGACGGGCCAAGGAACGGCTAACGTCCCTAAGGCGAGTTGACAAACAAACTCTAAAATGGACTCTCAAATAAAACAACTTACTTGTCGGATGAGCCCCTTGTTTAGCGCCGTATTGGGTAGCTTGATCTTTGCTCTCCCGTGCTTCAATCAGCTTCCCTTTGCTCCCTCGATCGTGCCGCCGTTGCGTTGCCAATGCCTCAGCCACATTCGATCAAACACCTTGCATACGATGTCTTGAAATGCCCAAGGTGCTAGGAGGATGGGTGAATCTCATACATGGGATGTGTAGGTTGTTCCAACTAGGAGATTCACCTAGAGAGTCTTCTAGAGGTCTTGGACAAAGGATATACCTATGTGGAATAGTGTCACACCTCTAGATTTGAGAGAGGAATCAAGTCATCTCTTGATAGCATTTGAATGCCCATACTTGTGTTTGAAACACAAGGGATATGACCTGAAAACCTCCTCTTTGAGGCCCCAAACGATGTACAAGATAAGTGTGGAATGGGCTCTCAAAAACTTCTCTCCATTGACCCAAGAATGGAGCTCCATATTTATAGAAAAGAGGCTCCAACGGTCATAAAACGGCCATAAAACGGCCTGCCCCGACCGGTCATGACCGGTCGGACCCCTTTGCTGAATGAACAGGCCAAACATACTGGCCGACCGGTCATGACCGGTCGGACCCCCTTGCTGGATAGGCCTAATGCATCAGGCCGACCGGTCATGACCGGTCGGACCTCTTTGCTGGATGGCTGAAGATTTCCCAGGCCGACCGGTCATGACCGGTTGGCAGAGCTTGCTGATCTTCTTCATTTGCGAGGGCCGACCGGTCATGACCGGTCGGTCCACTAGTCTGCACACACAGCCCTTGCTGTTTGGTCTGGTCGACCGGCCTAGACCGGTCGGACAGGCCTGGGTTCAGCCCTACATTTTGTAATCCCATGCATTCTTCAGCACAACCATATTGGCCAAGGTGTGGGTGTTCTTTTGGGACACCTAGGGCCACACTATGATGACAAAATGGTTCTAAATATGGTCAAGGTCATCAAGAGTACACATGGGATGGGTTTTGGTCAAGGTTAAGGCACCAAGGCATCTCATATACCTGAATCTTCTTCCTTGATGTGGCTGGACGTCTTGAGTCTTCGGTCTTCGTCTTCATTTGGCTCAACCGACACAAGACTCACTGCTGTAAGTGATTGACAAACAAGGTGCACTAGTATGCCACGGAAAAGTGCACTAACAGGATGGACTTTTTTTTTTTTTAATCTTCGATGAAACTTCAAAATGACGAAACCTCCACAGGCTTCGGATATTTATAAGCAATCATTCCTTCAAGATTTGGGCGACACGCGGCGACCATTCGCTTGGCATGACAGTCAAACCGGCATGGTCATTAACTCCGGAGACAGGTGGCGGGCACTGCTTCATTTCCTCCCGGTCGAAAAGCTGCGAAAAGCTGGCGTTCATAAATGAGGGCTCAATCATGTACGACTTCTCCTCCGAAAAACGTATTAGGTGGTTACATGTGCAGACAAGTCCTTCGCTTAAACTCCTCGACGCAAAGGACTTGGGGGGCATCTGTTATAGAATAAAAGTTGGTCCCCGAAAAGGTTTGAAGACCCAAGGTCCGTGACCACCTTTAACTCCGTAAAGTCACGACCTAATCATTCGACCAACAAGTCCATATGGTCGCAGCTCGTATATCGTGTAGACGCACCCCTAAATATACGAGCAAGACTGGTCGCTAGTCGCAGGATGTGAGTGGCCCTGATTTCAGGTCGTTGAGTGGGGAGATCCCCGTTATGCGAATAGTCTTGGTCTCTAGTCATCGAGTGATGACACCCCCATGATGCGATCCGCCCTAATCTCTGATCTCTGGTAGTGACGTCTCTCGTCTTATAGTACCAGCAGCCCCTATAGGCTGGTTTTGGGCTTGTCTCTATTCGTAGCCTCGAATCATAGGGAATCTAAATGATTAGGCGTAATCAACTAGACATCTAAAGTGGTTATGCCATCCCTTTATTTAAGGATAAGGATTAACAAGATAAGCACCTTGTCCCTTGAAATCAGCAGTGATCTTGACGAACTGCGTAACAAACTGGATCATCTTGATCTGTATAAATAGATGACCCCATTGATGACAAAGGTATGTAATCTAAAACCCACGTCTCACACTTTATCTTACTATTGAGTCTCACTTGACTTAAGCTTCGGAGGGTCAACGGCCAAGCGTCGACCACCCTTAGTTTTCTTATTTGTCTTTCAAATTTAGAGGGGAGTTCACCTAAAGAAGGGCTAATACTTGGGAGGAGCCTGTTACAAAAATCTGACGTTAACAAAGAGTCTTATTAAAACAAAACAAAACAAAACAAAACAAAATGGAACATAGAGAAAAAGGGAGAGAGATCTTATATGTATATTTGTGTTTACAGGAAAAGGAGAGAGACTTCATGAATTTATTGTTAAAAGGGACTACTTAGAGACTTTTAAGATCAAGCAAAGAAGGAAAGAGAGGAAGAATCCAAAAGGAAGAAAAGTTCGGAGTTTAAAATCGTAAAGATTTTGATTAGTCTTCGATCCATCGTAAAGATTTTGATTGGTCTTGATCCATCGAAGGACCCATCGAACATACCTGAAAAATCAAAATTTTGAATAACTCTCTAGACAACATTTCGATCCCATCGAAATTGGTTCGATCCATCGAAAAACACCTTCGATCCCTTGAAATGAAGATCAATGCCATTGTAATTTAGGCTTAAAAGTTTACAACCCTCTGGACTACTTTCAATCCATCGAAGCACACTTCAATCTATCGAAGCATTATTCAATCCATTGAAGCTTCCATCAAGACCGACGTAAGTGCAAAAATCTTACGCACTTGGAGAGGCGGTGCGCGATTTTTCCTATATAAAGACACATCCACTCTCTTCCTAAAGTATCCTAGAAGAGTCCCAGATGTGTTAGAGGTGGATAGATTCGAAGAGGAGCTTCTCCTTCATCGATTCTCTGGGTTTCTCTAGTTTTAGTTCAGGTTTTTAGTTTTTCTTTTGATTCTAGTTCAATCATGTCTAAGGTTGGCTAGACCTCTTAACTAGGGCTAAGTTATAAAGCTTGTAGTTAATCTTTCAATGTTTAATTCGTTTATTCAAGTACATTAAGTTGAAGTTGGGAATTTTCAAGTTCTAGTTTAAATAGAGTTGGTAATTTTAGAGAATTCTGAGATCTCTTATGCTAAGTACATGAGATGCTTTCGATTTTTTGAGATTGATCATTATGCTATTATGAGAATTGAATATTGGAGACCCTAGCTAGATCTACCGTGATTCAAGGATACAGTTGATGCTTCAAAGTTTTATAAGTTCAAGTTCTCCAGACTTGAAGTAGAACTAGAAGTCCTGCATTCCTAGATTTTACTTAAGTCGTTTATGTGATTTTGAATGCGATTTCTTCCGATTGGATAAAGATAGGACTTTGATTCCAATTGTGTGTTTGTGCTTGATGAATGAATTATCATTGAAGATTGTTATGAGTAGATCCTTGGCGCTTTAGTTCTTCTTATTATGAGATTTTATTCTTTTTACATTCTGCTTATGTTCTTCAACTCAACTCAGTAAAACTTTTTAGTCTAGTTAGTTCTTTAGAATTTATTTTCCCTATAATCCATGAGGACTATCTTGGTCTCATAACCGAATTATTATTACAATACAACCCTACACTTGGGGTTGTGAACACTGATATCCAGGGTTTGATGATTGATCTGACCATCCGGTGGGCCGCATTGATCAAACAATGTTGACTAATAAAATTATGCAATTTTTAATAAAATAATTTATGGATGGTTCAGATCGAGTTAATCAGTGGTCATTTCTTTTAATTGAGTAAGAGAATGTCGATGATTGGTTTGGATCCATCCATCAATATTAATTGGACTGTAAATCATTAAAATAGAAAGATTCTCAATTTTCTAAATCAATCTGTAAAAAAAGATCGAATCCAACTTTTGTCGATTCAACTTTTGATTAGAGATGATTCAATCGAAAGGGTTGAAAACTATCTAGAGACTAGAAGTTTAAATTTATAATATTATCGATTTAATTGAAAGGTGATCGATTCGATCGATAGTCCAATTGATTTCATCGACAATGTTGTCGATCTGATCAATAGACACCACGACAGATCTGTTTAATCCCAAACCTTGATATTCGGATAAATAAACTTAGAATAGATATAATTTCACCTACATTAGACCATTTATATATGGGTCGTTAGAAAGGTGCCAACCACTTTGATGTGATTAAGTGGATCCCACACTAAATTATGATGATTGAAAAGCCCGTGTTAAGGGTTAGGTCTGAAAGAATTTAATTTGACAGCGTATGATCTTTCTTGTGGACCCCATTGTGGGAACTTGATCAATCAAAGGTGGGCCCCACCATTTGAATTAATAGGACTAGTCAATGATTTCATTTATATGATCAGTAGGGAACTCCAATTTAGATTGTTTTGATTACTTTACGAAATCACCTCCACCAAATACATGAGAGTGGTCCCAACATGTTTCCCCTCCATTGAAATTAAAGTAGGATTGTTTTAATGCACACAGTCTAATCTTCCTATCACATTCTCTCTTATTTTAGAATTATTTGATTTAATGATAGTTGAACTCGTGATATGACTTGCTGTGTTGATGTAACTCATAAATTGATTGTTGTACTGATGTTATTGGATCATATGTAATTTGTGTGGACTTTAATCTGAGAACCAGAGTGATGTATACAATTCATGGTTTACAACTATGTACTTATAAATTTTGCATTGATCTCTTGTATGCACAATACGTGCCTGAATTCCTGGGGGATCTCCCCAGATGGTGTACCTGATAGAATCATTATCGAATGCCCACTATACTAGTGGAAGCCTACTAGAGGAGTAGATGCGGGCATTGCTCATGCCTACCAAATTGGTAGAAGCCTACAAAGGGACAGATGCAGGTTAATAGGTTTCCAACTCAAGCAAGTGGACGGTTTCCCACTTGATGCACTTATGCATTTTTGCATTTCATTTTCTGCATTTATGTTGTTATGTTGCTCCATTTTAATTTTGATGCTATAAACCAAGTTGGGAACTCGCACTAGACTTGGTTAAGCTTACTCGGTATTGGTGAAAAACCATACAGGTGTGACCGAGACTAAACCCTTGGCTCGAGATCAGGAGGACATGGTCAAGCTAGAGAAGGATCGACGGGATGCATGGCCTTATCTGTCAGAGGAAGAATTAACTACTTTGGATAAACCATAACCATCGTTTCTAGTTTTCCATTTGATATTCTTAGGATTTTAGTTGATTAATTAAAATGCGTTGGACATTACTTTATTAATTGTTGGATTGAGTACTTGATATTTAATTGAATAAAACCCCAAATGGGTGGGTCCCTAGCTGAATTGTTAATGACTGACTAGAATGGATGTTAGGTTTGAATACATGGATGATAAGTATATATGAATGCGACTTAGACTTCATGATGATATGGTCATAGTTATGGCTCTGCTTAAATGTAGGAAATAAATTGTGTACACTTGGTGTACAAGTCATTACATGGGTCTTGGGCTTGGAATATGCGCCCGGTACCAGACGATACTACTAGTGTGGCTAGAATGTTAAGAATGCAGTGGTGGAGGCATCTCTTATTTGAAGCATAGCAACAAGGGAGCCTTGCTTATGATATTGATTGTACGAGTTTGTAGACCATCTATTAAGTATGCAACATTTGTTAATGCACTGATTTGTTCATTATATTGTCAATTGCGTGACTGTATGAGTCAGTTAAGTCTTGTGAGCCCCCACGATCATTGACGACTCAAGACTTGAAGATCGTAGCAGCTCTCCACACTTAAGTTCAAGCCAAATCAAGCTCAGAAGGTAAGTTGTATATAGACAGCCCATATGATTCCAAAACACCCTAGTCTATGGCATTCGAACCATCCTTTATGTTTGCCATTTGATCAATGGACTAAAGGTCAAGTTGATCAGACTTGAACCTCCATTATGTAGGTGCCAATCTGTTGAAAATCATAGAGAAATCATCTTATTGTGCACCGTAAAAGGGATGATGAATCTCAGCATAAAACAGGCCATGAACTAAGCCTGACGACCGGTCGGGCGACCAGTTGGCTGAGGAATTAGTTTGGACAACAAGCTTCTAAAGAAAAAGAAGTCTTCTCTGGCTGTGGAAAGACTGGTCTGAGAACTGGTCGTTGGCCTCCCAGGACCGGTCGCACAACCGATCGGAAATGGACGAAATCGTCCAGCAACCTCTTGATTGGATCGTTAAAGGGGAGACCGGTCTGAGGATCGGTCGTTGGCCCCTCAAGACCAGTCGCACGACTGTCCTGCATGGACGAAAAATGTCCAGCAAACATTTGGACTGTTTACTTAAAGCGACCAGTCGTCAAACCGGTCAGACGCTCAATCAAGACCGGTCCTCAGGGGTTTGTAACAGGTCGAATGTTACCATTTTATATCCGTTGGAGCCCGATTCTTGGAGCCTATAAATGTATATTTCGAGGGCTTTAAATGGTACCTCTTGCACACCCATTGAGAGCATTGAAAGGGGCAATTAAGAGCATCATCTATCCTTTCTTTGCTCATCATCGCTTAGAGTTCATCACTCAAACCAAGTGATTCATAGCACTTCAATAAGCATTCAAAGCTTGGTTTGAAGTATGAACTCAAACAAGGTATTCATGGCTGACCTAACCCATCTTATTGAATCCCTTGGTCATCAATAGCCATTGAATACTCAGAGTTGGTAGTTCCTATTACTACCATTACATTGAATAGGCAAAGGGAACTTCAACACCTTCTCCCACCTACCCGGCATTAGTTTAGGACATCATATGCATTGGTAGCTGATTATGGGAGCTTAGAGAGGAGCTAAAGCATTCGTAGAAGCTGAAGCCACTCAACGGCGCTAAATCTGGGCTCATCTCTTGTAAGTGTTTAAGCTTATAGAGTCTATTGTTTGATTCTCCCTTCTTGTTGAGATTGAGGTCTACAGATTGTGACCAAATCTCGGAGTTGTCCTTGAGTAGGACGTGTGTGTCCTTGCATAGGACGTGAAAGTCCTTCCATAGGCCTCTAACACGGGAGAATACGTGCGTTGCCCTTATGTAGATTTGAGAAGTCCTTGTATAGGAATAGACCTTGTGTAGGTTGTAAAGGTTGAGAAGTGAACCTCATTTAAAATCTCCGATATTGAATGCCGGTGTACTCAATGGAGTTGAGTACTTGAACCTGGAGTAAAGTAGACTCATTGTCGAACCACTATACATCGTGTGTAATGTGGTGAATGCATCTTGTCCACTATTATGATTTGAGATTGATTCTATAAGTGCTTAACTTAAAACCCTTCTCATGTTTGACAAAATGCTTATATGAAATCCTTAAATGCTTAGTACAAGCAGGCATATCAATTGTTTGATCAAATGCTTGTCTTAGTATAATTGATAATTTAGAAAGATCTTGTGTGATCTATTTACTTGCATTTATTTAGGCTTAATTGATAAATTGGATTGTGAATGCATTAAAGTTTCTGATTGTCAAGGAATTTGTAAAAAGTCCTATTCATCCTCCTCTAAGACATAAGCATACCTTCAAACTTATCTCAATAATGGTGCAAACCACAATTTCAACATTATCAATGCACTACTTGAAATTGCATTAGTAGTCTAACACAACATCCTACGCTTATACACGGAAGCTTATGGAGCTTGTAAAACTATGGCTAAGTCCTACAGGGGGGTGATTAGGACGGTTTAAAAATCATTTTAAAAACTTCTCACTTAATTAAAATAATTAGCAATTATAAATTAATTAAACAAGAACACAACTTCCAAGCATAAGTGGGTCCAATCACAAAGGCTAGCAAAGATAAGCAATTAAACAACCTAGCTTAAGCACATATATTATAAAGATATAACAATCAAGTAACTAATCCATATGCATATCTAGACTACAAATGATATACTAAAGAAGCACCTAGTCTAGAAGTGAAACTACAAGATGTGTATGAGAATTTACCTATAAATGAATAACATACATTCCATTCAAGCATTTATGTAATTAACAATTAAAAATAACGCATGAATAGAAATGACTTAAATGACAATCTCAAACATAAGTATGTGTAATGGTTCGACTACTTGTCTACTTCACTCCCGGTTCACGTACTCATCCCTTGAGCACACCGAATTTTACTATAACGGAGATTTTAAATCAGGTTTACCTCTCAACCTTTACACAGAGGTTTTGGCACAACTTCACCTCTCAACCCGAATGGAATTTTTGGACAAGGGATAACTCTCAACTTGAACGGAGTTTTGGACATGGGCTAACTCTCAACCCTAAGAATTTACAGTTTCTTCCCAACCTACACGTACTCACCCGTGTTGGTGGCTCGTCTTGGAGACTTGTTTATGCCCGAAAAACATGTCAAGGATCATTACATAACCTTACGTAGTTTTAAGTAGGATAACCATTAACCTTAACTTCATACTCAATCCTTCCAAAAGGAATGAGTGATAGGACTCCTAAAATGACAACGTACTTGTTCATTTACCTAGAACGGTTTAGACTAAGGATTTACCTATGTTCAAGGTGCCTAAACATCTAAAGATCAAGAGAGAGTATGTTTATCTTTACATGAGCTTTGAATGCTCCATCTTGTGATTAAACACAAGGAAGATGACTTGGAATGCTTAAGATTAGAGCCTAATGGTATGGGCAATGAGGGTGGCTTCTAATGCACTAAAATCTCTCTCCTTACCCCCAAAATCGAGTGCATATAAGAAAAGCACCAATGGATATAAAACGACTGTCAACAGCTCTCTACCGATCGGTAGCAGGGGGTCCATGACCGGTCGAATATTGAGGCATGACCGGTCAATTTAGGGCCTAAACATATGATATGATGTTGTCCAGTTTTTGCCCTCTACTGATTGGTCGGACAGACCATACAACTGGTCAGGCGACCGATCGATTTATGCCCAGGGATAAGCTGTTTCATCCGTTTGTTGCTCCCATTAGGGGCCTCTAACGACCGGTCGGCCAGGGGTTGCAATCAGTCGGCAGACACATGAGTTGTGCTGTTTGGTTTGACTTATTTTACAGCAGCTCATGCAACCTCTTTGGCCATTCTTTTGGTAGTCTCTTAGGAAATCTAAGACTAATCTAAGATGACTACAAGTATGCCTATTGGGTCAGGGTCATTTAGAGGTTTGAGTTTTGGTTTGGTTCAAGGTTCAAGGCTCACCAAGGCATCTCATTTACCTGTTTCTTCTTCCTTGATACAATAGGTCCACTTAAGTCTTCGGTCTTCGTCTTCTTTAGGCTCAACCGACACCTAGACTCAAGACCTACGTAATTGAAAAATAAGGTGCACTAGTATGCCATATAAAAGTGCACAAACACCACTAACAATATGGTGGGATGTGGACACTACTTGTTATGTTTCCCACGTGACCAACTTGCCATTGAAAATGGATACAAAGAAGTATACACCACATGATATGTATCTAGTACGATTAATGCTTCCTAATAGAGTTTAAAGGGAAGTGTCTAGTGCAATAAGTGATTCATAGTAAATTCTTTATAAAACTTTTGTCAACAAAATCCTTTATAGATCTGTTTCAAATAGTAAATTAAATATTTTTTGAATCCCCACGCAGTTCTTCCCCAAGTGGAGCATCCAATTAATGAAGTTTTCAAGATACTTACAAGAAATATAACATGTATAATGTCGAAGGCATTAAGAAGTCTTCATACTTTTGGGTAGCCCAGTACACAAGTCGATCTAAGTTGAGCTTGGCCCATCTCAGCTCGGCTCGTCCAATAGAAACCCCTAGCTCAAACTCGGCCTGGCTTGGCCATCGAGCCTGACTATGTAGCTCAGATCAATTTGGTCAATAGTTCAAGCAAGTTCGAGCCTAGTCCGCGTTTGAGTTTTCAAGCTGAGTTCAAGTATTTGGTTTCGAGCTGAAATAATAGTGGCAACGAGCTGGGTTGCTATTGACACCAGTCTTCCGAGTTGGGGCTTAGTCGCTTAGGGTTTTATTTTAAAAAATATAAAATAATATATATTATATATAATAATATATATAACATATATCATATATATAATATAAATCATATAGGAGAGAGAGAGAGAGAGAGAGAGAGAGAGAGACCAAGTCACGAGTGTTACCGGACGTGTAGTGGCAGTTGGGCAGGGCAAAGATGGTGGTTGGACGAGCAGGGGCAACAGAGTAGGGCAGTGATGGTGGCCAGACAAGAAGGGGTAGTTGGGTAGGGCAGAGACAGACAAGCACTTGAGTAAGGGCACCGGGCAGGGCAGTGACAGTGGCAAGACGAGGAATGGCAATCGAGGAGGGGGGAGAGAGATAGGGAAATGGTTTTGTGAAAGTGGGGCTTGGTTGCCAGACAGATAGATAGATAGATAGATAGATAGATAGAGAGAGAGAGAGAGAGAGAGAGAGAGAGAGAGAGAGAGGGAAATGAAGTTGAAAAGGGGTATTTTTTTATTTAAATTTTCTATTTATATTACTTAAAGTACTCGAGTCATGTCGAGTCGAGCCAATCTGAGTTGAGTTTGAGCCAAGTTGACCAGGGGCCAACTTAGACTTGACTCGAAATTTTTTCGAGTTCAAAAAATCAGCTCGACTTGGTCCAAACCTAGTTTCGAGCTGAGTCAAGTCGAGCTTTTTCGAGTCGACCGAGTTAACTGAGCTTTTCGGACTCGTGTACAACGCTACTTTCGGGTGTGCACCGACACTACAATAAACTTCAGTTTAGTTTTTCAATTATTTTTTATTTTTACTGTCAATGAAGTCACTTCCCCATAAGATAAGTAATGTTAGTAGAAGAGCCACATCCTCGTCAAGGCAACCCCACACTTCTATAACAGAATAAGATTATTACAATTAAACTATCAAAATCTTAATTTTACATGATAACCTGGGTGGGCACCTTTCAAGCCTAAAGATCGGAGTGTACTTATTAGATCCTCTTAAGGCCCCAAAGCACATGGTGCAATACATTAAACAAATTTTAAGGGTATAGTTTTTTTAAAAAAAAAAAATAAGAACAAATCTTGACCATTGAATAAATCATGTGACTCTTGATTTTAGATATAGGCATATTTGTACAATAAAACACCGATTCGAGCCATGGATTGTCCATCCATGACATATAAAACGTAACCATACCTTCTGATCGTCAGTACAAAAGCTATAAAGGGCCAGATCGATGGACGGATGGTTTAAATCTTCCAAATCAATCATTCCAGAATATGATCTATTCAATGTTCATCGGTCATCCTATTAATCTAGCCTAATCTTCAGAATGATACAAGTTTGATAATTTTCTCTTAAGTAGAACTCAAGATTTGAGGCCAAACGTGTGGATGACAACAATCTAATGGAGAGATTTATTAATCTGATAATCTGATAGGTGTTAAATCGCTTTCACATAATTCATCTTAAGTAGATCTATTATTCCATCTAATTTGATCATATTAAATATGCATAGATCATGGTAGATCATGTGCATGTACGTAAGATCATGTGCGTGACTAAAGCAAGGGCTAACTTCTCCATATCAGAATACCAAGTTTCGGCTCCACCATCGCTTGACTAATGTAATAAACGGGCCTTTGTACCCCGGAATCTTCTCTTATTAAAATGGCACTAACGGCCGTAGAAGATACAGATAAATAAAGAAGAAGTTGCTCATGCGCCATAGGTTTAGATAAAATGGGGGGTGCACTCATATATTGCTTCAATTGTGAAACGCTTCTTTGCATTACGGCGTCTACTCCCAATCAGATTTGGCGGTGGCTCGGAGGAGTTTAAAGAAGGGTAAGCACTTGTCCGAGGCCCGTGAAATGAACCTGTTCAATGATGCAATGCGACCCGCCAAACGTTGGACATCTTTGAGAGTGGTCGGAGACTTCATTTCGATCAATGCTCTTATTTTTTCAGGATTTGCCTCGATCCCTCACTGGCCAACCATAAATCCGAGAAACTTTTCAGCGGACACACCGAATGCACATTTTTCTGGATTTAGTTTCATCCAATACCTCCTTATTAAGTCAAAGGCTTCACAAAAATTTGCAAGGTGGTCATTTCCTACGACGCTTTTCACGAGCATGTCGTCGACATAAACCTCCATATTCCTGTCGATTTGTGTGGCGAATATTTTATTGACGAGGCGTTGATAGGTGGCCCCTGCATTTTTAAGACCAAAAGGCATTACCTGGTAACAATACAGACCTCGGTCGGTTATGAAGGCGGTATGCTGGCTGTCAGGCGGATACATCATAATCTGATTGTAACCAGAATAGGCGTCCATGAAACTTAGCAGGGCATGCCCTGCCGTCGAATCAACCAGCTGATTAATTCGCGGTGTCGGGAAGCTGTCTTTTGGACACGCTTTGTTTAAATCCGAATAGTCAACGCACATCCTCCATTTGCAATTAGTTTTTCGAACGAGAACCACGTTCGCTACCCACTCTGGGTAGTCGATTTCTTTTATAAAATTGACTGCGAGCAACTTTTCGACCTCGGCCTTGATTACCATTTGCCTTTCTGTAGTGAAGGCATGTCGGCGTTGATGAACTGGTTTATACTTCGGATCAACATTCAAACGATGTGCCATGACGCTGGGGTCGATGCCTGGCATATCTTTGTAAGACCATGCAAACATATCTTGGTATTCGATGAGAAAACGAACCAGATCTTCTCGAAAGACGCTGGTTAAAGAGGACCCAATGTATATGACTTTGGATGAATCGTCTTCGGTTAGGTGGATTGCCACTGTCTCTTCTCTGGGAGTTCCTGATTGGAGAGTATTTTCTCTTGGATCCAACGAGGTAGCCGTTGGAATGCTTGGTGAATCTTGTGCCACCATCATAACTGGTGTTGTCTGAGCCTTCTTCCGATCTCATACGGCTATCTCATAACATGAACGAGCTTCCTTTTGATTTCCTCGTACAACCCCAACACCATTCGAGGTAGGAAATTTGACGCATAAATATAAAGGATGTAAAGCTGCCCCAACCTTATTAAGCGATGGTCGCCCCAAAATGGCGTTGTACGCTGACCTCTGGTCTACCACGAGGAAATTAACGAAGACGGTCGTTTTCGCTGGACTTTCTCCAAAGGTGACTGGGAGGTCAATGCTACCTTTCGGCGTTACCACCTTGCCCCCGAAGCCGATGAGGAGAGTTGAGACCGGCTTGAGCAGGCTTCTGGCAAGTGCCATTTTGTTGAAAGCCTCCAGGTATAGAATATCGGCAGAGCTACCTGTATCCACCATAATATGATGAGTTAGATAATTTGATACCTTTAATGCGACTACGATGGAGTCTTCGTGAGGGAAGTGGATCCCCTCTGCATCCTCGAGGGAGAAGGAGATTGGAGGATGGCCAAATTCTAACTTGTTAGGTGTCTGTTCCAGCCAGTAAATATGTTGGGGTTTCTTAGACGCCTTACGAGTATAAGCTTTCCTCGAAGCTTGAGAATCTCCCTCACAAGCTGGCCCTCCGGCAATGGTCTGGATCTCTTCGGCAGGCTCAGCATCTTCTTGCGGAGTATGATGGTGAGGTGACTTCTTCTTGTGCGATGCCCCTTCCCCCCTTTTAGGCGACCGACCTTGCCGAACAACATAATCTTGAAGATGACCTTTTTGAATGAGAGCTTCAATGTGGTCTCGTAAAGATATGCAATCTTGGGTACTATGCTCATGATCTTTGTGAAAATAACAAAACTTTCTCTTATCTCTCTTTTTGGGATCAGATTTGATCTTTGCAGGCCATTCACGTATGGTTTATGCTTGATTTCCATTAGCACCTTTTCAGGGGATCGATTGAGAGGAGTGTAGTTATGGTATTTACCCGAATAAATCTTCTTAGGAGAGCGGTCTAGTCGATCACGCCGATATTTCTTATACGGGGGAGAGATTTCCTCTGGCTTACACTTCTTGCCCTGTATACCATGACGTGCCAAAGCAACTTCTTCTGCATTGATATATTTCTGAGCTTTTGCTTGGAATTTCGCCATGGTTTTAGGAGGGTTCTTATCTAGGACGAATCTAAATCTTTCGGTTGTAATTCCGGCTATGAGGGCTGTGAGGCCTTTTTCTTCGGTATAACCTTCAGTTTGGACAGCTTCTGCAATGAACCATACTGTAAACTCTTTTATCGTCTTCCCATGCTATTGTTTCAAATCCATTAGGTGAGATGCTGGCTTTTTAGTACAGATGCTCCCCATGAATTGAGAGAGGAATAGCTCCGATAGCTGTGCGAAGGACCCGATGGATCGGGGCTTTAGCCCCCGGAACCACGTACGAGCTGCCTCCTTTAAGGTTAGAGAAAAAGCCCTACACATGATTTCTGACCCATGTCCCTCCAGCTCCATAAGAGACCTATATGTTTCCAGGTGTTCGAGAGGATTGCCTATACCTGTATACGGGGTGATGACAGGCGTGCGGTACTTCCTAGGTAGAGGTGCTTCCATGACCTCATGGGTGAAAGGAGACTCGGATCGATGTATCGACACCACAACAGCAGATGATCGATTTGCCTGATAATTTTGTTCCATATCATCAAAGCGATCATGAATTCTCTTAAGGTCTCCTTCCCATGGTAAGGTATAACCTGACGTTTCGACGGTGGACCCCTGAGATTGCTGTTGCCGAGAAGTATTGGAGTGAATGGAATGGCGAGGTATTACCGGGGCTTGGTTGCCGAGTGGCATTCGATTAGACGGAGGAGGATTTGATTGGACTTGTGGCTCGTCCGCGGAATGTCTGGAAGCCACTGGTATAGGTTACGCCGGCAATCCTTCGGAAGGTCATTGCTGGGGCTCCGGGAAGTGCTGATCAAGCCAATTAGATAAGGCTTGAAATCTGTCGTTGAGGGTTAGGAGTGTGTTTCTGAGGAAACACATGACATCCTCTTGATTTTCGAAAGTATTAAATAATGGGTTTTGTGATGGCATGTTGGGATCTCCCTGGGGGAGGCCCGTCGAAGTAGCTTGAGGGATGGACGTTGGTTCGGTAATGTCAGGCTGAGGTAGCGTCTGCCTTGAAGTGGAAGGATGAACTGTCTTTTTGGGAGGCATGGTGGGAGGACTTCGATCAGTGATGAGAGCGACTAATCTTGGTGATCAAGAGTTCCCACAGACGGCACCAATCTGTTTACGTCGGATTTTGTAACAGGATCCTCCAGATGTTCACCTTCCTTCCGGGATGCTTCCTCCAGGACCTGAAAAGAGATAAAAGAAAACTACGGGAGACTGGCGTCCAGCCGTTAGCCCTCCGAAGCTTAAGTCAGATAGGATATGGTTATAAAGAAAACCAACAATTTAGGAGTCTAGAGATTGTGTATTGTGTACCTCTCTCCTCTATGGAACCATCTATTTATATAGATCCAGGTGATCCAATCTGTTACGCAAACCGTTAAGATCACGGCTGGTTTTAGGGGATAAGATGCTTATCGTGTTAATCCTTTGATAAGGGGGTGGCCTATACACTTTAGACGTCTAGCTGATTACGTCTCTTAATGGAGATCCCCCATAGTTCGGAGTTACAGATAAAGCCAAAATCAGCCTATATGGACTGCTGGTACTATAAGCTGATGTACGTCATTACCAGAGACCAGAGACCAAGGCTGCTCATATGACGGGGGCTATTAATATTTCAGGAGCTGCTCGTGAGCCGGGAATACTCGCATGACGGGAGATGCTCGCGAGCTAGGATGCTCGCATGACGGGATGCGATGCCTTTTCAATGACCACGAGTAGAGCTGCTCACAAGTTGAGAAAGATGTTCCGTACTCTCCTAATATTTGATCATCGACCATAAGGGTTCGAAGACTCGGAAGCTGTGCGCCGTACTTGTATAATGTGCGAGACTCGACCAAGTGGGCTCGCAAGTCGAATATTGTTATAAGGGTGCTCGCACGTCTCGAATTCTCGCGAGAACCTCCGATTACCGCAATTTGACTATAACAATGCCTAATACTGATAAAGATCTGGATCTAAGGTGATCCACACCACAAGAAGTAGTGACGACGATGGTGTCTACCCTTGTCACTTCCCAGGGCCCACTGCAATGTTTATTTGCCATCAACCCTATCTATGGGACCCACTACGACCCCGCCCTGACACGGACGCGGATTACGTCTGACCGCTGGTCAGACCTTTAAGCGTTCGACCAGATCGTTTGACGACCCACCATGATGTATCGGTTTATCCATGCCGTCCACTCATTTTCTACGATCATGTTTAGGGAAGGGCCCAAAACTGAGGCAGATCCAACGGTGTTATGGACCACACCAGCGACTACTCTTGCATTTAATGCAAATTGAATTTATGATATGGGCATTTAATGCAACCCAAGCTTACTATTTGGTGTGGTCGACTACAGTGTTGGATCTGATTCATTGTTGGTCTTGTACCTTAGCATATCTTATAAGAGGAATGGACCGCTTGGATAGGCCGATACATCACAGTGGGTCCCAAACAGTTCTGGTCGGACACTTAAAGGTCCGACCAAGGTCGGACGCAATCTGTGTCCCCCTGACACGTGTCTATCTAAGCCGTTCAAAGTGGATCTAAACTTATGAATTCTAAGATTTAAGTAAGTCTTAACTAGTAAATGGACCCGATGATCCACTTTAGATCATAAGTGGGCCATCTTTTACCCTAAGATGATCTAAACCATTGGATTGATGATCCAACTGATCATAACCATCCATCAAGGGTCATACTGTTAAATGGAAGATTGAGTACATAGAAAACTAGATCCAGCTGACCATGTCATAAATCAACGGTTCTAATCAAGATTTAACGGTCGGATCGGATGGATCTCGGACCTATGAAAATATAGACCCCAAAATGAAAGGTTAAGATTGATAAATCATGAACCTTAGGTGTGATATGACCAAACTGATGATACATATCGGTGGTTTAAGGGTCTAATTATCCGATCAACGGTCGGATTTGTATAATAAGTAATAGTAGAGTAATTATGAGATTAAGTATAAAAGTAACCTTGTTTCTTGAAAATTAGCATGATAGTTAAAAAAAAAAAAGAAATTCAACAGGAATGGAAACCTGAGATCATCTGATAAATCGAAGGGGATTATATCGAAAGTCCAGGCAGATTAAAGAAGGAATAACACTTTTGTAAGTAACACTATACATATGGTATTTCCAGCATGCATTCATCATGCATTCATGAATCATGTGACATAACTGCTTATGAGATGTGGTATATGTAGCTATTGGAGATATTGCTTATGGGATGTAGTATATTTAACCATCTGAGATATGGTAAATGCAAGTATTTATGATGTGATGCTGAGATTGAATACTGGACAACTTGGGGATGAAGATTTCCTTAAATTTCGAGTAGAGATCCCAACTAGAACCTGTGTTGGTACCAATAGGGCCTCCTCCCAAGGCTGAGGCCAGGGTTGGGGAATGAGTTCAGTCAGCTCCAAAGTGGACCACTCATCCCCAGACTCCAAGTGTCGCACTATAAGTGAGAGAAACCAATCCAAGCTCAGAGAGTTGAAATGGTATGCTCCTCCCTATGTGGACTAAGGAGAGACTAGGCTGAATGAGCGTTGGTAGGACGGAAGTTGTGTGCAGCCATGACCCTGGTGGTTCTGAATATTGAATTGTATATGAGATAGATGGCATATGATACTGGATATTGAATTGTATATGAGATAGATGACATATGCTTTCAATGCTTATATATTATGATTATGTGTTGAATCATGCAAATTATTATTTACTGGGCTTTTTAACTCATGATGATGTACATGGAAAATCATTCAGGAAAAGATAAAGTGGAGGTGTTTCCGTGAGAGGATTGACGGCTTTGGAAAACAGTTGTCCAAGACGACGCTGGAAGATTGGAGGAGTTAATCTTCTTATTATGATTTCTATTATTGAGAAATGTTATTAACCATAGGCTTGAGGGCCATTGGATGTTGATGTTTAAACATTATGTTTAGATTATTATGGCAGAAATGATGATTATTATTTTAAAATTTATGGAGGAATATGTTGTGTGTTGGTTTATGTCATCATATATCATATTAACACTTCGGACCCAATAGTTGAATTGAGGAAATTCGGATATGCGAGGTTGGGGTGTTACACATGGTAACTGCCAATGTTGATGAGACTTACAAAGTGTCTTAAAGGAGTACTTAGCAAGATAAATTACTATTTTTATCTAGGTGTTGTAGTTCAATCTAGTAAGGTCACAAAGCAAGGGGTGGTTATATCACTGAAATCTAGAATCATAGAAACTCTTGAAACAAAAATTCAGTCATGATAGGATCGTTGTAATTAGGCTCTCGTGAAGTCGTAAAGTGCAGGGGTGATCACCATACTCCAATCACCCTTTAGCATGCCTCAGTTTCCTCTTCACCGAACAATCATCTAACGTTGACACTTATAGAATAGACCTAACTACTCTATCGCTGACCAAGAGGTATGGTTTCTATCATTTTGGTATTTGGTTGCACGCAACCTTTGCCAAAGAAGGGACATCCATAGACAACCCATAAAAATGATGTGACCGTTCGCATGAATTCTGAAACATAACCCTCAACAAAAACCCTAACACTAAAACCCTAAATCTGATCTACATCCTAACCCGAAACCTGAAATCGTAGCATAAACCCTTACCTGGAGTTGAAACCCTAACGCTAGAAACCTAAAACATGTATCCATAAAACCCTATCTAAGAACATAATAGCCCCGTATAAGTCCACAAGAAAACTCCACAACTCAATTCAAACCCACCCAAGGCCTTATTTGCACCATCCGAGCCATGAAATAAGGTCAAAAGCATGTTAGAACATTTTCTTCAATCAAAAGCATGTGGCCTCCAATGATGTAGAATGCCAATGGTGCCTCAGAGCTTATGTTGGGTATGAAAATCCCAAGCACGTATGTTACATCAACAGTCAAGGGTGCCTAAAGGATAGATCCAGCTAAAGAGGCCTTTGGTGAAAATTAGACTTCCGCTAGCAGTTTTATAAGAAGAGACCCCTCCCCCTATTAAAAAATTTATTGGAGCTAATGGAAAGTCCACAAGGAGAGAGAGATGAGGAAAAATGAGAAAAAGAGAAGAGAGAGAAAGAGGGAGGAAAAAAGAGAACAAGAAAAGAATGAGAGAGCATCCAACCCATCTCCAGCCATACACCCAACCAACCTAAAAGTACCTCAACGATTTAGATAAAGTAGAATATGGTTGGTGTTGAGCATAGAATCGTGCATATTTATACCCAATTCTTCACAACAATTACATGGATTCAAGTGTTTTAATGGATTAACTTAAGTGTGTTTCCATGTATTTAAGGAATTTAGAGAGAAGGAAGAGAATGAGATTAATTGTGGACCATTAAGGCCATAATAAAATTAAGATAAGCCAAGCCAAGCAAAAAGAGTCAAAGAATCAAAGATCAGAAGTTTAGAGTTTAAAAACGCAGAAAATCAGGAGATTTCGGGCAACTGACTGTAATGGTCAGTTGACCGACAATGAGATCAGGTGATCGATAGATGGATTGGGTGATTGAAACTACTCAGAATTTGAAGTTCAACTCTCTAGATACTTTTAAGCACTTTTGGGTGATCGACGAACCTATTGGGCAGTCTTAGGTGATTGGGTTAGAGATCAACCGTTCAACAAATTTTTATCAAAAACTTGCTGGACATATTTTGTGACTTTCGGTCAACTAACCAATCCAGTCAGGCGATTGACGAGTGATGTCGGTGCGTAGTTTCTTTCATGAATTGGGAGCAATGGCTGATTTTCTTATATAAAGAGGTGTTCCCAAGGCTTCTAAAGACATCTAAGACGTGAGGGATTAGAAGAATCCATCGCTGGAGGAGTTCTACTTTGAATTTTCTCTCTTTCTTTTAGTTTTTATTTTTTGTTTTTTATTTTTTTAGAGTTTTAATTAATCATACATATGATGAACTATTGTAGTTCATTTTTTAAGTTCTAGTTTACTTAGATTCGAGTTTGGATTTGAATGATGAACTCGAGATTGATTTCAGAATGAAGTTCTAGTTTTAGTTTTACTTTGATCTAGTGATGACTATGGGCTCATTGCACGCTTAGGAAAGCTAAAATTAGTTACTTAGCCATTTTGCAAGAGATTGATTTGTAAAATTGATTAATTATCGTAGACTACGGGAATGATAGACACTTTGGATTCCCTACGATTAGTAACTTGGTTCTTTATGTGAGAATCAAATCAATTAAAGTTCTAATATGTTTTGGTTTATGAAATATAAAATAACTAATCTATTATCTGGCTTGATAGGACAGGACGTCGAATTTAGTTGAGCTATCAATCGAATCAAGTAAATTAGGCATTGAGAATGACTACGAGTGTATCCTTAGCACTCTAGTACTTTTCTCTTATTGTTAAACTTTTACAAATTTTAGTTTATACTATTACTTTACTTAAATTCAAATTTCATATTAGCTTTAATTAGTTCTTATTTTGGATTCTAGTTCTGAATTATTTCAGAATCGTACCACATAAGTCCCTATGAGATTGACCTTAGATTCATTGAGTTTATACTATTGTGCAACCCTGCACTTGGGTTTTACCTAATAAGTTTTTAGCGCCGTTGTCAGGGACTTCGATTATGGTTTTCTGTTTATTTTAGAATTAATATCTTTTGTGTTTTTAGGTTAGGATTTTGTTTTAACTCAAAATACTAACATATTTTTGTTTATCTTGTTTTAGTTTGTAACAATCTAATCTAGGTCACCAATCAGGTACTACCTCTCCAAACTCTATTGCTTTCGATTATTTTTGAACATGATTGTTAACTTTATAAGTAGAAGTAGATCTAGAATTGGGGTTAGTTTGAGTGGTTTATGCCCAAGTGGGTCCGTGATCGTAATCTTCATCTTCTAAGTGAAGTAGGACTAGTTAAAGGACTACCCATCCATTACCGTGTTATAAAATATCTGGGATCCTTTGAATTGTCTGGAAATATGGTCAAGAATCAACCTATTCCACCCATTAATCAACAAAATCAATAGGCTCACATTTAAAATCAAACTGAGATAGGTGAGAATGAAGTGGGTAGTGTTTCTCAAGCTAGAGCTCTACATGAATATCTTCAATCCACTAGAACGAGCACTCCTTCTTGTAT
Source organism: Liriodendron chinense (assembly GCA_003013855.2). Classification (NCBI taxonomy): domain Eukaryota; kingdom Viridiplantae; phylum Streptophyta; class Magnoliopsida; order Magnoliales; family Magnoliaceae; genus Liriodendron; species Liriodendron chinense. The sequence goes on along the minus strand of ML058515.1, from coordinate 7,853,795 downwards.
GTTCTTTCCTCATAATGTAGGAAACATAGACTTTAAGTCGGGAGTAGTCCAACTCCTCTCTAAATTTTATGGACTTGACTCTGAAAGTCCATACTTACATATCAAAGAATTTGATGAGATCATAGCTACTCTACACTTCAATAATGTGTTCGAAGACACCTTAAGACTTAAATTTCTCCATTTTTCTTTATAGGAGAAGGCCAAATCATGGCTTCACTCCTTAAGGTCGAGATTGATTGGGACACAGGCCGATATGACCTGGAAGTTTCTTAAAAAAAATTTCCCGGTTCATAAGACCAACACAATGATGCAAGCTATTATAAATTATGCTAAAAAAGAGGATGAAACTTTCTTCCAATGTTGGGAGAGGTTCAAGCAATTCCTAAACGCATGCCCGCATCATGGACATGAATGTTGTTAGGTAATAAGTTTTTTTTTTTTCTATGATGGATTGACTTTACCCATGCGCCAGTTTGTAAGATGATGTGCAACGAGGAATTCATTAATAAGGAAACCGAAGAAGCGTGGGATTGTTTTGACATGTTGGCTAAAAATGCACAAGCATGGGATACTTCTAAGCTAACAATCCCAAATTGACTCAGCCTAAAGAAAATGGAGGAATGTACGTCCTAAGGGAAAATGATGATGTTAATGCCAGGGTGGCTAATCTCACAAGAAAAATTGAAGCCATGGAATTGAAAAGGTAGAAATGGTCAGACCTAGCGAAACTATTGAAATTGTTCATGGCACATGTGCACGCAATGTGCACTTCACGCAGGATTGTCTCACAATTCCTGCATTTCAAAAGCTCTTACATGAACAATCTAATTCCACAAACAATTATCAACGACCTTTCAGTGCTCCAACTTTAAACACTTACAGTTCGAGTTAGAATAAACATCACAATTTCAGTTGGAGGAATGGACTGACGGCTAATAACGCCAAAAATTCTCAAGGGCCCCTTCCTTCGATTCTTATTCCATTGTTAACGAAGAAGCCTTAAGAGGATCAGTTCTAAAGGTTCATGGCTAACTAAGAGAAATTTAATCACAATTCTATGTAAACATTCCAGGATATTAAAATATCGTTTGGAATGATGGCATCATCTATACAAAGATTAGAGTCACAATTGATGGTTAGGGAGAAGGGGACTCTTCCAGCCCAACATCTTCATAAGCCGAATCTACAAATAGAAATATGTGACCCTAGCTCTTCGAAACAACATATGGAGCAAGCTAAGTCAATCACCACTCTGAGAAGCGGAAAAACAATTGATAAGACATTCCGACAAGGACTGAAAAGCCCAAGGACTTGGAAGAATCCAAGAGTGATGATAAGCCCAGCAGCACTCTACTTGAGAAGGAACCGGAACCTCAATATAAACTCGTGGCTCCATTCCCACAATGGTTGATTCCACCCAAACCTCTACCTAATACTCAGGATATCTTAGAGGTTTTTAAGCATGTGAAGATCAATATTCCCTTGTTAGATATCATAAAATAGATTTCATCATACGTAATTTTTAAATGATCTTTGTACGATAAAAAAGGCACAGTGTACAAAAGAAAATATTCTTGATGTAAAAAGTGAGTGCGATCATCAAACATGATGTGCCTAAAAAATATAAAGATCACACTAGCCCTACTATGTCTTATGTGATCGGGGACTACCAAATTGAACACGCATTAGTAGATTTAATGGCGAGTGTAAATTTGGTCCCCTACTTGGTTTATGAGTAATTGGGTCTAGGTGAATTAAAAAACACCAAGACCACACTTCAATTAGTCGATTAATCGATTCACATACCAAGAGGATGATAGAGGATGTGCTTGTCTAAGTTGATAATTTCTACTACCCAATGAACTTTATTGTCATAAACACACAACTGATTGTTAATGCTATCACTCAAATTCCCATCATACTTGGTCGCTCGTTCCTAGCTACATTAAATGCTATAATTAATTGTAGGAACGAGATTATGAAATTGTCCTTGGGAAATATGATGCTTGAATTAAATATTTTCAATATGTGCAAGCAACAAGAGGATAATGATGAGGAGGTCTACGAAATTAACTTGATCGATGAATTTGTGGAAGACAAGTCCCTCTTAACTTTGTACTCTGACACTTTAGAAGTGTGCTTGGCCCACTCCCCTAATATTGATGATGGCATGATTATGGAGATGGAGGCCTCATTAGATGCAATACTGGTACTTGAAACTAACTAGTGGTGGTTACAATTTGAACCATTGTTGTAAGTGATAATGTATTAAGAACACTCGTAGCTTGTCAAATTTCACAGACAAAATAGATATAGTGTGGAACTTGAGTTTGAGTTTACATTTTAAGAATAAAGTTTGGCTCAACATATCAAGACTACTAGGCTCAGGAGAATTTCAAGAGAAGAACCTCGTGTATGCTAGCCTACAGGTAAAGAAGACCTTAGGAGTGACCCTAGGTTAGGTAGAACTTAGTGGTTTTACTAAGTTAAAGCTTAATGTTTCCAAAATATGATTTTGCATTAGCTTTCAAGGTAGTTCGGCCAGCCTAACCCTGTGTTCGGCTAGCCAAACCATGTTCGGTTAGCAGGATAACAATCGAAGGGCCTTTAGCCAAGTTTCCAACAATGACATGTTTTTGGTATCTACAGGTGTCCGGCCAGCCTAAGGTTGAATCAAATCCTTATTTCGCAAAATTTGTTAGCCATTGGGATAGAATCGTTGAAACTCTGGCCAACCAAAGGGATTCTTAGGCTGACCGAAGCTCTAATCTTTTTGCTATAAATAGGGCTTATTTCTCATTGTTTTGAATCACGAAAAATATCTTTCTCTTGAGAAAATTCTTTTACTCTTTTAAGCTATTTGCATTGTCCTTCTGATATTATTTTATAGCTTATTCAATTCTCTTCTCAAGTTTTGTTAAATTCAAATAGAGAGTTATATATACTCATCTTGAGAATAGATGATTGAATTTATAGCTTATAGGGATTTTACTTTTGAAAAATCATCTATCCCTAGATCCTTCTTGGTTATGAATACACTTTCATCAAAGAAAATAATGGATTGCTACACCTGTCGAAGCTTCGACCTCGAAGGGTTCATCAAAATCTTCACATCGACTTACATCTTCCGGAAGATACAATAAATCATTTTCTTTACTTGGATTAGAGTGAGATTGCTCGGAAAAATCTCATCGGGTCAAGGAGTGATAATCCCATAAAAATCACTTAAGGTTGGTTGTGATAACTTGTGAAGTGCACAAGTTGTAAGAGGTTATTAAGTTAACGTGTGAAAACCTTTGTTATAGTGGAAAGCCAAAATTACGTGGAGAAGTAATTTTAGGAGTGGATGAGGTGTGTGTTTTTATCGAACCACTGTAATTCCTTTGTCTTCTGGTGATTACTTATTAGTTTTGTGATTATTATCTTAAAATAGTGAGATCAAGAAAGTCATGAAATAAGGTTGTCCTACCTAAGAAATTAGGTGAAGGTTGTCTTACGACTTGAATGAGATTGATATTTCAAATTTCATATCCGTTGCTCTTGTGAATTTATGCTTAAGATTTATTCTTTGTTATGATGGATTGTTAATCATTGTTTTGAATTGTTTTATCTTTTAATATAAGATTCACAAAAATTAGTTAAGTTCTATTCACCCTTTCTCTAGGACATCGATAGCTCCACTTTCAATCACCCTTAACTAACTCAAAGCCTCTGCTGTTTAGTATCAAAGCACCAAAGCTTGACCTAAAACCTTTGCTTGAGGAACTTAAATATGCTTACTTGGGCCAAGATGAAATATATCCAATGGTGATTTCTTCCCACTTGGATGAAGAACAAGATATTAAGTTGATTTCTACTCTCAATGAATACAATAGTGCTGGAGCCCTTGGATGGACAATCGCAAACCTTAAGGGAATTAACCTTATGATTTATACTAACCGCATACATCTTGATGGAAATAAGAAAACATCTAGGAAATCGCAATGTCAACTAAATCCAATCATGAAGGATGTGGTTAAAGTCGAGGTGTTAAAGCTTTTGTATGTGGGAATTATCTACCCTATATTCGATAGCCAATTGGTTCCAACACTGGTACCTAAGAAGTCTGGGATTACCATCGTAGCCAATGCCAATAACGAACTCGTACTAACTAGGGTTACTAATGGTTGGAGAATGTCCATTGACTACCGAAAGTTAAACACTGTCACGAGGAAAGACCACTTCCCTTTACCCTTTGTTGATCAAATTTTAGAAAAGTTAGCAGGTCATTCCTATTATTGCTTCCTGGATGGGTACTTCTGATACAACCAAATAGAGATAGCTCTTGAAGAGCAAGAGAAGACAACCTTCACATGTCCCTTTGGCACCAATGCCATTTGGATTGTGTAATGCCCTTGCAACATTTCAGCGATGTATGTAGAGTGTTTTTTCTGATATGTTGGGGAAATTTTTAGAGGTCTTCATGGATGATTTCTCTATTTTTGGTTCTTTGTTTAGTGAATGCCTTGAGGATTTAAAATTTATTTAAAAAGATGTGAAGAAAGAACCTTGTGATAAATTGGAAAAAATGTAATTCCATGGTTTAAAAGGGAATAGTCATTGGACACATTATTTCATCCAATGGAATCGAGGTGGATAAAGCTGAAGTTGATCTGATCTCTAACCTCTCCACCCAAAAGCATACGTGATGTGTGGTCCTTTTTGGGACATGCAAGATTTTACCGACGGTTCATAAAAGATTTTAGTATTATCTCTCATCCTCTATATAATCTTCTTCAAAATGAAACCCCCTTTGAGTGAAATGAGGAATGTCATAAAGATTTCACCAAGCTCAAAGGCATGTTGAATATCGCTCCCATCATGCAACCACTCGATTGGAGTATACCTTTTGAAGTATGTGTAGTGCAAGTGACTATACGGTTGGGGTAGTGTTGGGTTAGAAAAAGAGAAGAAGCTGTCGTTATTTACCACGTGAATAAAACTCTAAACCCTGCCCAAGTGAATTATTCTACTATGAAGAAGGAACTCTTAGTCATAATGTTCTCTTTGGACAAGTTTAGGTCTTAGTTGATTGGATTTAAGATCATTATCTTCATAAACCATGCAACGCTGAAGTACCTTCTTTCTAAGAAGGATACTAAGCCTCGGTTGTTGAGATGGATCCTTCTAGTCCAAGAGTTCGACTTGAAAATTAGAGATAAGAAAGGAGTAGAAAACATAGTGGCCGACCATCTCTCACGGCTTATTTTATCCGATTCCAATAAGATGACACCTATTAATAGCATGTTTCTCGATGAACAACTTTTTAAAATCTCCCAATTACCTTGGTATGCGGACATTACTAACTATCTTGTTACAAGTACCATTCCTACTTATTGGACAAAGTAAGAATAAATTTTTCACTAAGGTATGCAAGTTCTTTTGGGATGATTCATATCTATTTAAATATTGTCCCGATAAAATCATACGGAGATGTGTTCCATATCACGAGCAACACAGTGCCATCTCCTTTTTGTCATTAACAAGCGTGTGGTGGCCATTTTTAAGCTAAAAATACCACCGTTAAAGTTTTACAGTGTGGATTTTATTGGCTTACTATGTTTAAGGACATGAGTGTTGCAAGGCTTGTGAGTCTTATTAGAAATTCGGAGGAATATCCTGTAGAAATATGATGCCTCTGAACCCTATCCTGATTATAGAGTATTTTATTATTGGGGCATTAATTTCATATGACCATTCCCCTCATCATTCAAAAATTAATATATTTTACTAGCTGTTAGTTATGTCTCTAAATGGGTTGAGGCGATTCTGTGCCGCAATAATGATCATAAAATAGTCATTAGGTTTTTAAAAGAAAATATTTTGTCTAATTTCGAACATCTCGGGCCATTATCAGTGATGGAGGGTCTCACTTATGTAATAGGCCTTTTAGAACACTTATGCAAAAATATGGCATTACATACAAAGTGAGCACTCCTTATTACCCACAGACGAGCGGTTAAGTTGAGATATCCAATAGGAAAATAAAGCACATTCTCGAGAAAATAGTGAATTCAGATCGAAAAGATTTGTCTCTCCAACTAACCGTTGAGCTCTGGGCTTACTGTACAACCTTCAAAACTCACATTGGTATGTCGCCCTATAGAATTGTCTATGGGAAGGCTTATCACTTGCCCATGGAGCTAGAACATAGGGCATATTGAGCTATAAAGAAATTGAATTTCGATTCTAACAAAGCTAGCTCGCTACAGAAGCTGAAATTGAATGAACTTGCAAAAATTCAGAACAAGGCCTATGAGAATTCTCAAATTTATAAGGACATGATGAAGGTATTCCATGATAAGAACATACTTCGCAAAACTTTCACCATAAACTAGAAAGTCCTTTTGTACAATTCAAGATTACATTTATTTCCCAAAAAGTTGAGATCTCAATGTATCGACCCCTTCATTGTTAAAACAGTTTATCCTCATAGGGCTGTCGAGATAGAGAATCCGGCAGATGACAACAATTTCAAAGTAAACGGTCAATGTCTTAAGCCATTTGCTAATAATTTTTCTTTAGAGGACATGTCCATGCCTTTGACAGATCATACTTATCAGGATTGACATTCTAGTCTAATGGGTGTCCCATAACCATTTATTTTGCTTTCTTTGGATAAGGTAGATTAAGTTTGCTTTATTAGGTTTTGTTTTGTTATTTAGAATTTTGGAGACCCTTCTTAGTAAGGAGAATTGGTGCTTTACTGCAATCTCTCTTAGGTACTCTCTCTCTCTCTCTCTCTCTCTCTCTCTCTCTCTCTCTTATTCATTCCTCTTTTATTTTCATTGCTCGCATGTTATATTGCATTGCATATCTTTTTACATTGAGGACAATGTCAATTTTTGGCTGGGGGTGAAATTCTTGTGGAATTATTAGTTATTTTTCTTTTTTGAATGAATTTTTTTGAAACTTTTTTAATTTTCAAAATTTATAACTCTCTTGGAAGTTTGAATTTTTATGTACTTAAGTATATGTGGATATGAGATGATGTGTTAAAAGTAATTTGATTTTTGAAAAGCTTAGAATCTAGCTGATTAGTGGTTGTTGGACGAGTTTCTTTTTAATGAATTGGTTGATAAAAAGTTTAAACATTAATTGAGTTTAGTTCACATGACACAGATAACTCTCATTTTTAAGAGTTAGGTTGACACTATGATAGTTAGCCTGATAATTGTTCGAAGTGAATAAAAACCAAGCCTGGAGAACCTTTTCTACCTTGGGATGAAAAGAAGAGAAAAAGAATGGACAACTAAAAAATAGTTAAATCGAAAAGGGCTACCTATCCATATGTTAGAATGAGAAAAATAGTTTAAAGGAAGAACCAAAGAAACAAAAGAAGAATGATAGTGTGAAAGCTGTCAATAAAAAAAATCAAAAGCTAGAAAAATAAGGAGAAGGAGCAGGGTTCAGAGTCAGTGTCTTGTGTTGATCTGATCACTTTCTAAATTTTTATTTTAATTAACGATATAGTGGAAGGTTGATCCTTATTAATGATGAGTTAGGAATTCATTGAGCACACTAGACTTTTGTTGTTTGAATACATTCTATTTGTCAACTACTTGATTAGAACTCAGTTTGATTACTTGTTAATTATTAGGACTCAGGCATGTGAGCATCTTATCTCCTGTATCGCTGAATTTTATTGTTTACATGTCTCAGAGTGCATGAAAGTTGATTTTTTTTTTATAGAGGTTTGAGGTTTGAAAATTAGATTTATTCTTCGCATGTTTTGCTCAGGACTAGTAAAATGTTGGTTGGGGGGTTTGTTGAGCGTAGAATTATGCTTATTTATACCTAATTTCACACTGCAATTACATGGATTCAAGTGTTTTAATGGATTAACTTAAGTGCATATGTTTTCATGCATGTAAGGAATTTAGAGAGTAGGAAGAGAATGAGATTAATTGCGGACCATTACGTCCATAATGAAGTCAAGCCAAGCCAAGCAAAAGAGTCAAAGAATCAAAGATCAGAAATTCAGAGATAAAAATATAGGAAATCAGGAAGTTTCGGGCGACCGACTACACTGGTCAGTCGATCAACAGTGAGATCGAACGACCGATATTGGGATTAGGTGATCGAAATTACTCAAATTTAAAGTTGAACTCTTAGGACACATTTAGGCACTTTCGGGCAACCAACCAGGAAGGTTTTGTCGACCGACGAACCTGTCGGGTTGTCTTGGGTGATTGGGTCATGCGATCGATTGTTCAACTGATTTTTAACAGAATCTTGCTAGACATATTTTGTGACTTTTAGTCGATCGACCGGTGATGTTGGTGCACAATTTCTTATGCAAATTAAGAGATGGTGGCCGATTTCCCTATATGAAGAGGTGTTCCCAAGGCTTCTAAAGACATTTATGACATGAGGAATTAGAAGAATCCATTGGTGGAGGAGTTCTACTTTGGATTTTCTCTCTTTCTTCTAGTTTTAGTTTATTTTTTATATTTTTCTTAGAGTTTTGGTTAATCATGCCTATGATAAACTAATCCTCTTAGCTAGGGCGTGAAGCTTGCAGTTCATTTTTTTTAATGTTCTAGTTAACTTAGATTTGAGTTTGGATTTGAATGATGAACTTGAGATTGATTTCAGTTTGAATAAAGTTCTAGTTTTGGTTTTACTTTGATCTAGTGATGATTCCGAGCTCATTGGATGCTTAGGAAGGCTAAGATTAGTTACTTATCCATTTTGCAAGGGATGGATCTGTAAAATTCTTTGATCTATTGTAGACTATGGGCACTGTAGACACTTTAGATTCCCTACGATCAGTAACTTGGTTCTTCATGTGGAAATCGAATCAATTAAAGTTCTAATATATTTTGGTTTATGAATTATGAAATAACAGCTCTATTATTTGGCTGGATAGGATAAGACTTCGATTTCAGTGGAGTTATCAATCGAATCAAGTAAATTAGGCATTAAGAATGACTATGAGTGGATCATTATCGCTCTAGTACTTTTCTCTTATTATTAAACTTTTACAATTTTCAGTTTTTCCGATTACTTAAATCCGAATTTCAGATTAGCTTTAATTAGTTCTTAGTTTAGATTCTAATTCTGAATTGTTTTAAAATCGTACCACATAAGTACTTGTGAGATCGACCTTGGATTCACCGAGTGTTTACTATTGTGCAACTCTACACTTGGGGATCGCCCAATAGTCGAGATCCAAGACCCGACCAAATTTCCACTAGAAGATTGTCGGGGTTCTTCTTTAACCTCTCACATCTCCTAGTCACCTTGTTTGATTCTCATTCAATTTTTATTACTCACTTACGATTACACTAAAACATCTCCCTTCTCATATAACCCCCAATTTTATTTTTTATAATCAATCTTCTCAACGGTTTCTTTGTGTCATATCGATAAATCGAAAGCTAACACATAAAAAATTGAAAATATTTTCTTTTATATATGTTATAGACAAAATGGTGGAGATAAGATTTCACGTGGAAATGTCCATTCGACTCTCGAGATCATCTGATCGAGAGTCGAATATTGGACAAGTGCGGGACGCCCATTCGACTCTCGAGATCATCTGATCGAGAGTCGAATATTGGACAAGTGCGGGACGCCCATTCGACTCTCGAGATCATCTGATCGAGAGTCGAATATTGGACAAGTGTAGGACGCCCATTCGACTCTCGAGATCATCTGATCAGGAGTCATGGATGGTCAAACACGGAAAACTAGATTCGCGAGAAGACCTTTTCACAAGTCGTTGAAAGATATTACACCCAAAATATGTACTTAAACTCGCGACCACGTTTTAACCTGCGAGCAGCTTTACTACGGGCGTCTCCTTCCTTTTCGGAGGTCATGACTCCCCGCTACGGGCGTCTCCTTCCTTTTCGGAGGCCATGACTCCAACTATGGGCGTCTCCTTCCTTTTCGGAGGTCATGACTCCAACTATGGTTTCCATCCGGATCCAGCCGGATTTCAAGGGATCACCATCTAGGGGCGTGATTGTTGGAATAAGTCATTGGGTTGGATCTACTAAAAAGATAGGATCTTATCCCAAGAAATCAGCGAATTCTCAGTATCGTATGCGACATCAACGGGATTTCGACATCTCACGTAACAGATTGGATTGCTTCAGATCTATATAAAGGGGTGGCTCCATTGAGAGTAGGTATGTACACATCACTCAATCCTGGTCCCGTTTTGCTTGGCTTCTCTTCTGTGGCCTAACTTGAGCGTCGGAGGGCTAACGGCTGGTCCCCAGCCACCCTTTTTCGCTGTCTTGCTTCAGGTCTGGTGGTGGAAATCCCTGCTGGAGCGAAGGAGAAGAACCGGAGGATCTCGTTACAGAATCTGACATTAACAGTTTGGCGCCGTCTGTGGGAACGATTTGATTATAAAAAACAATCGTGTTAACCACCGATCAAAATCCTCCGGTGATGCCTCCTAAAAAGACAGTTCATCCTTCAACTTCGAGGCAGGCACCACCTCCGCCCGGTGAGACGGAATCCGCACCTGTCCTCCCACCGGTTCCGACGGATATCCCTCAAGGAGTTCCAAATATGCCATCGACAAATCCATTATTGGAGGCCTCTGGAAATCAGGATGATGTCCTACGATTCCTCGGGAACACTCTCCTAACTTTAAACGCTGGAGTTCAGGCACTGTCAAATCGGCTTGATCAGCACTTCCCTGAACCGCTAAGACAACCCTCCGAAGGGTTACCACCGCCACCCATACCAGTTGCCTCCAGACATTCTGTGGATGAACCACAGGTCCCACCACTCGGCGGCCATCCCCCTGTGCCGTCTCCACATTCTATACATTCCAGTTCGTCTCGACAACCTCTACCGCAAGGCTCCACCGCCGAAACGTCTAGCTATACCTTGCCATGGGAAGGAGATCTCAAAAGAATCCAAGACCGTTTTGATGTCATGGAGCAGAGATACCAGGCAAATCGGCCGTCTGCTGTCATGGCGGCAATACATCAATCTGAATCTCCCTTCACAAGCGAGGTCATGGAGGCCCCGTTGCCCAGAAAGTATCGAACGCCTGTTATCGCTCCGTACACAGGCATTGGCGATCCTCTGGAACATCTGGAAACATATAGGTCCCTCATGGAGTTGGAGGGACATGGGTCAGAAATCATGTGTAGGGCTTTTCCCCTTACGTTGAAGGAAGCGGCTCGTACGTGGTTTCGGGGGTTAAAACCTCTTTCCATCAGTTCCTTTTCCCAATTATCGGAGATATTTCTTTCTCAATTCATGGGAAGCATTCGCATTAAAAAGACAGCCTCCCATCTGATGAATCTAAAACAGCAACATGGAGAGACAATAAAAGAGTTCACAGTACGGTTCACTGCCGAAGCCGTTCAAACTGAGGGTTACACTGAAGAAAAGGGTCTCACAGCCCTCATTGCTGGAATAACGAGCGAGAAGTTTAGGTTTGCCTTAGATAAGAGTCCGCCGAAAACTATGGCGGAATTCCAAGCCAAAGCTCAGAAATATATCAATGCAGAAGAAGTCGCATTGACACGCCATGGAGTGCAAAGTAAGAAACGCAAGCCAGAAGGAACTTCTACAGATAAAAAATACCATCGCGATCAGCGCGATCGTTCTCCCAGGAAGCCTTACTCTGGTAAATATCATAATTACACTCCCCTTAATCGGTCTCCTGAGAAGGTACTAATGGAGATAAAACACAAGCCATATGTGAAGTGGCCTGCAAAGATTAAATCCGATCCCGAGAAGAGAGATAAGAGTAAGTTCTGTTACTTCCACAAAGATCACGGGCATAGGACTCAGGACTGTATCTCTCTACGAGACCATATCGAAGCACTTATCCGAAAAGGCCATCTCCAAGATTATGTTGCTCGTAAAAATCGGTCACCAGAAAGGACGAAGACCTCATCTCGCCAAAAGGAACCGTCTCAGACCGACCAAGAGGATGCTGAACCCACAGGAGAAATTCGCACTATCGTCGGGGGTCCAGCTTGCGGGGGTGACTCTCAAGCTTCAAGAAAGGCATACGCTCGAAAGGCGTCCAAAGAACCCCAGCAGATCTATTGGCTGGAACAAACTTCCAATTCTTCGAAAGCTAGCCACCCCCCAATTTCTTTCACCCTCGAAGATGCAGCGGGAATTCATTTCCCTCATGAAGATTCCATCGTAGTCACACTGAAGGTATCAAATTATCTGACTCATCGAATTATGGTGGATACAGGTAGCTCGGCCGATATTCTGTACTTGGAGGCTTTCGACAAGATGGCACTAGCCTGAAACCTCCTCAAGCCAGTATCGACCCCTCTTGTCGGCTTTGGAGGAGAAGTGGTGACACCAGAAGGAAGCATCGATCTCCCAGTCACCTTTGGGGAGAATCCAGCGAAGACCACCGTCTTCGTAAACTTCCTCGTCGTGGATCGAAAATCAGCGTATAACGCCATCTTGGGGAGACCGTCACTAACTAAGATTGGAGCGGCCTTGCACCCTTCATATTTATGCGTTAAATTTCCGACCCCAAATGGCATAGGGGTCGTGCGAGGAAGTCAGCAGGAGGCACGGTCCTGTTACCAGATAGCCCTCCAAGATCGAAAGAAAGCTCAAGCGACGCCTGTCATGGAAATAGTTCAAGGTTCATCCGACGTTCTCGCCTCCGTGTTGGATCCAAGGGAAAGTGCTCTGAAATCAGGAACTCCAGGGGAGGAAACAGTGGCGATCTGCTTGACCGAAGACGACCAGTCTAAGATCGTGTATATCGGTCCTCATTAAGTAGTATCCACCGCGAAGATTTGATTCGTTTCCTCACTGAATACCAGGACGTCTTTGCTTGGTCTCATAAAGATATGCCGGGCATCGATCCTAATGTCATCGTACATCGTCTCAACATTGACCCAACGCATAAACCAGTACATCAGCGTCGACGTGCCTTCACGGCGGAAAGACAGATGGCGATCAAAACTGAGGTTGAAAAGCTGCTCGCGGCAAATTTCATAAAAGAAGTTGACTACCCACAGTGGGTCGCCAACGTAGTTCTCGTCCGTAAAGCTAATGGCAAATGGAGGATGTGCGTCGATTATTCAGACCTAAACAAAGCATGTCCCAAAGATAGCTTCCCGACACCACGAATCGACCAGTTGGTCGACTCAACAGCTGGACACGCCCTCCTCAGTTTTATGGATGCTTACTCTGGTTACAACCAGATTATGATGCATCCACCTGATGGCCAACACACTGCCTTCATCACAGATCGAGGACTATATTGCTACCAGGTAATGCCGTTTGGTCTCAAAAATGCAGGGGCCACTTATCAGCGTCTTGTCAACAAAATATTCGCTGCTCAAATCGGTAGGAACATGGAAGTATATGTCGACGATATGCTCGTGAAAAGCGTCAATGAAGATGACCACATTCCAGATCTTCGAGAAGCCTTTGATCTGATGAGGAAGTATCAGATGAAATTAAATCCAGAAAAATGTGCGTTTGGAGTATCTGCAGGAAAATTTCTTGGATTCATGGTTGGCCAACGCGGAATTGAGGCGAATCCAGAAAAGATTAAAGCATTGATAGAGATGAAATCCCCAGTGACTCTGAAGGACGTTCAACGCCTAGCTGGTCGCATCGCATCATTGAACAGGTTCATCTCGCGAGCATCCGACAAGTGCCTGCCCTTTTTCAAACTCCTTCGTGCAACGGCCAAGTCTGATTGGAAGTGGACACCTCAATGTGAAGAAGATTTCCAACAACTGAAGCAATATATGAGCACTCCCCCCATTTTATCTAAGCCTGTGGCGCATGAGCAACTCATTCTTTATTTATCTGTGTCTTCCACGGCCGTTAGTGCCGCCTTAATAAGAGAAGATTCCGGGGTACAAAGGCCCGTTTATTATATCAGTCGAGCAATGGTTGATGCAGAAACTAGGTATTCTGATTTGGAGAAACTGGCCCTAGCCTTAATCACGGCAGCTCGAAAACTACGACCATACTTTCAAGCCCATGCCATTTTAGTACCAACAAATCATCCACTACGTCAAGTCCTTCAAAAGCCTGAGGCTTCCGGGCGCTTAACTAAATGGGCGGTCGAGATCAGCGAGCATGATATTTCATTCTGTCCTAGGACCGCAGTCAAAGGCCAGGCCGTGGCTGACTTCATCGCCGAATTTACATATTCTTCTGAAGATAGCGTCATGACCAGCGATCAACCTCCTTGGTCGCTCTTCGTGGACGGGTCGTCACGGGCCAGTGGCAGTGGAGCGGGCCTAATTTTAGTGGCTCCAGACGGGTCGCATTTCCAATACGCTCTGCGTTTCGAATCACGCGTCTCCAATAATGAAGCAGAATATGAGGCCCTTATTGTTGGCCTCGAGCTAGCTGTTGTCCTCGCAGTCCAGAATTTGATAATTCATAGCGACTCCCAGCTCATTGTCAACCAAGTTCTTGGCGAATTCGAAACCAAAGAAGAAAGAATGGCCTTATATAAGTCTCGTGTCCTCATCCTGCTCGCCAAACTGAGGACTCACAAAATATTCCATATCCCTCGCGAGCAGAACCAACTGGCCGATTCCTTGGCAAAACTCGCTTCTGCACCAGAATCAGAACTATCACATTCGACCCCCATCGAGCACCGTCAACACTCGAGTATCGACCAAGTGACTCCCGAGCAAGTTATATCGTTACAATCGTCTCCATGCTGGATGGATCCTATCATCCTTTATCTTAGAGATGGATACCTACCAGAAAACAAGAAAGCTGCAAGACAAATTCAGCTTCGAGCTGCTAGATACACCATACAAGATGGAATCTTGTTGCGAAAAAGCTTCTCCTTGCCTTATTTGAGGTGTCTTCATCCAGAAGAAGCACATCGTGTTCTAGATGAAGTACACCAGGGGGCATGTGGTAATCATCCCAAGGGGCGATCTCTAGCATATAAAGCGATGAGGCAAGGATATTATTGGCCTACTATGAAAGCAGACGCCATAGAATTTTCTAAAAAATGCGACAAGTGTCAACGATATCAACCTATACCTCGCGTACCGTCTGAGCGGATGACCCCAGTCGACAGCCCTTGGCCTTTTGCTCAGTGGGGGATCGATATCATCGGTCCCTTACCTATGGGAAAGGGACAGAATAGGTTCGCGATCGTGGCGGTTGATTATTTCACCAAATGGGCCGAGGCAGAACCATTGGCCAAAATTACTGAAAAACAAACTACTAAGTTTATGTGGAGAAATATTATATGTCGCTTCGGACTTCCTCATACCATAATTACCGATAACGGAACGCAGTTCGACAACGCAGCCTTTGATGAATTTTGCGACAAATGGAAAATACGTAATCTCCGCACTTCTCCATATCATCCACAGGCGAACGGACAGGTCGAGGCAGTGAATAAAATTATAAAGCATCATTTAAAGACCAAGCTAAGTGAATGCAAAGGGGTGTGGCCAGAACTTCTGCCAGAAGTGCTATGGGCCTATAGAACCACAGCTTGTACATCGACAGGTGAAACTCCTTTCTCCTTAGCATTTGGTGTTGACGCAGTGGTGCCAGTGGAAATTCAAGTGCCCTCATATCGGATCGAACAGTATGATCCCGCGAGCAATCAGGAAAATATCCGACTTCACCTCGATCTCTTGGAAGAGCGAAGAAATGCTTCCCAAATACGAGTGGCAGCATATCAACAACGTATTGCCCGTTATCGGAATGCAAAGGTTCGACATAGATCCTTCCAGTTCGGAGATTTGGTTCTAAGGCGAAATCTGGGAGTTCCTGTTCGTTCGTTGGATCCGAATTGGGAAGGCCCATATCGGGTTATTAGGGTTGTGCGACCCGGTACTTATTATCTTGAAGACATGCAAGGGAAGCCTGTACGTCGCCCTTGGCACGTGGAGCATTTGCTACGATACTACCCTTAGATTCGATGAAGTTTATTATAGCATTTTATGAATAAAGTGAAAGATCTTTTGGCCGCTACTCCATTTATATGGACCTGAATAGCCCTGAAGAGAGTGCTTACACATCCTCTTGGCCAATTACCTACCTTTGGTAGGACTGAAATCATTACTAGTTGGTTGCTTTTCCATTTGCATGGACCTGAATAGCCTCGAAGAGAATGAATACCATCTCTTGACCAACCTTCTGCCCTTGGTAGAATTAAAATCTCAATCGATAGATCAGTCTATCTCAACGCGGACATGGTCGTACGACCCCCGGATTGAGTCTAATTCATTTTCATGAGTTAGTTGCTCACGACTGGTGTAAGGAAGGATCACACTCCGGAATGCGAGCGCCGTAGCTCGAGCCCGAATTAGCCATACACCCTAATCGCGAGCACCACAGTTCGTCATACACTCTAAAAATGCGAGCAGCGCAACTCGTGCTCGGATTAAGGGTTCGCATTCACTGATGACTCAATATGAAGCCAACTTGCCCCCAGATTGGGCACATTCTCGTTGCAAGAAGGCATTCATTACGTGAAAAGGAAAAGGCAACGAAGACAATACTTCCAAAAGTATTTTTTCTTTTCTTTCATTAATGATAAATGTTTACAAAATCCATTCACGAATACAAGAGAAGAAAACAAAAGAAAATCAATCCCTTGGAGGAGCTGCGCTCTCAAATTCAGGGCCCATTTCTGGAGCTCCGTCAACCTGAGTGGCCTCAGTCACCTCGTTCTCAGCAGCAGCCTGCTCTTCGGCAGCAATGGTGGTCGCGACTCGACCGAACTCCCCCATATCAAAGGATGGGATCATTCGTTGCACTACTCTTAGTGCAAAGTCGCGACCAGCATCATACGACTCGTACCTTTCGTCGTCATATTGCTGCGAAGAACGGAACTCGGAAATTGCCCGAGGCCCTTCTTCCGAGAGCATTTTCGCAAGGGCGACTCTCTCCTCGTCCCAGTGGATCGAGTCGTCCTTAAGCTGCGCGAGAGCGTTGCGCTCCTTGGTTAGGTTGTCGTAGGCCTCCTTGAGCTGCGATCTAGCCTCCGCAAGTCGCTCCTCCAGGGAAATCTTGTCTTGTCGAAAGATCTCCTTCTCTCTCTCCGCCTTCTCCGTCAAGTCGGCGAGTTTCGCGAACTTATTATCCAGAGTCTGGTACCTTTCGGTCAACACCTGGACTTTCTCTATGAGGATTTTTATCTCCTCATCTTTCTTGGAAATCACAGCCTCACGGGATTTGAGGAGTTGATCTCGCCCCAGGACCGCCTTCTCCAAAGCAATCCTTTTTTCATCTGCCTCGTCTATTACGCGGCGAGCGGCGACGATGTCTCGCTTCGTCCGCAAGATGAGGTCTAGTCCCTGCAAACAAGAAGATGGATGAGAAGAAATACTTAAAAACCCCAAAATAATAAAGTTTTTGGGTTAGGAGGTTCTACCTGAGCCATCCTCATCCCTGCCTCGAGGAAGAGGCTCTCGGGGCCTGGCTCGGGAAGAGAGCCGAAGGATTGAGGTGGGACATTCTCGAATAAAAATTTACAGATGGGGTGGAGATGGCGAGGAACGGAATACGTTCCACCACCGGAAGGTTGGGCGACGATCAGCCCAGACGGCTCGCGAGGAGGAGCCGTCACCTCGCGAGCAGGTCCCTGCTCGGTAGCAGGAACCAGCTCGCGAGCAGGAGCCATCTCTCGAGGCTCCGTGCGCTCATGAGCCTCCTCAGCTGGGGGACAGCTAGACCCTACCCCATCCGGGGAGTTGTCAGCGATATTGATTACTGGCGGCCCGGGCGCGACAGCCAGTGAAGGATTGGCGGGTCCAGCTGGAGCCCCCCCCACCCTGCTCGCGAGAGGAGCAGGCTGATCGCTACCCTTCTCGGTGGATGGGTGAGATGGACCAGCAGATGTCTTCTTCTGCCTCTTAGAGCTCGTGCCCTTCAGCCGGGGCAGCAAACCTCTTTTTTCTCCAACTTGCGTCATCTCGACTTCCCTTACAGGTATTAAGCCCGCTGCTGCAAGGCGAGATGGAGACAAGCAAGTCTCGACGTGCCTATCACCAATAGGCACCTTGTACACCTTCACGATTTTTTCGTTGATCCCCCCTTTTAAGCTCGGTTTTCTCAAGGCCGGGATACCTGCGAGCACAAACAGGGGTCAGATGGAGAACCTAAAAACCTTTTATTGGAGAAACGGATCACAATACAGACTGCCTACCTTCACAGAAAAAACGATTTACTCTTGGGCCCCTGGAAGAAGCAAATTCCCAATTTCCAGATGCGTAAAACCAACGCTTCCTCCAGCCGGGATAATTCGATGTGGGCTTCCCCAGCACAAAGTTATCCCGGTGCCAATAACATAGATAGTACCAGCCTTCGCTGGAGGGTGCCTTCTTCAAGCGGAACATGCGGAGAAACTCATCAGCTGAAAGCTCCCCGTTCCCGGCCTGAGCCCAAAGGACGAATGAGCTTAGGACCACCCTCCATCCATTCACAATAAGTTGCCCGGGGGCAATCTTATACCACCGAAGTACATCCCGGATGAAAGGATGGAGGGGAAGGCGAACCCCCAGAATGAGTTGATACTCATAGAAGGCCACACACCCTGGGGGAGGGGAGTCTGGCGTCTCTCCGTCTCTGGGTAACCGGAGATCGACTGAGTCAGGGATCGAAAATCTCTCCCGTAACTCCAGCAGCCGGTTCTCCGATAGAATGGAGGGATATCCGGCCGCTGTATACTGACCTGCCGGAACCCTTGCGCTACTAGAAGCAGAGGATTCCGGGGTAGCATCTCCTAAAGGAACGGTACTCTCCTCAGAAGCCATGGGATATTCAAAAACAAAAAGATGAGGAAAAGAAGAAATAGAATAATGGAAAAGGAAAGAAAGAGCACCAAAGGGGATCGAGGAAGACACCAAGAAGCTCCGGGGGAAGATGATGGGAAAAGCAAAGGAGGATTCTGAAATTTCTGTGAAAATCAGAAGATATGGTGGACTCCGTATATTTATAGGCAATCATTCCGCCGTATATGGTAGCACGTGGCGATCTTTCGTTCGGCACAGCACTCAAGCAGGCACGCCCATTAAATACTCAGACACGTGGCGAGCGCCTCTTCATTTCCTGACTGCGGAAAGGCTGGCGCTCATTAATTCCAGCCTAATCATGTACGGTGTCTCGGTGAAAGCGAGAGGCAGCCGCGCATGACAGCAAGTAAGTCCTTTCCTTAAGGATTCTTGGCGGCAAGGACTTCGGGGGCATCTGTTATAGACAAAATGGTGGAGATAAGATTTCACGTGGAAATGTCCATTCGACTCTCGAGATCATCTGATCGAGAGTCGAATATTGGACAAGTGCGGGACGCCCATTCGACTCTCGAGATCATCTGATCGAGAGTCGAATATTGGACAAGTGCGGGACGCCCATTCGACTCTCGAGATCATCTGATCGAGAGTCGAATATTGGACAAGTGTAGGACGCCCATTCGACTCTCGAGATCATCTGATCAGGAGTCATGGATGGTCAAACACGGAAAACTAGATTCGCGAGAAGACCTTTTCACAAGTCGTTGAAAGATATTACACCCAAAATATGTACTTAAACTCGCGACCACGTTTTAACCTGCGAGCAGCTTTACTACGGGCGTTTCCTTCCTTTTCGGAGGTCATGACTCCCCGCTACGGGCGTCTCCTTCCTTTTCGGAGGCCATGACTCCAACTATGGGCGTCTCCTTCCTTTTCGGAGGTCATGACTCCAACTATGGTTTCCATCCGGATCCAGCCGGATTTCAAGGGATCACCATCTAGGGGCGTGATTGTTGGAATAAGTCATTGGGTTGGATCTACTAAAAAGATAGGATCTTATCCCAAGAAATCAGCGAATTCTCAGTATCGTATGCGACATCAACGGGATTTCGACATCTCACGTAACAGATTGGATTGCTTCAGATCTATATAAAGGGGTGGCTCCATTGAGAGTAGGTATGTACACATCACTCAATCCTGGTCCCGTTTTGCTTGGCTTCTCTTCTGTGGCCTAACTTGAGCGTCGGAGGGCTAACGGCTGGTCCCCAGCCACCCTTTTTCGCTGTCTTGCTTCAGGTCTGGTGGTGGAAATCCCTGCTGGAGCGAAGGAGAAGAACCGGAGGATCTCGTTACAGAATCTGACATTAACAATATATACATAAAACTATCTCCTCGATCATGGTCGACAATGAGTACATTGTCGTAGAGGTCATGATCATAATAAAGAAAAAAAATTGCTAGAGCTCTATAATCCCCAAAAAAATCCAAAAAATCCCACAAAGTAGAGAGTGTATGTTGGTGTGGGTGGAGAAGGGTACCTAACCCCTTCCTTTACCATCATTGAGGTCCTTACTCCGAATCTTCGAATGGAAACCAATTATAGGGACCGTTCAATTCAAGGAGTACTATTGGATTCTCTTATTCCATATGATTTTGTTTTATGTAAAAGTTATAATTTTTAAGTTCATTTGCTAGTGGCGACTTCAATTTTCATAAGCGACATACATCCACACTTGGCCACACTTGTGTCAATAAGAATATTGCCCTGTGCCTTACCAATAATTGAGTACTATAACCCTTCACTAAGGTCGGGCCACACTAAAGCTTCTTGGTGTAGCGTTAGAAATGTGCCTTATAATGTTTTAACATTGTGAATTTTGGGCACAAACAAACTCTTCTGCTTCTAACATGTTATGGTGCTTTGTGCTTGTTGAATGGAGCCTTCAATATGGACAAATTAGGGGGTCATCGATCGACCGACTGCTATGGTCGGGTGATAAAAAATACCCCGTATATTGCAGATTGGTCTCTGGACAATTTTGGATAGGTTCGGGCGTCGAACTTAGAGGCTCAAGCGATCGACAATATTCAGAATAATGTGCAAAACTTTCTAGAAATTTTTTGACGTGTTTGGATGACCGAACACTTGCTCGTCGGGCGACCAAAGGGATGATCGGGCGGCGTCGATCAACCGATGGTTTCCATAGTTTTATGCGGTTTTGCATAAGTTGTTTCTTTTTTCAATTATGGGCTATATAAACAGGTGTAATAAGGATTAGGTTAAGTTAAGGACTTGTTTAAGGGTTTGATAGGTTTTTTTTAGAGAGGAAGATAGGTTTTCTCTTGGGCCTTTGATTTGGGTAAGTTCATCTCTCATAATTTTGAAATTCATAGTGCATATCACTTGATGTCGTGGTTTTTTCCCACGAGAGTTTTTCATGTAAAATTTGAATTGTCTCTCTGTGGATTTGCTTGTTCGTTTGTGTTTTTCTTGTTTGATTCACCTCTATGCTTTTGTGGTTCCCAACAAGTGGTATTAGAGAATATGTTAGGATACATATTTAAAAATAAAGACAAGTTTCAATGGCATTAGGTATGAAATTTGACATTGAGACATACTCCAGGAAAAAATAATTTTGAACAATGGAAAGTCAAGATGAAGGGCCTCCTAGTTCAACAAGGATTGGAAGACACTCTGTTATGGGTAAATTCGGGCTGAGCTCAAAATATGGAAAGCTTCTCACTGGGGTTCATCTTCTACACCAAGCATGGTTATGGACCGACTATTTAGGAGAGGAAGCTAAGTCAGCATTCGGCCTTCTCAGGACTTGGCCCACTCGGGCTCGACATTCAGCCTTCTTAGGCCTTTGTTCACTCGGGCTCGGCAATCGGCCTTCTCCGCCTTAGCCCACTCGGGCTCGACATTCAGCCTTCTCAGGCCTCGGCCCACTCGGGCTCGACATTCGGCCTTCTCGGCCTCAGCCCACTCGGGCTCAGCATTTGGCCTTCTTGGCCTCAGCCCACTCGGGCTCAGCATACAGCCTTCTCAGCCTCGGCCCACTCAGGCTCAGCATTCGGCCCTCTCAACCTCGGCCCACTTCGGCTCATCATTTGGCCCTCAGCTTGGCAAGAGGCCTGGCCTCATCCGCCTTGGTTTATCTCTCTTGATAAGATAAGGATAAGGCTTATCCCACTGATCTAGATAAGATAAAGACTTATCCCACTAATCTAGATAAGATAAGGATAAGGCTTATCCCACTGATCCAGATAAGATATGGATTATCCTAACAAATTTGGGATCCACTTAAATCTCTCCAATAATTATCTATAAAGAGGCCTCCGCACTCTCTCCAGGTAGGGAATCCACCACCATTAAACCTCCAACAACTTCTCCTTTCAGTATCCATACTGACTTTGCCATCGGAGGACCGTAAGCCGGGCCAACCGGCGGCGGTCCTAACCTTTCTCGATGATTGCAGGTCTCTCAATCTCTACCATTCATCTTCAAGTGGAGCTCAGACAACAAAGAATCCAAGTTGGACCCCGATTAACATCCGTTGACGATTTTTAGCGTCAACAGATTGGCGTTGTCTGTGGGAAATGACTAGTTCGTTCTCATCTACCTCTTTCTTCGTCGTTCAGTCATCTATTCCATTCCACCTCGATCTACAGATTGGTGCCCACTGTGGGGCCGACTTGATCTTTTCTTTGTCATTCAATTGTTCTTCACCTCATCAAATCAGCTCCGCCATCATTTTCAAAATAGTGCAAGGGAGCTCCAACGCCTAGCGGTTCAACAGTCCACCCATGTGGACGTTCAACAGTCCATCTATGTGGACATCCATCATCTTCACCCATCCCGCAGCTCACAATCACCATATCCACTCCATTTCAGCCGTCCAAGACCACCACATTTGATGACCTCCAGCATTAGGTGGGATCCACGATTCAACCATGTCCGACAGCCATGCATGTGGAGAATCACCTCCATCCAGTTCGTTCATGATCAGCCCTCACGCCAGCAGCATAAACAATCAGTTGTTCATCGCCATCCAGTAAGCTGCTCGATCAGCTGGCCATCCGTTAAGCCCATCTTCCAAGCCAACGCCCATTAGTTTAGCAAATGGCGCCACCATCACCTCCATCACCGTCCAACAATGGACGTCCGTCTAATCAGCAGATCCGTAGCTCGATCTCGACTATGCTTCATCGATGGACACGCGATTCAATCACCAGAACGAACCCGGCGCGGATAGCGTGGTTCCCGTTCAATCCAAGCGACGTCCAATTGGCGGGGCCATACTTACATCAACACCAGACCGTCCACCCATCCATGACGAACCACATCAATGGCTAACATCATGAGCAAACATCCAACGTCCACCCGGTGCTGGATCAATTTCATCCAATCATCCATCCTTCTCAAATCAAGGAACACATGATCAATAATCACAACAGCTTTAGGGGGCAAACCTCTCTCAGCTGTTGATCCATTCAGCCATCATGTGGCAGTAAACCCCCTGATGGGTCTTGATTTATTGCCTGATCGGATCTCTTCACCAACGATTGAATATCAACGACAAATCCCTCTACTATCTGTTGAGCCTCCAATTTATACATTTGCCAACCCATTACATCACATTAGATGCATGGTTTTCATGTTTAAAAGACTCATCTAATACATATTTTTGTGATTGTAGGAATGAGAGGGAAACTTCACCAATTCATGGTTAAAAGAGTCATTTTGGACACCTTGAGGATCAAAGGAAGAAAGCCCAAGAATGAAAGAAAGAAGTTATGGAAGATGGAGTTGAAAGACAAAGAAAAACATAGAAGAAATCATGTTAAAAGACCTGGCAGGGCCAGAAAAACCAAAGTGCAAAGCTGCAGGGCCATAAAAGTAAAATACAAAAAGTTGCAGTTTCTGAAGATTGATCCAGAGATTGATCCGTCGATTGATCGCTCAGCCTGAGCGATTGATCGACAGACTTGAGCGATTGATCGCTCACAGCAGAAATTTGACATAATTGTTGCTGGAGAGAAGTGAAGAATTGCGATTGATCGCCCAGCCTGAGCAATTGATGGCCCATCCCATAGATCAATCGCCAGAATGCAGATTGTTAAGAAATTTAGAGAAAACTCTCTAAACACTTTTTGCACCCTCCGATTGATCGCTAGACACTGATCGATTGATCGCCAGAAGTGACCGATTGATCTCTCAACCAGCCGATTAATCGCCAGATCCGAAAAAGGCAGTTTTTACAGTTATTTGAACTAGCGATTGATTGCCCGGTCTGAGCGATTAATCGAAAATGCACCCAGTTTAGAAATTTTCAAGTCTGGCTCCGATTTTCTCTGCGCAGTGCGTAAATTCTACGTAAATTCTCGAAGATTCTTCGTTTGTGGGGTATGAAAGCTATAAAAGGAGACCTCCACCTCATTCTTAGGGCATCTAGCAATGTGGGGAGCAAAGAGATCAAGACCTAGGAGGCTTCCTAGCCTCCTACAACTAGTTTTCTTCTTCTTCTAGTTTTAGTTTCTAGTTTTTAATGTTTTCTTTTAGCTAACCTCTTAGCTAGAGCTAAGAGGTGAAGTTTATAGTTTGTTTCAATGCTTTAATTCGTTCTTCAAGTACCCTTTACTTTAATTATGGATTTTCAAGTTCTAGTTTGAATAAAGTTTGGTTTTTTAAAAGTTTTGTAAGAATTTGTATACCGGACATGAGTTCCTTGCAATTCTCTGAGATTACCATGATTGGGTTGATTGAATTCGAATTGTAGTAACCCTTGAGCATGCCATAGTCCAGAGGCATGGCTGTTACTCTGAAGGCTACAAGTTCAAGTTCTATGTGCTTCATTAGAACTAGAAATCTGATTTCCAGATTTAAGTGGGACTGTTTGTGCTTGAATGTTATATCTTCCAATTAGATGAGAGATAGGACTTTGATTCTAATTGTGTTGTACTTGGATGAATGGATTGGCATTGGACTACTACAAGTGGATCCTTGATGCTCTAGTTCTTCTTATTTTCAGATTTTCCTATATTATGTAAAAAAACTATCTTCTCAAACTTCTTAGATTCTAGTTATTAGAGTACTTGGAATTGTTTACCTCTTTCCCTGTGGATCGACCTCGGTCTTACCGAGATTTATTACTACATCGCAGCCTTACACTTGAGGCGAGCGAACACTATCTTGGTGGCGACACCCGCATCGTTGTCGTGGTGGATCTCCCTCTCATCCTTGTTGTCTGTTCATTCTCCCTCAAGCACCAGCTTCCATCATGTTTGGATGACAAGGGTGGACGATTAGGATTGGATATGTGGAAGTCCAACAGTCCAACCAATGGTGGAAATTAGTCCCCATCCTTAACCGTCATTCTCCAAGGCTAGAATCACCACGTTACACGTGTGATTAACAACACATGTCCAACAATTAGGGATCTACCCGGGCGTGTAGCTGTTCTCAAAGCCCATCCCACACGTGCCAGAAATTCCAGCAAGATGGATGATCGATCTCCACCATCCATTTCATGGTCTAACCTCCACTCCATGCGTTTCATGACTAGTTGACGAACGGCCCCCCCATCTTCACGATCCAGCCATCCAACGGTAGTGGGCCACACCTTCCATCATCATCTATTTTCACAGTGGCGGTTTCATCATCTTTGGCACCAGAAGTTGGCGCATCACCAATGTTCCGCAATCCAACAATCTGGACCGTCCGAGCTTCCAACACTTCCATTAATGGTTAGACTGCCTCGCATGTACATTCAGCCCGTCAAAGGGCTATCCGAGCCACCCACACCATACTTGCATCATGTGGGTCAACAAAGGCCATTCAAATCTCCATCGTGCAGAGATTCAAAATCAATTCCACACGTGCTATAACACCACCTCTAGCCATTAATCTCAGTGGGAATCCAGCTTCAGCAACATTTATTATCTTGGACGTCTCAAGCATCATCACCGTCTATTCAAATTCTAATAGTAATTGAACGTCCAAGCAACATCTAGATTGGTGGGGTCCATACCTACATTAATCGTCCAATTCAAGTGGGCCAACTTCTGATGACAAACTCGGCCATCCACTCCATCTACAATCCAGTGGACCCCACAACGGCCAACTCCCTGATATTCATCCAGCATCAAGGAAGGCCCCACCATTATTTGTAAATCCATTGTTCAAGAGCTACACACGTGTAGAGCCCACATGATTTCTAGTCACACCCAATAACCACTCCGGAAAGTCCACTTCATCAGGCCATCATCCAATGGCCTGGAACTCCATCCAAATACCTAGAGATGTGGGCTCCATCAATTCCACGGCTAGTAGAAACGCTCCTCCAAGCACCTTGACTATCTAACCATCCATCATTAGCAACTTGAGAATCAATCTCCATCATCGCTCAGCTCCCACATGTATGGACAACAATAAGAGTTCTCCATTCATACGTACAACAAGCTGCTCACCTAGCGCACATATTTAGCATGATGAAGTGCTTTCCGCTCCACACATGTGTAAACCAGAAAGACCAAAAGGCATCTAGTCTTCTCATGACCAGCAATCGGCTGGAGTCTTCCATACAGCCCACACGTGCGAACATGAAAGACGTCTCCATCCATCATCACACATGTGTCTAATCTCGATCTCATCCACAGGCCTCGGGTAGTTTATTTGGGCACTCACCCGCACTCATCACTTGACTCAGCCTATTCAAACTCGTTATTTTGGCACACGGCCTTAGGTACTCGCCCTCGACTCAGCCTTGGGAATTCAGCTTACTTGCCTCGGATCGACACTCGCCTTGGGTACTTGGCAGACATCCTTGGCATCATCTTAAAGGCTTCGACAGACGACCTCCACATAATCCAGACGGTCCCATCTTGAATGCGAGTACGATCATGGTCCAAGTATTGAAATGTATTTATTTGCTATCCAGGAAGCTACGCACAGGAGCTCGATCTCATCGCTATTTATGGTTCACTCGCCTACACTCAGCAACAGGACTCGGCCGGCAACAGTTATCTACTGAGACCACATTCGGTTGGCTCGTCCAAGAGACATACGTGGCAAATCTCTAAGTCAGCAAGACTGACCATAAAAGGATCAATTGCCGCCCAAAGAAGATGCCAAATAGACAAAGACTATCGACTTCTTCAAGCGTGCACATGGATCTGACGCTTGGCTGTCCTTATCCCTAGAGGATGCGAGAACTTAGGGGGAATGCTAGACGTTCCCCGGCCAAGAATTGATAGCCTACGGGCTCCAAAGCCTTCGGGCCACATTGCCTCTAGGCCATATTGCCTCCGGGCACCATAGCCTCCGGGTCACATAGCCTCCGGGCACCATCGCCTACGGACGTCGCCTCCGGGCACGATCGCCTCCGGGCCATGCTAATTAAGCTCAGCCTACTTAGACGCTTCAGTAGTAACCTCTTCAAAGTTTCGTGCTAAGACTTTCTAACCACGAAACTCGGGGGGCTTCTGTTATGGGTAAATTCGGGCTGAGCTTAAAATATGGAAAGCTTCCCACTAGGGTTCATCTTCTACACCAAGTATGGTCATGGACCGACTATTTAGGAGAGGAAGCTAAGTCAGCATTCGGGCTTCTCAGGCCTCGGGCCACTGGGGCTCGACATTCGGCCTTCTCAGGCCTCGGCCCACTCGGGCTCTGCATTTGGCCTTCTCGGGCTCGACATTCTCAGGCCTCGGTCCACTAGGGCTCTGCATTTGGCCTTCTCGGCCTCAGCCCACTTGAGCTCGACATTTGGCCTTCTCAAGCCTCGGCCCACTCGGGCTCGACATTCGACCTTCTCAGCCTCGGCCCACTCGGGCTCGACATTCGGCCTTCTCAGCCTCGGCCCACTCGGGCTCAGCATTCGGCCCTCTCATCCTCGGCCCACTTCGGCTCATCATTTGGCCCTCAGCTTGGCAAGAGGCCTAGCCTCATCCGCCTTGGTTTATCTCTCTTGATAAGATAAGGATAAGGCTTATCCCACTGATCCAGATAAGATAAAGACTTATCCCACTAATCCAGATAAGATAAGGATAAGGCTTATCCCACTGATCCAGATAAGATATGGATTATCCTAACAAATTTGGGATCCACTTAAATCTCTCCAATAATTATCTATAAAGAGGCCTCCGCACTCTCTCCAGGTAGGGAATCCACCGCCATTAAACCTCCAACAACCTCTCCTTTCAGTATCCATACTGACTTTGCCATCGGAGGGTCGTAAGCCGGGCCAAATGGCGGCGGTCCTAACCTTTCTCGATGACTACAGGTCTCTCAATCTACACCATTCATCTTCGAGTGGAGCTCAGACGATGAAGAATCTAAGTTGGTCCCCGATCAACATCCATTGACGATTTTTAGCGTCAACACACTCCTTGGGAAGCGACCAAAGACTATGAAAGACGAAGAGTGGAGCAAGTTAGATCAGAAGGCCAACATCTCAATCCAATTGTGCCTAACGGATGAGGTCCTCTATAATGTCATTATAGAGAAGAAGATGGCTAATACATGCATGAAGTTAGAGAACATCTACGTGAAGAAGTCTCTTTAGAATTTTTTTTATTTGAAGTTACAACTATTAAATCTGAAAATGGCTGAGTGGGATAATGTTGAGAGCTATATTACCAACTTTAACAGGTATATTTGTAAATTATTAGATGTGGATGAGGTGATCAAGCATGCATCTTGTTGAGCTCTCTCCCACAATCGTACAGGTTGTTCAAGGATTCTTTATAGGTTGGTAAGGCGACCATCAACATTAAGATCATTATCTCATTCATCTAGTTGAAGGCGATGAGAAAGAAGAGCATTATGTGATCCTCTTCAGACGCACTGATTATGAGGGGGGGGGGGGGGGGGGATTCTGATTGGGATCGAAGATCTTCACGATCGAGATCCAAATCTAAGGGCAAGGGTAAAGGAAATTTAAAGTGTTGGAGTTGTGGATAAACGGGGTACATGAAGTGGAATTGTTAGAATCCTAAGTCAAAGAAAGAGAAGTATGAAGATTCTTCTAGGGAGGTGTTAGAACTAGAAAATGCACAAGGAAGTTTTCTTGTGTTTCCTTATTTTGAAAATTTTTTTAGTATAGAGATATTTATAGACAATCACAAGCATTCACAAAAGTACACAAGAGAAAGATATCGCAAGGTGAATTTTAATCTAGAGATTCTGAGATCTTTTACATTTCAGGCCGTGATCTGACACAAACCTTTAATTACATCGAATGATCGATGACCCTTGATTAACAGGCATGAGACTAGTCAGCAGGGACTATGGTCTTAGAGTTCATGGTCTAGAGACTTGTGTATGTTTTGTTATGGACTGATCCATCTTTGTACGAGTCGGATGTCTATGTCCCATGTTTTAATTGGAGATCCGGGTTGAGACTGTCAGGGTTTTTAACCAAGGGGTACGACTCTGTGCCTACACCCGTTGTTGGAAAGGGTGACCGCGGAAAGATTGATCTGCAGTTGTATGTACTTGAGCAGCCCAACCGGCAGATGCCGTTTGGATGGGTAGGGCATCGACTGTCTTGAGGGCGTCAACCTTTAATAAACTTCGGATAATAGTTTTGAACTCTTTCGATCTAGTTTTTGTAGTAACTGTAGTCCTGTTTGCTTAGTCTAAACCTTAACTCAAGTCATGTTATGGTAGTACATGTAAGAATGCTACATTGGCATGCTCTTGGGCACTGGCGGCCTCTTTTTAAGAAATTACTCTGTTCATTGCGTTGGATCGGATTGGACTCCGGAGGCTTGTATTCTACTCATTGAGTATCCCAGATGGATTATTTGATCGTCCCTTTGCTTCCGAAATACTTGAAATACCCAAAATAGGCTTAAACATGGCCCGAAAACACTTAAAATGAGGTTTGACGCACCCTGAAATGTCTTCTGAGATTGGTTGATTTTTTGGGTGCGTCAAACTGAATTTTTGGATGTAGTGGACTTTGATGTATCCCGAAATTATTTGTCTGGTTTTGCTAAATTTATGAACGCGTCGAACTATTTTACGGATGCGTCGAACTATTTTATGGACGCATCGAAGTCCAATGCACCTTGTAATTATTTGTTTGGTTTTGCTGAATTTATGGACGCATTGAATTATTTTACAGATGCGTCGAACTATTTTACGGATGCGTTGAAGTCTAATGCAACCTTAAATTATTTGTTGAATTTATGGATGTGTTTCCACACTTGTAATTTTTAGAATCCGGACCTGCAGTGGTTGGAGTAATTTTCCAGTGGAAGGTGCCGATGATCTGAAAGGGATTCCGGTGATCAGAAAGGGATTCCGGTGAGGGTTTTTTGGCGGAAATCTCAATTACCCAGAGGATAATAGCTCTCTCTCTCTCTCTCAAAACGTACAAATGAATAGTGCAGAGGGGTATTTATACCCAAAAATACCGGAAATGACCAATGAGGGGCTGCCACGTGACGCGCACCCTAAAATGCCTCTGACGCACCTCAAAAATAGGTGCATGGGGCTCTAACGCATCCAAAAATGACATTATAAAATTGGTTGATTTTATGGGCGCGTGGGACGAATTTTCGAGTGCGTGGGACATCAATGCACCCTTAAATCAATTTCTTATTTTCGCTGAATTTATGGGTGCGTTGGACTGATTTTATGCGTCAGAGTCCAATGCACCCTTAAATTCTTCATCTGTTTTATGTCCATTTTTCAGATGCGTCGGACTCCAATGCACCCTTAAATTATTTTCAGATTTCTACTGATTTTTCGGGTGTGTTTGACTCATTTTATGGATGCATCAGAGTCCAATGCACCCTAAAAATGCTTGCTGACTTTTATTGAATTTAAGGGTGCGTCGGACCATATTTTATGGGTGTATTGACGGACATTTTTGTCTGCGTCATTTGGGTTTTCTAAAATGATAGGTTTGCGGGGCCCGTCTGGTGATGAATGGTCATGCACTATTCATGATAATTCATGATGATGGTCATGGCTTATTTTTAGGTATTTCGATTACGATGATTTGTGGGGCCTGCCGGAGATTTTCACCAAAAAAGGCTAAGTAATGGATCCTAACGTTGTAAATCTCAATTCTTATGTGTGTTGAGGAGTATTTTGTGGGATTTTTTCGGGATATGTGAACATTTTATTTGTTTTGAGGATACCAACTTTTTGGGACCCTAACAGGAGGCTAATACCACATAATCTATTGAGGGCACCAGTGATGGTTGTGAGTTGTTAATTGTATCCAAGTCTGGGTATCTCAACAACGAGTGTCTCTTGGAGTCAGATGCGTCATATCACATGTGTCCTGACTGAAGTTCATTCACCTCATACATAGAGTATGATGGTGGTTCAGTGTTCTTGGGGGATGACTTCACCTATGAGGTTATGTGTATTGGTTCTGTACGCATTAGAATGTTTGATGTGATCGAGTGAATTCTGATGGATGTGAGGCATGCCCTAGGTTGAAGAAGAATTTGATATCTCCTAGTGCACTCAAGGCTATGGGGTGTAAATTCACTGGGTTTGATCGTGTCTTTAAAGTTTTAAAGAGGGCACTCGTCATTATGAAAGCAGAAAGGAACGAAAACCTTTACCGGCTGATCAAGAGAACTCATCAGGTGGAGCTGCAACGTCTGTAGAGGATTCCACGTTTGCCCGTATGTCCATGTGCGCTTAGGGCACATGAGTGAATGGGGCATGAAGGTACTTTATGATCATTGCTTGATTCCAGCCTTAAAAAAATTTAATTTTAGTATATGCGAGCATTGCATATATGGTAAACAATCAAGGTTGTCTTTTAAATCTGGGAAGAATATATATAAAGGGGTGTTAGAGTATGTGTATTCATATGTATGGGGGTTGTTGCCCATAGTTTCTATTAGAGGGTCGTCATGGTTTGCGTCATTCATTAACGACTACAGTAGAAAGGTGTGAGTTTATTTTCTGTAAAATAAATCCGATGTTTTCACCACCTTCAAGCATTAGAAGGCGATGTTGAAAAACCAGTCAGGGTAGAAGGTGAAAGTTTTGAGGACTTATAACGGTGGACAATTCAATTATGGGGAATTTAATTAGTTTTTTTTAATGATGAAGGGATCGTAAGGTACAACACAGTGCGCCATACACCAGAACAGAATGGTGTGGCAGAGTGGATAAATTGGACTCTCTTGGAGAGGGCTCGATGCATGATCAATAATTCTTGGTTGGGCAAGGATATGTGGACTAAGGCCGTTAACACGGCTTGTTACTTGATAAATTAGTCCCCTTTTACAGTTATTGATTGTAGAATTTTAGAGGAGGTGTGGAGTACTTGGTAGGTAAAATATTTGGGATTGCGTATCTTTAGTTGTGAGTCTTACTTTAATGTACTATCTGTTGAGAGAGATAAGCTAAGCCAAAGGGCTAGAAATTGCATCTTTGTGGGCTATGGTGATGGTGTGAAGGGATACAGGTTGTGCGACTCTATTACAAGGAAAATCACATTGAGCCGAGAAACCAAAAAAATCAGAGGTTGTTGACGTTCAAATAGACAGATATGAGACACAGGCCGATACTGACACATAGACAAAGGTACATGATCAAGTGGAGTGGCCACCTGTGTGAAGAAATCGACAAAGGGATCACAGGTTACCAGCGAGGTATATGGATGACTCGAATGTTGCATTCGCCCTCATTACAGATGAGGGGGATCCATCTACTTTTCATGAGGCACTTGATGATATAGATTGCAAAAAGTAGAAGGCGACAATGTATGATGAGATGGACTCCCTGTATAAGAATGATATGTGTGAGTTGGTGGAGCTTCCTGTGGGTCGTAAAGTGGTTGGGTGTAAATGATTTTTTTTGAAAAAAATAGAGTAGGTATAAGGTGAGGTTGGTGGCGACTTTAGTGAGATCTTCGTGCCAGTGGTAAAGTAAGTATCTATCGGGTTCGTGTTGGCGCTGGTTACCCAATACTAACTTGAGCTGGAACAGATGGATGTTAAAACCGCTTTCCTACATGGGGAATTAGAAGAGAAGAGTTACATGAAGCAACTAAAATATTTCAAAGTGAAAGGGGTAGAGAACAATGTTAACAGGTTAAGGAAGTTGTTGTACGGCTTGAAACAGTCACATAGGAAATGGTATAAGAAGTTCGATTCCTTCATGATGAGTCAAGGCTTAATCAGGACTGAATATGATCACTGTGTCTACTTCAAGACATTGAGTGATGGGAAGTTCATTATATTGGTGTTATATATTGATGACATGCTCATCGCTAGTCATAGCATTATCTGATATCAATGTATTGAAGACTCAGCTATTAGGAACGTTTGCGATGAAGTTTTGGAGGCTATAAAGAGGGTTCTCGGCATTGATATACATAGAGACAAACAGGGGAGTAGGCTTTGGTTATTTGAGAAAGAATACATTGAGAAAGTATTGGTGTATGGGATGGACAAAGTAAAATCGGCCGGTGTTCCCCACGCGGCTCATTTTAAACTTTCTTCTGAGAATTGTCCTGAAACAGAAGAAAAAAGTGAAGTTATATCTCGTGTGCCTTATTCAAGCATAGTTGGCAGTTTGATGTATGCCATGATTTGTACGAGACTTGATATTTCAAATGCAGTGGGTGTTGTTAGCAGATTCGTGTCTAACCCCGACAAGAAACACTGGAAGGCTATGAAATGGCTACTTTGGTATATTTGAGGTGCGCAAGACTACATCATGACATTTGAAAGTTTAGTGAATAAGTTAGTAGGGTATGTGCATTCATACTATGCAGGCATAGTGGATTGTAGGAGATCGACTTCTGGGTACTTGTTTGTGCTTACGGGTGGAACGATCAGTTTAATGTCAAAGTTTCAGTCTGTGGTGGTTCTTTTCACAATAAAAGCAGAGTATGTGGCAGTGATGTAAGCATTTAAGGAAGTGGTTTAGTTGAGGGGCATGATAAATCAGTTGAGGCTTTCAGAAGGAAGTCGTTCCGGTTAATTTTGACGGTGTAAGCACTATCAATTCGGCGAAAAAATCTGTTTATCACTCTCGTACTAAACATATTGATGTGTGTCACCATTTTATCCGACAGGTGCTTGAGGAAGGTAGTGTGACTCTGGAAAAGATCCATAAAAGCATGAATCCAATGGACAAGCTAACTAAAGTGATTCATGCAAAGAAGTTCAAGTTCTTTGTAACTTCTTATGTCTGGCAAGACGGAATGAAGACACAGTGTGCGCAATAAGTGGTAAAGCTATGATGAAGTAGAAATGATGGATGGAGCAAAGGATAAATGTCATTGATGATTGAAGCCTTAATGGAGATAGTTTAATGGAGCCTTAAATCTAGACAAATCAGGGTGCCATCGGTCGATTTACTGTTATGGTTGTGCGATTGAAAATATCCCATATATTATAGATTGTTCTCTAGGCAATTGTGGATAGGTTTGGGTAACCAAACTTGGAGCTCGGGCGACCGATGATATTTGGAATAATGTGCAAAACTCTCTAGACGTTTTTTTTTTTTTTTGCATGTTCAGGCAACCGAACGCTTGGTTGTTGGGAAACCAAAGGGATGATCGAGCGGTGTCAATCTACTGACAATTTCTGCAGTTTTACGTAGTTTTGCGTAAGTTGTTTCTATTTTCAGTTATGGACTATATAAATGGGTCTAAATGGGATTAGGCTAAGTTAATGACTTATGTTAATGTCAGATTTTGTAGTTGGATCCTCCAGATGTTCACCTTCTCTTCATTAGAGATTTCCCTCCGCCAAACCTGAAAGAAGGCAGACAGCAACTAAGGGTGGCTGGGGACCAGCCGTTAGCCCTCCGATGCTTAAGTCAGGCCAAAGCAAGAGGAAGAGAAGCCAAGCAAAACGGGACAGAGATCGAATGTGGTGTGTGTACCTTCCTCTTAATGGAGTCATCCCCTTATATAGATACGAAGCGATTCAATCTGTATCGAGATCCCGCTGATCTCGAGTACGATACGAGATTCTGCTGATTTTGTGGGATAAGATCCTTATCCTTAATGACGAGATCTAACCAAATTACTTACTTCAGCAATCAAGTCTCTTGATAGCAATCCCTTGAGATCCGGAATCAGCGGGGAAGATAAGCCCAAAATCGCCCTATACAGGCTGCTGGTAAGCGTAATAGTAGCGTAGATTACTCATGGAAACCGTAGTTGGAGTGATAACCGGCGAAAAGGAAGGAGACGCTGACGGGACGGAAACTACCGAACTGGGTGTAGCCCTGCTAGGTGTCGCAGAGGGATTGGATAAGCTGCTCGACGGGAATCGGGTGCTGGTACTGAAGGCTAAGAGATGTTGCCGCAGGAAAGCTGCTCGCATGTTGGAATGTGGTCGCGAGTCCAAGTACTCACTCACTTAGATGTAACGTCTTTCAACGACTTGTGAGAAGGTCTGCTCGCGGATCGAGCTTTGCCGTATTTGACTATCGGTTATGAGAACTCGAGACTTGCGAATAGCTGCTCCGTATTTTTCAATCTGCGACTCCTGATCAGGTGAGCTCGAGAGTCGAGTGGGTGTCCCACACTTATCCAATATTCGACTCTCGATCAGATGATCTCGAGAGTTGAATGGACGTCCCGTACTTATCCATTCTACGACTCTCGAGCTTACGATCTCGAGAGTCGAAACGGCACTCCGCATTTACCCGTTCTGCGACTCTTGATCAGATGATCTCGAGAGTCAAATGGGCACTTCTGCATGAAATCTTATCTCCACCATTTTGCCTATAACAGATGCCCCCCAAGTCCTTGCCGCCAAGAATTCTTAAGGAAAGGACTTAGCTTGCTGTCATGCGCGGCTGCCTCTTGCCTTTACTGAGAAGCCGTACATGATTAGGCTGGAATTAATGAGCGCCAGCCTTTCCGCAGTCAGAAAATGAAGAGGCGCTCACCACGTGTCCAAGTATTTAATGGGCGTGCCCGCTCGAGTGCTGTGCCGAACGAGAGATCGCCACGTGCTACCATATACAGCGGAATGATTGCCTATAAATATACGGAGTCCGCCATATCTTCTGATTTTCACAGAAGTTTCAGAATTCTCCTTTGCCTCTCAATCATCTTCCTCCGGAGTTCCTTGGTGTCTTCCTCGATCTCCTTTGGTGCTCTTTCTTTCCTTTCGTACTGTGGTATTTCTTCTTTCTTTTTCTTCTTTGATATCCCATGGCTTCTGAGGAGAGTACCGTTCCTTTGGGAGATGCCACCCCGGAATCCTCTGCTTCTAGTAACGCAAGGGTTCCGGCAGGTCAATATACAGCGGCCGGATATCCCTCCATTCTATCGAAGAACCGGCTGCTGGAGTTGCGGGAGAGATTTTCAATCCCTGACTCAGTCGCTCTCCGGTTACCCAGAGATGGAGAGACGCCAGACTCCCCTCCCCCAGGATGTGTGGCCTTCTATGAGTATCAACTCATTCTGGGGGTTCGCCTTCCCCTCCATCCCTTCATCCGGGATGTACTTCGATACTATAAGATTGCCCCTGGGCAACTTATCGTGAATGGATGGAGGGTGGTCCTAAGCTCATTCGTCCTTTGGGCTCAAGCCGGGAACGGGGAGCTTACAGCTGATGAGTTCCTCCGCATGTTCCGCTTGAAGAAGGCACCCTCCAGCGAAGGCTGGTATTATCTGTGTTATTGGCACCGGGATAACTTCGTGTTGGGAAAGCCCTCATCGAATTATCCCGGCTGGAGGAAGCGCTGGTTTTATACATCCGGAAACTGGGAATTTGCTTCTTCCAGGGGCCCAAGAGTAAACCGCTTTTTCTGTGAAGGTAGGCACAATCCCACATTGTGCACTTTTTCTTCAATTAGGGTTTTTGGGTTTTACTTCATTTGACCCTTGTTTGTGCTCGCAGGTATCCCGGCCTTGAGAAAACCGAATTTGAAAGGAGGGATCAACGAAAAAATCGTAAAGGTGTACAAGGTGCCTGTTGGTGATAGGCACGTCGAGACTTGCTTGTCTCCCTCACGTCTTGCAGCAGTGGGCTTAATACCCAGAAGAGAAGTCGAGATGACGCAGGTCGGAGAGAAGAGAGGTCTGCTGCCCCAGCTGAAGGGCACGAGCTCCAAGAGACAGAAGAAAACATCTGCCGGTCCATCTCACCCATCCATCGAAAAGGGTAACGATCAGCCTGCTCCTCTCGCGAGCAGGGCGGGGGCTCCAGTAGGGCCCGCTATTCCTTCACTGGTGGTCGCACCCGGGCCGCCAGTGATTAATATCGCTGACAATTCCCCAGATGGGGCGGGGTCCAGCTGCCCCCCAGCTGAAGAGGCTTGTGAGCAAACGGAGCCTCGAGAGATGGCTCCTGCTCGCGAGCTGGTTCCTGCTATCGAGCAGGGACCTTCTCGCGAGACGATGGCCCCTCCTCGCGAGCCGTCTAGGCTGATCGTTGCCCAACCTTCTGGCAGTGGGACATATTCTGTTCCTCGCCACCTCCACCCCATCTGCAAATTCTTATTTGAGAACGTCCCGCCTCAATCCTTCGGCTCTCTTTCCGAGCCAAGCCCCGAGAGCCTCTTCCTTGAGGCAGGGATAAGGATGGCTCAGGTAGAACCTCCTAGCGCAAACTTTATTTTGGGGTTTCTTAAGTATTTTTTCTCACCCCTCATTTTTGTTTGCAGGGATTGGACCTCATCTTGCGGACGAAGCGAGACATCGTCGCCGCTCGCCCGTAATAGACGAGGCAGATGAGAAGAGGATCGCTTTGGAGAAGGCGGTCCAGGGACGAGATCAACTCCTCAAGTCCCGTGAGGCAGTGATCTCCAAGAGAGATGAGGAGATAAAAATCCTCATAGAGAAAGTCCAAGCGTTGACCGAAAGGTATCAAGCTTTGGACACTAAGTTTACGAAGACCGCCGACTTGAAGGAGAGGGCGGAGAGAGAGAAGGAGATCTTTCGCCAAGACAAGATCTCATTGGAGGAGCGGCTTGCGGAGACCAGGTCGCAGCTCAAGGAAGCCAACGAGAACTTGGAGAAAGAGCGCTCCGCTCTTGCGCAGCTTAAGGACGACTCGATCCATTGGGACGAGGAGAAAGTCGCCCTTGTAAAAATGCTCTCGGAGGAAGGTCCTCGGGCAATCTCCGAGTTCTGGACTTCGCAGCTATATGACGATGAACGATATGAGTCATATGATGCTGGTCGAGACTTTGCACTAAGAGTAGTGCAACGAATGATCCCATCCTTCGATATGGGGGAATTCGGTCGAGTCGCGACCATCATAGCTGCAGAAGAGCAAGCTGCTGCCGAGAACGAGGTGACTGAAGTCACGCAGGCTGGAGGGGCTCCTGAAACGGGCCCTGAAGTCGAGAGCGTGGCTCCTCCTCCAAGCGATTGATTTCCTTTTATTTTCTTCTCTCTTATACTCGCGATCATGTATATGTAATCGTTTAAACATCAATGAAAAGATATTTTTGGAAGTGTTACTGTTTTGTTGCTGTTCTCTTTATCTTTCATTTGTGCTTTGTGTTGGTCTCATGTTGACTCATCAGAGGATGCGACCCCTTAATTCGAACACGAAATGCGCTGCTCGCATTTAGGGTGTACGACCCCATAACTTGAGACGAGCTGCGGTGCTCGCATTCTGGAAGTGCGATCCCATTCATCAATCGCGAGCAACTAACTCATGAAAAAATGAATTAGACTCAATCCGGGGGTCGTGTGACCTTGTCCACGTTGAGATAGACTGATCTATCGATTGAGATTTTGATTCTACCAAGGGCAGAAGGTTGGTCAAGAGATCACGTATGCTCTCTTCGGGGCTATTTTTAATCCATAGAATGGAGAAGCAACCAACTGGTAATGATTTCAATCCTACCAAGGGTAGGCAATTGGCCAAGAGGATGTGTATGCATTCTCTTCAAGGCTATTCAGGTCCATGGAATGGAGTAGCGACCAAAAGATATCCTTCACTTTATTCATAAAATGTTGTAATAAACTACATTGAATCTAGGGGTAGTATCGTAGCAAATGCTCCACGTGCCAAGGGCGACGTACGGGCTTCCCTTGCATGTCTTCAAGATAATAAGTACCGGGTCGCACAACCCTAATAACCCGATACGGGCCTTCCCAATTTGGATCCAATGAACGAGTAGGAACTCCGAGATTTTCCTTTAGTACCAAATCCCCGGGTTGGAAGGATCTAGGTCGTACCCTAGCATTTCGATAACGAGCAATACGTTGTTGATATGCTGCCACTCGTACTTGGGGAGCATTTCTTCGCTCTTCCAAGAGATAGAGATGAAGTCGGAGGTTTTCCTGATTACTTGCGGGGTCATATTGCTCGATCCGATACGAGGGCACTTGAATTTCCACTGGTACCACTGTGTCAACACCAAATGCTAAGGAGAAAGGAGTTTCACCTGTTGATGTACAAGCCGTGGTTCTATAGGCCCATAATACCTCTGGCAGAAGTTGAGGCCACACCCCTTTACATTCACCTAGCTTGGTCTTTAAATGGTGCTTTATGATTTTATTGACTGCCTCGACTTGCCCATTCGCCTGAGGATGATATGGAGAAGTGCCGAGATTACGTATCTTCCATTTTTCGCAAAATTCATCAAAGGCTGCGTTGTCGAACTGCGTTCCGTTATCGGTAATTATAATATGAGGAAGTCCAAAACGGCATATGATATTTCTCCATATAAACTTAGTAGTTTGTTTCTCAGTAATCTTGGCTAATGGTTCTGCCTCGGCCCATTTGGTGAAATAATCAACCGCCACGATCGCGAACCTATTCTGTCCCTTTCCCATGGGTAAGGGCCCGATGATATCGATCCCCCACTGAGCAAAAGGCCAAGGGCTATCAACTGGGGTCATCCGCTCGGACGGTACATGAGGTATAGGTAGATATCGTTGACACTTGTCGCATTTTTTAGAAAATTCGATGGCGTCTGCTTTCATAGTGGGCCAATAATATCCTTGCTTCATCGCTTTATATGCTAGGGATCGCCCCCTGGGATGGTTACCACATGCCCCCTGGTGTACTTCGTCTAGAACATGAAGTGCTTCTTCTGGATGAAGACACCTCAAATAAGGCAAGGAAAAGCTTTTGCGCAACAATATTCCGTCTTGTAGAGTATACCTGGCAGCCCGAAGACGAATTTGCCTTGCAGCTTTCTTGTCCTCTGGTAGGCATCCGTCTCGGAGATAGAGGATGATAGGATCCATCTAACATGAAGATGATTGTATCGATGTTACATGCTCGAGAGTCGCTTGGTCGATACTCAGAACCTGACGGTGCTCGATGGGGATCAAATGCGATAACTCAGATTCTGGTGCAGAGGCGAGCTTTGCCAAGGAATCGGCAAGTTGGTTCTTCTCGCGAGGAATATGGGTTATTTCATAAGTCTTCAGTTTGGTGAGCAGGATGAGGACGCGAGACTTGTATAAGGCCATTCTTTCTTCTTTGGTTTCGAATTCACCAAGAACTTGGTTGACAATGAGCTGGGAGTCGCTATGAATTATCAAATTCTGGACTGCGAGGACAATGGCCAGTTCGAGGCCAACAATCAGGGCCTCATATTCTGCTTCATTATTGGAGACGCGTGATTCGAAACGCAGAGCATATTGAAAATGCGACCCGTCGGGAGCCACTAAAATCAGGCCCGCTCCGCTGCCAGTGGCCCGCGACGACCCGTCCACGAAGAGTGACCAAGGAGACTGGTCGCTAGTCATGATATTATTTTCAGAAGAATATGTAAATTCGGCGATGAAGTCAGCCACGGCCTGACCCTTGACTGCGGTCCTAGGACAGAATGAGATATCATGCTCACTGATCTCGACCGCCCATTTAGTTAAGCGCCCGGAAGCTTCAGGCTTTTGAAGGATTTGCCGTAGTGGGTGATTAGTCGGTACTAAAATAGCGTGGGCTTGAAAATATGGTCGCAGTTTTCGAGCTGCCGTGACTAAGGCTAGGGCCAGTTTCTCCATATCAGAATACCTAGTTTCTACATCAACCATTGCTCGACTGATATAATAGACGGGCCTCTGTACCCCGGAATCTTCTCTTATTAAAGCGGCGCTAACGGCCGTAGTGGACACAGAGAGATAAAGAATGAGTTGCTCATGTGCTACAGGTTTAGATAAAATGGGAGGAGCGCTCATGTATTGCTTCAGTTCTTGGAAAGCTTCTTCACACTGAGGTGTCCACTTCCAATCAGATTTGGCCGTTGCACGAAGGAGTTTGAAGAAGGGCAAGCACTTGTCAGATGCTCGCGAGATGAACCTGTTCAATGATGCGATGCGACCAGCCAGACGCTGGACGTCCTTCAGAGTAACAGGAGATTTCATCTCTATCAATGCTTTAATCTTTCAGGATTTGCCTCAATTCCACGCTGGCCAACTACGAACCCAAGAAATTTCCCTGCAGACACTCCAAACGCGCATTTTTCTGGGTTTAACTTCATTTGATACTTCCTCATCAGATCAAAGGCTTCTCGAAGATCGGAAATGTGGTCATCTTCAACGATGCTTTTCACGAGCATGTCGTCAACATAGACTTCCATATTGCTACCAATTTGAGCAGCGAATATTTTGTTGACAAGACGTTGATAGGTGGCTCCTGCATTCTTAAGACCGAACGGCATCACCTGGTAGCAATATAGTCCTCGATCTGTGATGAAGGTAGTATGCTGGCTATCAGGTGGATGCATCATAATCTGGTTGTAGCCAGAATAAGCATCCATAAAACTGAGGAGAGCATGTCCAGCTGTTGAGTCGACCAACTGGTCGATCCGCGGTGTCGGGAAGCTATCTTTGGGACATGCTTTGTTCAAGTCTGAATAGTCGACGCACATCCTCCATTTGCCATTAGCTTTCCGGACGAGAACTACGTTCGCGACCCACTCTGAGTAGTCAACTTCTTTTATGAAATTAGCCGCGAGCAGCTTCTCAACTTCAATTTTGATTGCCATTTGCCTTTCTGCAGTAAAGGCACGTCGACGCTGGTGTACGGGTTTATGCTTCGGGTCAATGTTGAGATGATGTGCGATGACATTGGGATCGATGCCCGGCATATCTTTATGAGACCAAGCAAACACGTCCTGGTATTCAGTGAGGAAAAGGATCAAATCTTCACAGTGGACACTGGTTAAGGAGGACCCGATGTACACGATCTTAGACGGATCGCCTTCGGTCAGGTGAATTGCCACTGTTTCCTCCCCCGGAGTTCCTGACTTCAGAGCATTTTCTCTTGGATCCAACGAGGTGGTGGGGGGAACGTCGGGTGAACCTTGAGTTATCTCCATGACGGGTGTCGCTTGAGCCTTCTTTCGATCTTGGAGGGCTATCTGGTAGCAAGACCGTGCCTCCTGTTGACTTCCCCGCACGACCCCGATACCATTTGGGGTAGGAAATTTGACACACAGATATGAAGGGTGCAAGGCTGCCCCGACCTTAGTAAGAGATGGCCGCCCCAAAATGGCGTTATATGCTGATTTTCGATCCACCACGAGGAAGTTGACGAAGACGGTGGTCTTCGCTGGACTTTCTCCAAAAGTAACTGGGAGATCGATGCTCCCTTCAGGTGTTACCACCTCTCCTCCAAAGCCAACGAGGGGGGTCGATACTGGCTTGAGGAGGTTTCTGACAAGAGCCATTTTATTGAAAGCCTCTAAATATAAAATGTCGGCTGAGCTACCTGTATCCACCATAATTCGATGAGTTAGATAATTCGATACCTTTAATGTGACTATGATGGAGTCTTCATGAGGGAAGTGAATTCTTGCTGCATCTTCGAGGGTGAAGGAAATTGGAGGATGACTGGCTTTTGACGAGCTAGACGACTGTTCCAGCCAATAGATCTGCTGGGGTTCTTTGGATGCCTTTCGAGCGTATGCTTTTCTTGAAGCTTGAGAGTCACCGCCACAAGCTGGTCCCCCGACGATGGTGCGGATTTCTCCCGTGGGCTCAGCGTCCTCTTGGTCAGTTTGATGATGAGGCGGTTCCTTTTGACGAGATGAGGTCTTCGTCCTTTCTGGTGATTTACGAGCAACATAATCCTGGAGATGGCCTTTTCGAATAAGGGCTTCGATATGGTCTCGTAGAGAGATGCAGTCCTGGGTTCTATGCCCGTGATCTTTGTGGAAGTAACAGAACTTGCTCTTATCCCTCTTCTCAGGATCGGATTTGATCTTTGCGGGCCACTTTACATATGGCTTGTGTTTAATCTCCATTAGAACTTTTTCATGAGACCGATTAAGAGGGGTATAGTTATGGTATTTACCAGAGTAAGGCTTCTTGGGAGAACGATCGCGCTGATCATGACGATATCTCTTATCTGTAGAAGAGGTTCCTTCTGGTTTGCGTTTCTTACTTTGTACTCCATGACGTGTCAATGCGACTTCTTCTGCATTGATATATTTCTGAGCCTTGGCTTGGAACTCTGCCATAGTTTTCGGAGGGCTTTTATCTAAGGAAAACCTGAATTTCTCGCTCGTTATTCCGGCAATGAGAGCTGTAAGACCTTTTTCTTCAGTGTAACCCTCAGTTTGGACGGCTTCGGCCGTGAACCGTACTGTGAACTCCTTTATTGTCTCCCCATGTTGCTGTTTCAAATTCATCAGATGGGAGGCTGGCTTCTTAATGCGAATGCTTCCCATGAACTGAGAAAGGAATATCTCCGATAACTAGGAAAAGGAACTGATGGAACGAGGCTTTAACCCCCGGAACCACGTACGAGCTGCTTCCTTCAATGTTAAGAGAAAAGCCCTACACATGATTTCCGAACCATGTCCCTCCAACTCCATGAGGGACCTGTACGTTTCCAGATGTTCAAGAGGGTCGCCAATACCTGTATACGGGGTGATAACAGGCGTTCGATACTTTCTAGGTAACGGGGCTTCCATAACCTCGTTGGTGAAAGGGGACTCGGATTGATGTATCGCCGTCGTGACGGCAGATGGCCGATTCGCCTGGTATCGCTGTTCCATGACATCAAATCGATCGTGGATTCTTTTGAGATCTCCTTCCCATGGTAGGGTATAGCTTGATGTTTCGGCGGTGGAGCCCTGCGGTTGAGGTTGTCGAGACGAACTAGAATGTATAGAATGTGGAGACGGTACAGGGGGATGGCTGCCAAGTGGTGGGACCTGTGGTTCATCCATAGAATGTCTAGATGCCACTGGTATGGGCTGTGGTGGTAACCCTTCGGAGGCTTGTCTCTGAGGTTCAGGGAAATGCTGATCAAGCCGATTTGACAGCGCTTGAACTCCGGCATTTAGAGTCAGAAGGGTGTTTCCGAGGAAACGTAAGACATCGTCTTGATTTCCAGAAGCCTCCAGCAATGGGTTTGTTGACGGCATATTCAGGGCTCCTTGAGGGATGTTCGTCGGATCAGGTGGAAGGGCAGGTGCAGATTCCGTCTCATCGGGCGGAGGTGGTGGCCGCCTTGAAGTTGAAGGATGAACGACCTTTTTAGGAGGCATCGCCGAAGGATTTTGAGGATTTAGATCGATGGTTAGAACGATTGATTTTGACGATCAAGTCGTTCCCACAGACGGCGCCAAACTGTTAACGTCAGATTTTGTAGTTGGATCCTCCAGATGTTCACCTTCTCTTCATTAGAGATTTCCCTCCGCCAAACCTGAAAGAAGGCAGACAGCAACTAAGGGTGGCTGGGGACCAGCCGTTAGCGCTCCGATGCTTAAGTCAGGCCAAAGCAAGAGGAAGAGAAGCCAAGCAAAATGGGACAGAGATCGAATGTGGTGTGTGTACCTTCCTCTTAATGGAGTCATCCCCTTATATAGATACGAAGCGATTCAATCTGTATCGAGATCCCCCTGATCTCGAGTACGATACGAGATTCTGCTGATTTTGTGGGATAAGATCCTTATCCTTAATGACGAGATCTAACCAAATTACTTACTTCGGCAATCACGTCTCTTGATAGCAATCCCTTGAGATCCGGAATCAGCGGGGAAGATAAGCCCAAAATCGCCCTATACAGGCTGCTGGTAAGCGTAATAGTAGCGTAGATTACTCATGGAAACCGTAGTTGGAGTGATAACC
Source organism: Liriodendron chinense (assembly GCA_003013855.2). Classification (NCBI taxonomy): domain Eukaryota; kingdom Viridiplantae; phylum Streptophyta; class Magnoliopsida; order Magnoliales; family Magnoliaceae; genus Liriodendron; species Liriodendron chinense. Next base: position 7,809,052 of record ML058515.1, on the reverse strand, counting down.
GGCGAAAAGGAAGGAGACGCTGACGGGACGGAAACTACCGAACTGGGTGTAGCCCTGCTAGGTGTCGCAGAGGGATTGGACAAGCTGCTCGATGGGAATCGGGTGTTGGTACTGAAGGCTAAGAGATGTTGCCGCAGGAAAGCTGCTCGCATGTTGGAATGTGGTCGCGAGTCCAAGTACTCACTCACTTAGATGTAACGTCTTTCAACGACTTGTGAGAAGGTCTGCTCGCGGATCGAGCTTTGCCGTATTTGACTATCGGTTATGAGAACTCGAGACTTGCGAATAGCTGCTCCGTATTTTTCAATCTGCGACTCCTGATCAGGTGAGCTCGAGAGTCGAGTGGGTGTCCCACACTTATCCAATATTCGACTCTCGATCAGATGATCTCGAGAGTTGAATGGACGTCCCGTACTTATCCATTCTACGACTCCCGAGCTTACGATCTCGAGAGTCGAAACGGCACTCCGCATTTACCCGTTCTGCGACTCTTGATCAGATGATCTCGAGAGTCAAATGGGCACTTCTGCATTAAATCTTATCTCCACCATTTTGCCTATAACAACTTGTTTAAGGGTTTGAGAGGTTTTTTTTGGTGAGAGAGATAGCTAGGGTTTCTCTTGGGACCTTGATTTGCATAAGTTCATCTCTTGTAACTTCTGAAATTCATAGTGCATATCATTTTGTGTCGTGGTTTTTTTCCCACAATAGTTTTCAACATAAAATTTGGATCATCTCTCTGTGTGGATTTGCTTACGTGTTTGTGTTTTGCTTGTTTGATTCACCTCCGTGCTTCCGTGGTTCCCAACAGTGTTGTGGTAATAGTCATCACCATTGATGCTAGAGGACTGTGATTGTGATCATCAGGTGACTGGTCCCACCTTAGGGGCCTAACCTTTAAATGCATAGATTAATTCTTTTATGTTATTACTTAGTTTATTAACTTATACACAACATCTCCCATATTTTTTGTGACTTATATAAAGGATTACTTTTTAGGTAACAAAACAATGCTTCAATGACATTAAATTGGTCGTGTTTGAATGCATATTAAATTAGGATTCTAACTAGCCCAAGATCATATAATTCAAATAACATTTTGGGTGCGCTATGGCTCATTTACCAAGGCACATAGGGTTGTGACATGATTAAGAGATTTTTTTTTTGTCATTTTTAGTATTTTGCTGAAATAGATTATTAGGATTAGATTAATTGGGTTCAGGGCTACCTACTTTGCATTTTAGCTGGGTTCTTGAATGAATGAAATTGAGTTTTTAACTTTGAGACTGGAAGATGAAAATGGCTGATTCTCTTTCTTTATTCTGTGATCCATATGTCGGGTTTGATTATTGCTTGAGTCAATCACAGATTGCCCATGTTTGGTGGAGTTCCTTTCGTGCTCGAATATATTGCTCACTAGAAATGTAGTTCCACCTCTGATACTATTATGGTTTTGTCACTACCATTCCTATGTCAATGACATAGGGATCATACCATTTAAGCTCTTTTATGCTTGTTCACCCCTCCTGAAACGAAAAATCTAATTATATAACCTTGATAGTTTGAGATTAGGGACTCTAACTAAAGCAGTTGAAACAAATGTGAGCTTATCAGTAAGTATTCCAGTGTATGGTTATATCACTAACCAAATCCCCCTATCTAGTGTCTCATAAATTTTATTTATTTGGTACTATTTTAAAAAAAAAAAATCAGTTTTGTGTTTATATCTACTGCTAGGGGTTTTATTTATTTATTTATTTAAGTTTCCTAACTCTATAATCTAGGTAATAGAATAAGTAAAAATATAATTATTTATATGTAGAATTTCTGTCATCAAGATTTTACAATTAAGCTGTAATCTTAGAGTGTTTTCAGTCCAACGTATCTGTATAAATAATGTATAACCACTCTTATAAAAGGATCAATGATTTATTTTCTGATTATTAAGCAAGTTTGAAAATATCATGTTATCATTACCTTCTTTATCATCATAAATCACATATTTAGGTTAGAACATTCCACAAGCAACATAAATGATGTTTTTTCATCGGTATTATAATGGAGTGATTACTCATTTATGAAAAGATAAAAAATCTCTTACCAAAGATTTTGATTGTAGCCCACAATAGCTCAAAGAACCCAATGCAGGTTTCATAATTCGCTGGTGGTCTGGAAGGACATTTAGAATCTAGATCTTTGGATGGAGTAGACTCCAAATTCAACGGATCAACAATAGTACCTGTAAATGAAAGTCAAGTTTATACATATGCTAGTTAAATATTATTCTATACATATGTATCTAAACTGTCCATCTGGTGGCTCCACTCCTAAGCCTGGGATATCGTCTATATCCGAAATTCAAGTGGGCCACATCTTCTGGAACAGTGCAAATCACGCCTAAAACATTTAAAACCATTTCAATGGCCCACATGATTTTTGGATCGGCCCAAAATTTGTTTGAACCTCTCAACTGGGTTGGATGTACACAATGGATGGGTGATACTTCTCAACCAAATCTTGGGAGGCCCCACAAACAATCAGGAAGGTTTTAATGGATTGACGCTGAGACTCTACTGTTAACTATGGTCTGGTCCATCTAAGTCAAGGATCAGGCTAGAATTGGAGCTCTAGCACTAATAAGGGAAGTTGCATCTGATGGGTAGGGTGGGTTTTCAACACACATCACACGGGGGTCCACCAAGATTGACCCTACGTAAGTGCGTGTAAGGTCTGAGCACTGCTCGTGGGAGACCATTTCATTAGATTCAGCACACATTTCATCAGCTTTCACTCAAGCATCACAGCAATTTGACAGATATGAACTATTTCATCAATTGTCTTTAATATGATCGGTCAAGATAATTTACACAAAAGTATATCAAATCAACAATTTGATCCATCTAATTTATTAGGGTTTTATTTATTTATTTATTATTATTTTTTTATGGCTTGCTTATGATTCTAAAGAATTGCTTTTGTTAGGAAATTGTAACCATCCTATCCATGATTAAAAAATGGATTGTTGCGGAAAATAAGACCAAAATCAAAGATGGATTTGACTGAATATTTTGCGTACGTGATATGTAGGAAATTCTTCCAGACCTAATAGACACTTCAGATCAACCAAATGTACAGTCCAAGTGAATCGATGCAACTAGGAGTGCTATAATTTATAATGCTCTAAGAGCAAGGTGATGTAGTAAGGATCGCCAAAGAATACATGATGTGGATCGACAAAAGCAAGGAAAGAAAGAAAGATTTGAAGGCCAGAAAAGCGACCAATCGCAGGGCCCAAGTGACCGATCGTAGGACCCAAGTGATCGGTCTCACAGCGTCTAGCGACCGACCGAATTATGCTTGAAAGCCCACTTTACTTGTTGGACTGTCGCGGGCCCCAGGCAACCGATCGCATGAGACCGGCGACCGATAGTCAGATCAACCTTTCCTTGCTAGACAATTTCAGACTCCTTTCGACTGATCGCCAAAACCCGGTAACCGATCGCATCTCATCAGCAACCGATCACCCAGTCCCTGCGACCAATCGCCAAATTGCGCAGATTCGCGCGAAAGTTTCTATTTTTGAATTTCTTATTTTCGTTTTCATTTAGGACTCTTAATTTACGCAAATTAAGGTTACTCAAGGATTGTCTAGGCTATTTAAAGTCATTTTTATTCGTGATTAGAGATTATTATTATCATCTTTTTCAATAAAATCTCTGAGTTTTACTCTGCTTTGCTCATGGATTCGAGTGTTCCCATGTGAATTCAAGGAAGTCCAGTTGACGATTTTCGAAAGCTCTGTGGATTCGGAGTAGTTATCATGTGAGAGAGATGGAGATTGATCTCACCACGTCTATGCCTGTGCCAAGTTGGTATCAAACGAGGAAAACCCTTGGGAAGATGGCTTCTAGTGACGAAAACAACAAAAATCCTGTGGATGGCGATCCAGGGATCCAATATTTGGTGAAGAAGATTGAAACCCTCCATCATTTGAATCATTTGTCCTTGCGAGGACGACAGGTGACTCTCAATCGAATTGCGGCATCGTTGGCCCCGCCCCAAGCCCAAGGCGATGCTCAGCCACTAGTGATTGTTGTATGGAACAATCACGTCTTCCGTCAAGCACATCCGTTGGCAAATCATAGGGCTACCCTTGACGAATTGGACCTTAGCAACGAGGACATCGAAGGCGTTGTTGCATGACGACCCACACAAGGAGATGAACATGTGGATCGTACCGACACAGACTTTCAGGCTCAAGGTGATCTTCCTAGATTTATTGGCTTCCTTAATATTGAAGATTTCCTTGATTGGTTCGCAGAAGTTGATAGATATTTTTATTAAATGGGTGTTCCGGTGGATAAACAAGTTAAGCTTGTTGCATAGAGACTCAAAACTATAGCAATACCAAAACTGCAGACTAGGTAACCGATTTGTCGCAGAATATCAGGTCGAGTTTGATCGATTGACGATGCGAAATAGGTTGTCAAAGACAGATTCTCAGAAGGCCCGAGATTCATCGGCGGCTTACGACCCACAATTCGAGACTGAGTTCATCTATATTTGTTGTGGACTGTGGTGGAAACGGCTCAATTAGCCAGTCACGTAGAGACTCAATTCACTAGGACCCTTGTGCTCCCCTACCCTTCGACCCATGTCTCTACGACAAGTCACGGTCAAGATGCATCCATGTCCAAGGGAAAGAACCTATTGGTGGGCATGCCCAGCCCCCAATGATTGTGAACCGAGATATGGGGAGCAGTCCTACACTCCTAGGATGGAGGTGCATCCTCAGTGCCATAACATCTTCTATACACGTTGCACAGTGAACGGGAAGGTTTGCGACATCATCATTGATAGCGGGAGCAGTGAAAATATTGTGTTTAAGGTTATGATGGAAAAGCTTCAATTGGTGGCGACAAGGCATCTAACTCTGTACTCCATTGGTTGGGTAAAGAAAATCAGCGATACTAAGATAAGTGAGCAATGTTTGATTTCATTTTCCATTGGTAGGAACTATAAAGATGAAGTGTTATGCGATGTGGTCGATATGGAAGCATGCCATATGCTTCTCGGTCGATTGTGGCAGTCGGATCGAGATGCGACCCATCGAGGACAAGACAACACATATATGTTTGTCAAAGATGGGAGAAAAAAGGTTCTAGCTCCTATGGCGCTAGAGAGCTGCCCCGAGGCTTCTAAAGTGAAGGATGGTGTTAGTGCACTTTTCCGTGGCATACTAGTGCACCTTGTTTGTCAATCACTTACGGCAGTGAGTCAAGTGTCGGTTGAGCCCAATGAAGACGAAGACCGTAGACTCAAGACGTCCAGCCGCATCAAGGAAGAAGATTCAGGTAAATGAGATGCCTTGGTGCCTTAACCTCGACCAAAACCTATCCCCTTTGTATCCTTGATGACCTTGACCATATTTAGAACCCATTAGTCATCATAGATAGGCCCTAGGTGTCCCATTTGATCAACTCTACCTAGGTCTATATGAACCAGCTGGAGAAAGAAGAACTCAGCTCAGCATAGAGGGGACCCAGGCTGGTCCGACCGGTCAAGACCGGTCGGCCAGCATTCCTGCTGGATTTACAAAGACCAGCCGACCGGTCATGACCGGTCGGCCTTCACAATAGAAGGGATACAGCAAGGGTGGCCGACCGGTCATGACCGGTCGGCCAGGTTTGGCTCCATGCACCTTTCATCCATCCAGCAAGGGGGGTCGACCGGTCATGACCGGTCGGCCAGCATGTTTCTGGCTGTCCAGTGAAGGGGTCCGACCGGTCATGACCGGTCGGCCCAGTGTATTGTGCCTGCTCATTCAGCAAAGACCTCCGACCGGTCATGACCGGTCGGGACAGGTAGGGACAGGCCGTTTTCTGCCCGTTTTATGACCGTTGGAGCCCTTTTTTCTATATATTTGGGGCTCCACTCTTGGGCAAAGTGAGAGAAGTTTTTGAGAGCCCATTCCACACTTATCTTGTACATCATTTGGGGCCTCAAAGAGGAGGTTTTCAAGTCATATCCCTTGTGTTTCAAACACAAGTATGGGCATTCAAATGCTATCAAGAGATGACTTGATTCCTCTCTCAAATCTAGAGGTGTGACACTATTCCACATAGGTATATCCTTTGTCCAAGACCTCTAGAAGACTCTCTAAGTGAATCTCCTAGTTGGAACAACCTACACATCCCATGTTTGAGATTCACCCATCCTCCTAGCACCTTGGGCATTTCAAGGCATCGCATGCAAGGTGTTTGATCGAATGTGGCTGAGGCATTGGCAACGCAACGGCGGCACGATCGAGGGAGCAAAGGGACGCTGATTGAAGCTCGGGAGAGCGGAGATCAAGCAACCCTATACGGCGCTAAACAAGGGGCTCATCCGACAAGTAAGTTGTCTTATTTGAGAGTCCATTTTAGAGTTTGTTTGTCAACTCGGCTTAGGGACGTTAGCCGTTCCTTGGCCCGTCAGCCAGGCCTAAACTAAGTCTCCAAGGGGGAGCCTCCGACACGGGAGTAAACGTGCGATTGGGTTGAGAGTTAGCCCTTGGTTCAAAACTCCGGTGGTGGTTGAGAGGTGAACCGATAAAACCTCCGTGTGTAAAGGTTGAGAGGTGAACCTCATTTAAAACCTCCGATAGTGAATGCCGGTGTGCTCAAAGGGGTTGAGTACTTGAACCGGGAGTGGAGTAGACACGTAGTCGAACCACTATACATCCTTGTGTTTGTGATTGTTCTTGAGCACATTCATATCTTCACATTGTTAGTTTAATTGCTTAATTATGCATGTTTGATAAGAATGTATGCTAGGTACCTTTTAGGCATCCTCACACAAGATATACCTTCACTACTTGTGTAGACTTGAGCTCATTGATCCACTCTCATAAGTCTACACAAGTTGCATATGAAAGAAGCTTTATTAGTTGAATCATTTTCTTACCTATGCATGCTTAGACTAGGTTTGATTATTGCTTAACCCTTGCTAGTCTATTTGATTGGATCCACCAAGGCTTGGAAGCCGAGGTGTTCTTGCTTACCTAGCTTAAACTTGTTGAATTGTATTAGTAGGCGAAAAGATTTTCAAAAAGGTCCTATTCACCCCCCCTCTAGGTCCATAGCCATATCTCCAAGTGTCTCTACAAGCGGTGAAACCGCAATTTCAATTGGTATCAGAGAGGGTTCCTCTTTAAGGGCTTAATTGCCTAGAGGTAGATCCTAAAGAGAAACTTGAAAATATGTCTAGAGAGGACTCTTCATCCGTCACTAAGCCTCCTTTCTTTGATGGGTCAAATTATCCATATTGGAAAGCCCGAATGCGCATCTTCTTGGAATCCATTGATTCGGATGTGAGGGACATGGTTGATTTTGGATATGAACCCCCAATGGTCACTATTACCAAGGAAGGTGAGCCGGATGTTATCAGGCCAAAAGATAAGGCATTATGGAATGCTCATGACAAAGCTCAACGTATTAATAATGCTAAGGGCCTGAATGCCATATTTTGTTCAGTTTCAAGAGAAGAATTTGGTCAGATCCAAAACTGCACTACCAGTAAACAGGCATGGGACATTCTTGAAGTAACCCATGAAGGTACTAATGTTGTTAAAAATTCTAAACTCCAACGCCTCTCCACTCTATTTGAAAATATCACTATGGAGGAGGATGAAACGTTTACTGAATTTTATACCAAACTGAACAAAATCACAAATGACATGTGGGGCTTAGGGGATCCGGTTCCGGAACATAGGCTTTGTAGGAAAATTCTGAGATCTCTTCCGGATCGGTTCTCTTCTAAAGTCACCACCATTGAAGAGTGTAGGGATCTTAATACTATGAAAGTTGAAGAACTCATAGGTTCCCTACAAACCTTTGAGCTTGGCTTTAAAATCCCCTCTAGAAGGAAAAGCATCGCCTTCAAGTCCTCTCACAGACACAAGAAAATCAAAAGTGAGACGGAGGATGATAGCGATGATGAGGATGATGAGGAAGAACAATTGAACAAAAAATTTAAGAGATTCCTCAAATTTGATAGAGGGAATAGCCGTGACAAGAAGGATAAGAAGGGTGATAAACGTACAGGAAAATCATCCATACCTTCATCCGTCCGTTGTTACGGTTGTGGTCGTCGTGGCCATATTGCCCCGGAATGTCCGGAAGGGCCTAAACCGAAAGGTAAAAAGGCCATGACTGCCACTTGGGATGATACGGAGGAGTCCGAATCTGATGATGAGAGCCAACATAAAGATCTTGCTCTCTCGGCCTCCATCACGACCCCTTTACCAGATTATCTAAGAGGGGATCCCAACCGCTGTCCCCTCTAGGAGAAGGAGAAGTTCCCAACCCCTCACCTCATGCTACATTCTATGAGGGTGTTGTAGATTTTTGCTACCCCTTGGCTTTTTAATCTCAACATGGTTAGTGAGGGTAGCTAGTTATGCTTTTATTGGAAAATCTGAGGATTTCAGCCTCATTTCTGTGTGTATGGGCAAATTAGAGGATTCCAGCCTTATTCGCCCAGATTTTGATGATTTAGCCTTGCTTTTTAATACATTTGCTTGCTAGATTGTCACCCTGCTTAGATTAGCTAATCTTCTTGAGTTTTATGCTTCATGTATGCTAATCTTTGCCTAGTATTGGTCTTGATATACCACTAGGGGAGGTTGGTTGATTGGGCTATAAGCCCTTTTGTGCTTCATTGCAAATGTATGTCCTTGACCAATATTGCATGATTACCTACGCTTAGATAGTTATATCTTCCTGTTAATCATGTTTTTCTTAGCATGCTCCATGTATTTATGATTCATGCACCCTACACTCTCCTTTTAGCATGTGCTTATAGTTATAACTGCGACACACTATCTCCTCTTACCTTAACTTCATTGGTATATCATTAAGGGGGAGAGTATAATTTGTCAATTGCTAACAAAAAGGGGGAGAAAGATCAAACCCCACCAAAACTAGTTTGCTATGTTTTGTGATGCAGGGATTGACAGGTTGTGGGGAAGCAAACTGAAGCGGAGCAGCATAGTTTAGACATGTCAAGAGTCCTGTATTTTATGATTTATCTATGTAATATCTTGAACATGTAATTTTGTTTTGGTAGGTTAAGTTTTTGTAAGTAATTGACAAAGGGGGAGATTGTTAGTGCACTTTTCCGTGGCATACTAGTGCACCTTGTTTGTCAATCACTTACGGCAGTGAGTCAAGTGTCGGTTGAGCCCAATGAAGACGAAGACCGTAGACTCAAGACGTCCAACCGCATCAAGGAAGAAGATTCAGGTAAATGAGATGCCTTGGTGCCTTAACCTCGACCAAAACCTATCCCCTTTGTATCCTTGATGACCTTGACCATATTTAGAACCCATTAGTCATCATAGATAGGCCCTAGGTGTCCCATTTGATCAACTCTACCTAGGTCTATATGAACCAGCTGGAGAAAGAAGAACTCAGCTCAGCATAGAGGGGACCCAGGCTGGTCCGACCGGTCAAGACCGGTCGGCCAGCATTCCTGCTGGATTTACAAAGACCAGCCGACCGGTCATGACCGGTCGGCCTTCACAATAGAAGGGATACAGCAAGGGTGGCCGACCGGTCATGACCGGTCGGCCAGGTTTGGCTCCATGCACCTTTCATCCATCCAGCAAGGGGGGTCGACCGGTCATGACCGGTCGGCCAGCATGTTTCTGGCTGTCCAGTGAAGGGGTCCGACCGGTCATGACCGGTCGGCCCAGTGTATTGTGCCTGCTCATTCAGCAAAGACCTCCGACCGGTCATGACCGGTCGGGACAGGTAGGGACAGGCCGTTTTCTGCCCGTTTTATGACCGTTGGAGCCCTTTTTTCTATATATTTGGGGCTCCACTCTTGGGCAAAGTGAGAGAAGTTTTTGAGAGCCCATTCCACACTTATCTTGTACATCATTTGGGGCCTCAAAGAGGAGGTTTTCAAGTCATATCCCTTGTGTTTCAAACACAAGTATGGGCATTCAAATGCTATCAAGAGATGACTTGATTCCTCTCTCAAATCTAGAGGTGTGACACTATTCCACATAGGTATATCCTTTGTCCAAGACCTCTAGAAGACTCTCTAAGTGAATCTCCTAGTTGGAACAACCTACACATCCCATGTTTGAGATTCACCCATCCTCCTAGCACCTTGGGCATTTCAAGGCATCGCATGCAAGGTGTTTGATCGAATGTGGCTGAGGCATTGGCAACGCAACGGCGGCACGATCGAGGGAGCAAAGGGACGCTGATTGAAGCTCGGGAGAGCGGAGATCAAGCAACCCTATACGGCGCTAAACAAGGGGCTCATCCGACAAGTAAGTTGTCTTATTTGAGAGTCCATTTTAGAGTTTGTTTGTCAACTCGCCTTAGGGACGTTAGCTGTTCCTTGGCCCGTCAGCCAGGCCTAAACTAAGTCTCCAAGGGGGAGCCTCCGACACGGGAGTAAACGTGCGATTGGGTTGAGAGTTAGCCCTTGGTTCAAAACTCCGGTGGTGGTTGAGAGGTGAACCGATAAAACCTCCGTGTGTAAAGGTTGAGAGGTGAACCTCATTTAAAACCTCCGATAGTGAATGCCGGTGTGCTCAAAGGGGTTGAGTACTTGAACCGGGAGTGGAGTAGACACGTAGTCGAACCACTATACATCCTTGTGTTTGTGATTGTTCTTGAGCACATTCATATCTTCACATTGTTAGTTTAATTGCTTAATTATGCATGTTTGATAAGAATGTATGCTAGGTACCTTTTAGGCATCCTCACACAAGATGTACCTTCACTACTTGTGTAGACTTGAGCTCATTGATCCACTCTCATAAGTCTACACAAGTTGCATAGGAAAGAAGCTTTATTAGTTGAATCATTTTCTTACCTATGCATGCTTAGACTAAGTTTGATTATTGCTTAACCCTTGCTAGTCTATTTGATTGGATCCACCAAGGCTTGGAAGCCGAGGTGTTCTTGCTTACCTAGCTTAAACTTGTTGAATTGTATTAGTAGGCGAAAACATTTTCAAAAAGGTCCTATTCACCCCCCCTCTAGGTCCATAGCCATATCTCCAAGTGTCTCTACAAGCGGTGAAACCGCAATTTCAGATGGTTCTCTCAATCCTTTCAATAATAGAGTTCGTTGAAGAATCAAAAGAGACGGGCGAGAGTTTTGCCATGGTGGTCAAAGGCAAGGATCCAGGGGGCATGATTATTTCCCAAACACTTCGACCATTGATGAATGAATTTCAGAAAGTCTGGCCTGAAGACCTTCCCAATGGATTACCATCGATGAGAGACATTCAACACCACATCGATCTCATCTCTAGGGCTAGTTTTTCCAATTAACCGCATTAATGTTGAGCTCGAAAGAGACTGAAATTTTCGAGGGCAGGTTGAAGACTTGTTGAGGAAAAGGGCTTTTAAGAGAAAGTATGAGCCCTTGTTCAGTCTTAGCCCTATTGACGCCAAAGAAGGATGGTAGTTGTTGAGCTCTGAATTGTGCATATTTGAACCCCGATTCATCACACATTATCGATGATTTATAGTGTTAAAGAAGGCATCTGATGTATGTATTTGTGTTTGCAGGAAGTAAAGAGTGATCACACGAATTTGATGTCAACTAAGACCTTTTAATGCACTTTAAAGATCAAAGGAAGAAAAGCCAAGAGGTGGAGGAAAGAAGTAAGAAATGAAGAAAAGGGAAAGAAAAAAATCCAGAAGAAACAACATTGTCGACTAGTCGACTGAGGTGGTGGCAAGTTTTATCTATAAAAGGACACCTCTACCTTCTTCCTAAATCATCCTAGAAGGGTCCTAGACGTGCTGGAGGTGGAGGAATTCGAAGTGGAGTCTTTACAACTCCAAGTTCTTCTATTTTTCTAGTTTTTCGTGTTTTCTTTAGTTTTTCCTTTGTTTTCTAGTTCAATCATATCCATAGTTGGCTAGAACCTCTTAGCTATGGCTAAGAGGTGAATCTTGTAGTTAATTTTAATATTTAATTCGTTCATGCAAGTACTATAAGCATTTATTTTAGATTTTTCAAGTCCTAATTTAAATATAGTTGGTATTTTTAGAGAATTCTGAGATCTTTTGTACCACGTACATGAGTTACCTATGAGTTTCTGAGATTGATCATCATGTTTTATGAGAATTGAGTTATCGAAACCCTAGATCAGTCTTGTTCAAGGGTATAGTTGATGCTTTGTAGTTTCACAAGTTCAAGTTCTTCGTACTTGAAGTAGAACTAGAAGCTAAAGTTTCAAATTTAAGTTGGGCTGTTTATGTGCTTTTAAATGTTATATCTTCTGATTGGATAGAGGTAGGACTTCGATTTCAATTATGTGATTGTGCTTGGTGAATGGATTAACATTAAGATTACTATAAGTGGATCCTTGACGCTCTAGTCACTTTAATTCTGAGATTTTCTTATTCAAATTCTATTTATGCTTTCTTCTGAATCACTAAAAATTCTAGTTTAGCTTTGTTAGAATTATAGAATCTGGTTAGTTACATAATCCCTGAGGATGATCTCGGCCTCACGATTAATTACTACTATATCGTAGCTTTACACTTGGGACCGGAGAATAAGTTTTTGGCACCGTTGTCGGGGATTTTTGTAGGCTAAATGGTTCTAAAAGTTCTAATAGTTTTTAGGTTAGTTTCTGACATAGTTATGTAGGATTTCTAGTTTCAAGAATTAGGTTTTCTGATTTTTCTAGAACTAACATTGTTTATTTTGATTGTTTTGTAGGATCTTTATTAACCTAGTTCAGCAACTTTGGTAATATCCTTCTTAGTCTCTTTAATTTTAGTTTCTCAGAATTTTCTTTTTAGATTTAGGATTTAGTTTTGAGAACTTGTGTGGTTTATGTCCCATTGGGAACTTGATCGCATAAAGGATCTCCAAAGCGAAGGAGGTCTAGTTAAAGGACTTGAAATTTAGAAACGTGTTAGGAAATACATAAAAGTTGTTAAAAGTTGGGGAGGCATGGCTGCTAGCTTACAAACACCTATAAGGAATCCTCCCACTCCTACTCTTATTTTTAATCCAACTCAAGATGAAGAAGGAGAGAATGAAGTTCAGAATGCCCCTCCAGTGAGAACATTATGGGATTACCTACAACCCACAAGAGCTATTATACCCTCTTGTATAGTTTTTTCCAATAATGCTGGAAACATAGATTTTAAACTGGGTGTAATCCACCTTTTACCTAAGTTCCATGGGCTAAATTCTGAGAGCCCATACTTGCACTTAAAAGAATTTGAGGAGGTCATAACTACATTGTAATACAATAATATTTCTGAGGATGTGATTAAATTGAAGTTATTTCCTTTTTCCTTAAAAAAAAGAGCTAAGTTATGGCTCCAATCCCTACGGCCTAGATCCATTACCACATGGAATGAGATGACCCGAGACTTCTTGATCAGTTATCCTACATCCATATATCTGATCGATTGTATATATATGCAATTGAATTTGAACCAATCCCTTTGAATCTCATGATCAATTATCCTAAATATTTATCCATCTAAATCATTCGATTATAAGAAAAATCTTTAGGTTTGAGCGTAAGATTAGAGAAATGACCTACATGGTAGGTTTTAATCCTTGACTGAGTAAGAAACTTTGAGAGCAGTGCCTTTACTAATACCAAAACCTATCCGCATTCTATAGATCTACGATTCAGTTGAGAATCATGGTGATAATATCTGAAGATTTAAATTGCTAAAGAATGGATAAAAGAGTTCGTGGATTAGAATTATATTTCTTCTAAGCTTTAATGTCCTTCTACCTTACCTTACTGCATAACACCCTTCCTTGCAGAGTACCACATAAGAAAAGTAAAATCTGCCCAAGATCACTAATTGATGATAATAAAGTTAAGTGACTGATTCTACTTTGATGATCCGTAGCCAAATGTAGAGCCATGAAAGAATTAGAGTGCGCAGAGGAAGCATGTTAGGCACACATTCAAGAAAAAGTCGTACAATAAATTTTTGAGGATGAATTTTTTAAAGGGGCGGAGTGTAATAACCCTAAATTTTGATATACACCAGAATGGATAAAAAATAATTAAAAATGAGAAATGTATCGCGAACACATGTTTTAAATTTCAAGAGTAGTAGGAACGATTTCCTTTCACTCGCTAAATCCAACGGTAAAGTATTTTCGGATGTTCTTATATGCAACACATCTTTAAATAAATGTTGACAAGATAATATAAAAAGAATTGAGGATTTTGCAAGAGGGCTCATCTCTTCTCCTTCTAAGTTGAGTGCACTTAGTGCAATCCTCAGAAGTGCAGGAATGATAGATGATGTCAGCATCTTGAAGAATCAAGGAATTCTATGAAGAGTTAGGAGGGTTTTAGTGCCTTATAAGGCCTGCGTGATGACCTTGAGTCCGTTACGTGGCCGTGTAATGAGCCTAGCCCATTTTTGTACGCTTCACTTAAAGCTGCAAAGGAGTGAAGCCTAGCACGACTGGCCTGTCCTGTCTCTTAGATATGCTTGAGAAAGATTGAAGAAGGGTCCAGATAGCAGTTCTGCCACACAGAACCCGCACAACCCTTACCCATTCTAGCAGATCTTAAAAGGAGGCGAAATACTGCTCAAATATAGTTTTGGCACTCGATTTCCTGTATCATTATATTCTATTCAAGAATTAAGGGATATATGCATGAAATGTAAATGAACCCTATTCATAATGAATAAAATGATGAATGTCTTTTCTTTTAGAGTACTTAATCAGTTGTTAGAATACAATCTCTTTCCCCTATCTATCAAATAGCATTTTGTTGTGTAAACAAAATGGCAACTCCACTAGGGACTTGTGTTGTATTCTAATACTGATAAGATGCTAAAAGAGAAGACATTCATCATGGTACGACGCTATTCAAGCGTTAAAATGACGACTCTCATCTGGAACATTCTACCCTTCATCCCTAGAATAGAATGCCATACAATTCGCTAAGAATAATTCACTTAAAATTTTGTAAACGCAAGTATACTACTTGAAGAAAAAAAACTGCCAATGGCTTCCGCAAGCAGCAAGATGATTTTTTAATTCATTCCTGGAGGATTCACTATCACTTACGACAGTTCAAGTACCACAAGTAAGGATAAGACCGAGCAAAACATGAACAAAATAATCGTAATTACAGCAGGAGTAATCTTGGCTTCACTAATCGCTAAAGGCGCCGATGATGGATGGACGAAAGTGCTACCCAAGAAGAAAAGAATACCCTTTAAAGATGTAAGCAAGACTGCGTCGAAAGGCCCTCACTTTGGAATAGTAGGGCCACCCATTACCTGAAGAGTGGCAAAGCATAATTCGACTATGGCCCCACCAACACTCTATCCAGGAAAAACCAACACTCTATTCAGGAAAAGCGTGTTTGGAGGTCGCAAAAGCATCCTTTACTATTAAGGATTTCCCAACACTATCTGCCTCTCCCACTGTACAAGGACGACTAAATGAAGCTATCATGCCATACCAACCTTTTCATGGTGAAACATCAGCAGTGAGCCCAACTAAAACTTTGCCAACAAGAGTAATGTATTCTGAGTCTACAAACTCTTCACGGTTTGATAAACCTAGATCGAGTATTGGGTTGGTATCGTTCAATTATCCATTCACCGTATCATCCTCACCAACTAAGACAAAGTACTCAAGAAAGGAAGCAACTGTCCTTATGGCCGGGACTAGTCAGGTCGGTCAAGCCGTAGAAGAACGCCTATAAGAAATGATGCGTGCCCAAGCACTGCTCATGGAGGAGTGCAAAACCATGCATGAAGCCTTGACCATGATAGCTCGAATAGTATCCTAGAACATGCTCCTCCAACAATGCCCACTATGGAGTATGTAGGACATTTAGCTAAAGGGTCGCAGCCACCTCGAACTACATCACATGAGTAAGCTCCGACACTGACAAATGGAATAATGAGAGATGAAATCAGACAGATAATCGCTAAGACTATCAGACTAAAGGGTGAGAGAAGTCAAAGAGAGAGGTTTCGGTACCAGATGCCCTATTCCAGGGAAGTTGAAGAGGTATCATTGCCCAGAATTCCAAAAGTTCAACAGTGAAGGATCGCTTAAAGAACACATGATGCATTTTATGACTATAATGGGAAGTTATGCAACAGTGCCACAATATTGCTTGTGATTGTTCAGGGCGACACTAATAGCAAGGCTTTAAAATGGTATGCCGCGTTGGCGCCATGGTCCAATACATACCTGGGAGGAAATGCAAGAAGCATTCATGACCAGTTTCTTCTCTACCAAAAGAGAAGTTAGTTTGACCAAATTGGCAGTTGTTCGACAGAGCGAATCAAAATCAGTTGATAAGTTTATCACACGTTGGAGGGATTTAAGTGCGTCTTGTAAGCACCTCGCAGGAGAAATTGAGTAGGTAGAAATGTGTATCGGGTGTATGGAACTAGAGATTGCTTTTGTGTTAACCGAAGCAAAAGTATATACATTCCGTGAATTAGCAACAAGAGCACATGCTCTAGAAAACATGGTCAAGAAAGTACCCGCTTTCCCCACAGAATTGACACGATGGACCGCTAGCAAATCATCATCAAATGTGACGGATAAGACAAAAGGAACAACATAATATCAAAGTAAATCAAGGGACTCCAGAAGGGAAGGACAGAGTTATTACAATAATAAGCCTGCAGATAAACGATATAGATGATTCAGTAACCAAGAAGAATTTTCGTTTGTAATGGAAGAGGTGCTCCCCATGATGAATCAGCTGGTTGAAGCAGGGACAATTACATTACTGCAACGACAACGTCCTGATGAAGTCGGTAAAACAGAGGATTGCTATTATTGCCATTACCACCAAATGTTGGGACATCCGATTGAAAGGTTTTATACTATTAAGGCCATCTTGCAAAGAATGATCGACAGAGGAGAGATTGTTATGGGGAAGGAAAGAGAAATGGGAAAGAAAGAAGTTGCGAATGTAGTATCTGCCCAGGATAAGAGATACAAGCTAATAAACAACCATCTGATGTCACCCTCCATAATCCTACTGGGGCAAATAAGCTCGGAAGTTGAGGATTGTGGAAGATGCCCCGGTGAAACAGGAAGCTCAAGGTCAGGTGAGAAGATGACGGAACACCACCGATTAACCTAGGGAAGTAGAATAAAAGGAGAAAATGACAAGAAAAAGTGCAGTGTATGACCGCATCAGCCATTTTGGATGGAGCATAAAACCAAAAGAAGATTGATGCAGTGCTGGGGGTTAAGACCGCCATTCTGCTAGACATCGCAGGGCTCGGAAAGCCCCGAGTACTCCAATCGCTTTGTTTTTGGCACATGAATCTCCTCTCGATCATCTAATGCAGTTTAATAGATATTGTGCCCGCCGAAGAATTAACGGAAATCAATTGATTGAACAATTCTAAGAAATTCTAACAGGGCCAGCAAAGATGTGGTATAGATCAGGAGTCCTGCAAAAAGCAAAGACCTGGGAACAGGTTTGTGAATTATTCCTCTTAAGATTCTGGACACCAAGGAAAGCAGTCCCGTTAGCAGAACTTGTTAGGTGGAGAATCTCCCTAGAAGAATGTCCACACCAGTATGTTGTGAAGTGGAAAAACGCTACAACAAGTTCGTATGAATTACTTGAAAAGATAGAAATGAAAATAGTAGAGTCATGTGCTGAAAGCATGAGAATTAAAGCTGTGAACAGATACAAGCCGTACATCATGTTTAGTCTAATGAAAGAAGCCGCAGCCATGATGCCTGCCACGAAATAAGAACCAACAGTACTACATTTCTTCATCAGTGAGCATGCAAGCAGAGTAAAAACAAGTAATAGATCTCATCGCATTAAATCCGCTAAAATATACCAAACCTCAAAAGAAAGAACGACTACCGGAATTTCCCAAATTTATACTTTTTAAGGGAGGGAAGCAGTCTCTGATAAAGCATTTGACGACATACAAAAAAGTGGCATGTTTTAGAGGGAACATCTCTCAAGAATATTTGATGAGAAATTTCATATACTCACTAGCTATGTTGAGCAGTGCTATGAACTGGTACGTCGCTCTTTCGAAAGAGGGGATTACGACATGGCAGGATTTGAAGGAGGCATTTGTGTTGCGTTTCTACAAATACAATGTGAGAATGTCAGACGCTCAGCTCCCACAGGTAGTTCAATATCCAGGGGAGGACGTTATGGATTTTATACGTAGGTGGTGGAATATGAGGATCTGTTGTATCTCTTTGCCTATGTCAGAAAATACTATGGTGAGAGAATGCATTCGTGTGACTATATTGTAAGAGCGACTGTTATTAAGAAATCAAACAATCCCGTGAAACTTCCAGCAACTACTAAAAGAGTTAATGCTTCAATTCCATGAAGCGTGTAATGTTATAATAATCCAAGAAGTAGAAGGATCAGAAAACTTCGCCAACACACCCTTTGGAAGTGATACAGTAAGTAATATAATAATGTTATGGTCTGGAAAACAACTATCAGAATTGTAGCATGAACAAAGGAAAAGGACAGAGAAGGAAGTTTTTGATGAATCGTTTAGTCAAGAAACAACACAAGAAAAGGACAGACGAATTGATAAACCCCCGCAGTGTGAAGACCTAACAACGACCAGTGTTACATATGATGTGGTCAGTTGAAGAGATTTCCTGCTAGGTTAAGTGTATATGATGCCCTGAAGGTATAAAAAAATTTCAGGCAAGCACTAATACATGGACTATCAGATGATGAGGTTCGAGAAACACTATTAGTGAAAATGGAAAGCCTCAGTATCAAGAAAGACGAAGATGAAAGTTGGAATGCCACATCAAAAAAGATCGAAGCAGTCCATTGCATGTCAACCATAACCTTTACAGATGAAGACTTGATGTTGGGAGAAAAGGAACGCAACGGGCCTCTCATGGTTACAGGGTACATTAATGATATACAGATAAAGCGCATAATGATCGATAATAGGTCAGCTATAAATCTCATGCCACTTGACATGATCTCGAAGTTAGGGTATAAGCGACATCAATTGCGGCCCAAATAACATGATGATACATGGATTCAACTAAGATGGGCAGAAAGCACTAGGCACAGTCACTATGATGCTAGAGATTGAAAATCTGATTACAAAAGTGACCTATCATGTAATTGACGCCACAACCACTTAAAACTTATTGCTCAGAAGGTCGTGGATGCATCAATATGGAATAGTTCCTTCCACATTACTTCAATTCTTTAAATTCTTCCAGAGAGGAGTGCGGTACAGGATTACAGCTGATGAAAAGCCGTATAAAATTGTAGAATCATTCTTTGCAGATGCGCGATATTATGATGTATTTGACAACGACGAATAGAAAGTTAGCTCACAAGAGAAAGGTAATGAAAAAAAGGGCATCTCAATATTAAAAAAAGGAAGATATACACCAAAGCACTAACGAAGAAAGTGGACCAAGGGGCGCCATACCAAAGAAATTCTATTTTGTGCTCAAAAGCATGCGCCAATCGGGACAACCCCCTTTGGTATCACTATCGTCGGAATATGTTAAGAATTTTCAGGTAAATTTCACAGTGTCGGCACCACAGGAACAGAGGGCTAAGCCATTTTCATCAGAGCCTCATAAATTTCATGTGCCAGCAAAGGAGGGATGTAAGCCAATAATATTTTACTCCTCCCCAGGACAAATTATTGCCAAAGAAGATAATGTTACAAAGATGACCACCAGTCTCGAACCAAAGGAACTCGAGAGGTACAGTCCGGTGAGCAAGAAAATCATGCGGTCGATGGGTTTTGATTGCGAAGAGCCGATTGGCTTGAATGATGGAAAATGCACTTTGACCCCGGTGCTTATACAGAAACGCGAAAGGATGTGGGGACTGCAGTTATTTTCAGATATAACACAAGTTACTATTATCAGTGAAATCCTTTAGGCAGAACCAACGGGGCAACATAAGAATGCACTTGAAAAGAAAGACGTAGCTCAGCCTGAAAAAGCTCCAGTACAAATAAAAGACAAGGGGCAACCAACTGCTAATCAGCTACATGAAATAAACTTGGTAACTGATGAGGAATCACGAATTACTTACATTAGTGCAAGTCAGGAAGAAAGTAAGGCTACACAGTAACATCTGCAATTGTATCAAGGAGCAAGTTTGAATCCAAGAAGAATGGCCCTTATGTCATCATTGAAGTATTCTCTAATGGAGCGTATAGAATTGGCTAATCAAGATGGGCGAGGAATTGAAATCTTCATTAATGGCCGATTTATCAAACGATACTATCCTCGTAGGCCATGAATAAAATTTTATTAAGCAAACCCTTGAACAAGCATTCCCCAATTAAAAGGGGGCATGAATAGGGCGAAAGAAAAGACATGAATATCAATGTACTTTTACAACGATGAATTAATGAAAAGCTAAAAAAGAAAGCATGTTCTTCTCCGACTTGAAATCTCCCAAGCTGATATGAAAAGACGGTTATCGAAGATTATCAGAAGGTTGGGGTGAGACAATCCTCCTGAAAAAAATGACCTTGTCAAGAAATCAAGGATCCTTCCAAGAAGAGATGCTTCGAAAAGAGGAGGAACGCCAGAACCATGAAAATAATAATTGCCGATAACTACGCCGATGAATGAACAGGATGTGGTGAATGCCTTGAAGGCCAATGATGTATAAATTCTAAAATAATGAAAGATGATTGCCAAAAGTACGCACACCTGCAAGGAACCTTATGAGTCGATTGGGAACTCTATGGTTAGAAAATTTTATGGGCTGACTGAGAGCTCCACAGACAAGAAAGAATCGCCCTATGAGTTGATTGAGAACTCTACTCTACGGGTAGGGACCTTATGGGCCAACCAAAGGCTCTACGGGTCAAGGCAGCAGAGAGCACAACCCTAGGGGCTAACTGAGAGTCCTATGGGCTAACCTCATGTGAGAGAACTATTGTTCCTATTACTGCAGTAGCGCCACGAAGAAGGCCTATGTAGCTCCACGTGTATGGACTTAGTGATATAGGAGCGAAGAAAAAGAGGGCTGCAGTGTACCACCACTAATCATGGTCAATCATGAGTAAGTCCCCCTAGATTTATGTGCTCGTTTCCGGTAGTAATGCATAGGATAGATGAGATTCTCCCCCCAATGTAGGACTGACAGCTATGGATTTAGTACCAGGTAGCGTAAGAGCCCCTGAAGGCCAGCTTAAACCCTACAAAGTTCACCACCTCGGTAGATTCATTAGGCCCCTTTGATGGACCACTTGTATGAGAACTCCCTTGTAACACCTTGGATTTTTTTTATCCTTGAGCCTTGAGAGTACTCGAGCGCCTCTAAATTTTTTTTTGGATTTAATTCTCAATTGAGAGTGCAGACGCCAGATTTAAAGCCAAGAATCTAAGAGATGTGTATAGGAAACCTTAGTTTGAACTCTCCATTTCAATCAAACCATTGTAAGACACTGGAACACATTAATCTAACCGTACATTCTTCATCAGATATCATGGATAGCCACCGATTCCTTTATAATTGTCAAATCCTACCTCCAATCTGTTGATTTATGAACCTCGATCTACGATTTACTGAAATTACAATTGATTAACATATATAACCAATTCCTAGTGCAGATCCACCTTAGACTACCCTGATCAATGAATCAGATCTTGTTTTCCTCGAGTATCGAAGTTGAATTAACAAAAAGACCTTTATGACACAACTGATGACCTAATCCAATTTATAATACCTAAAAATCAATCCGTGTTACCATTATAATCTAATACCTGTCAGTGTACGCTACGGCCTAGTAAAATGATTCATCGAACCTTATTCCCTAAATCATTTAAATGGTATCTTGAAAACCTAAGACATCTATAGACCGTTTGTTGGTGGGTTGTTGATCATGAAACTAAGCGGAATCAATCGCCTTACTATACTTGACCTTTACCCTATATCAAATACTTGATACCATGTCCCAAATCGCACAACTTAGGTCGAGACCAAAGAGGGTGAGTTGTGTGACTTACCTTCATTTTTGAAAATCTAGAATTATTATAGCCAACCCCATTTGAGAATTCCATTTGAGATAGAATTTGGGGATTTTGCTTGGGTTTTTTTATCGGGTTTGCTCAAATCCTTCAATTTCGTCACCGTTCTTTCACCGATCGAAGGTGGGCCGTGCCTTGAAGTAAGAGACCCCTCTTATTGCAAAAAATATGAAGTTTCATTATGGATTTTTGTTTCTAATTATGATTTTGTCAAATTTAGGTGTTCCAGTAGGATTTTCTTCAAATCCTTGATGAATACTCATTCCTAACTCATGGTTTCGTCAAGTAGGTGAGGACTATTTTCATAAGTTAATAATTATCAGCCCATGACGGTTTTAGTTAATGAATTTTAAGTTTTGGTTGAAGTGTACATGTTTGAGTATTTGAATGAATCTATGTTTATGATCTGTATGCTATTTGTATATGATTTAATGTTATTTTTGAATCCATTTATGGTGGATTGTTGTGAAATGGGTAAAACTCTAGCTGTGAATATCAAGTGTTTGATGAAAATCCTGAGTGAACTGAAGTTCACATATGCTTGAGTGAGTGAATTACCATTCACTCAGGCTACTGCCTTGTTGTGAATCTAATGAGATGGCTTGCGTTAGCATGCCAAGTGTTTGGTTTTATACCCATATATGGAATGTATTATATTTGCATATCAACTGTTTGATTTTATGCCAAGTATTGTAATAAATGTTTTATTGTACATTACTTGCTCACAACATGTTTGATATCTGTGTTATTTGGATTAACTTCTGAAAGTTATAAATTCAGAACTGCTTACTTTGGTTTGGCCGTTACAAACTGATTCGGTCGATTAAGATAAAGCATGGTTGACAGACAGTGGCTTTCATTTTCAGAGGATGAACCATATATACCCTTCGACAATCACCTGATCATTTTGAACTCATTTGCGAGTGGCTGAGCAGGTGATCGACCTTCTCAAGCTTTGGTTATATACGGTCAAGCGCAATATATCTTCTTATCTCGGTGCTTGGGGTCAAGGTTGAATTGGTTGGAATCGAGCCGCACAATTAGTTCTGGCACACACAAACAACATCACCATCGTATCAGAAGTATTACTCGAGTGCCGAAACCCGAGGAAATAGGGCCACCTGAGTTGGAGTATTGGATGGCATATACACAGCCCGAAGAGCCCTCCACACAACCAAGGGTGGTCATCCCTCTCAAATGCTTCTCGTGTTGTGGCCACATGAGTCATGTATAGGCTTAATTTTTTGGGCCCATGGCCAAACATGGGAAGGTATGCATATGGACGGAAAATTATGAATGCGTGATGACACATCAAGCAACATTAAAAATGTATGCAATGTATCTATGCATGTACGTAGGAAACTGATCTAGTACTACAACTCGCGCTAGGTAAGCATATGGTTGTGTCAAGCTGCTGTTTATTTGAGAAACCTGGTTCTCTACGCAAAGAGTTCAAGAATCAGCTGGCCAATCCATAACTCTGGTGGGCGACATCACAAGGAAACAGTTGGAAAGGTATGCCCACCATTGGTTGTCAATCGGCCCACCACATAATGTATACGGAACCTAATCCATTCACCTGCTTCATTTTGCATGGATGATGGAACATCCGAAAAAATCAGGCCATTTTATGACGCAGGTGGGCCCTCGTGCAATTCAAGGTTGGGCATCCCCTGCCAAATGTTTTCCAGTGATGGGGCCCACATGAGATGGTCCAATCTGACTTCCGGTATCCTGGCCTAGAAAACTAATCTTCTTAGATGAATGGCGTAGGTTGCATGTACTATCATGGTTGGGTCCACGCAGCTCCCACGTTACCAAAAGCTTCCTTGTGTTGACCATAGGATATATCATCAATTTCCACACACAGACCCTTGGATTTTGGATGAAAGGAACAAAAGTCAGCCCAACCAAAAACTCAAAAGTAGGCCACACCAGAGGGATCAATAGGGGAGGGGACACCAACCAATAAAACCTTCTAGACTTACGGTGGGGCTCATCGTGTTTTGTATATACCCTACAATCCATGCATCCGACACACCCTACTCGCATTCAGGTGGGCGAAACCATGTGAACTTCGTGGTTTTAGGCATGATCTGAGGTTCTTCCCTGCGGTGTAGACCAGGTGAGTTATATCTAGATTGATCGATCTCATTTAGCTACTTATTGTGAACTTGATGAGGTGCAATTGATGGATGGACTAGATTTCATATACACAACATAGTGGGATCCATGCAGATCGACACTACCATAAGCTATGTGATCAAACCTACACACATATACACGTTCACATAGTACTGTTACGTACCACAAAGAATGCTAGTACTGAACTCTTGTGTGGACCCTGGGATTTATGTATCAGGTCCACTCCATCCATCATGTGAGGCTCCCATGCTATCTCACCCTTTTGATAGAAAGTTGATTCATGTTGTTTCATTTTATGACTAACTGAGTTGACTTAATGAGTCAATAACCTGGTGTAATGGCAATCAAGTTCAAAAGATAAAAATTCCTAGATTAGGTGATGTGTAATCAATATGCATGTTTCATTTAGAGAATACCCTCAATTAATGTTAAAAATCCACCGACTCGCATCAAGTCGTCAATCTAATGGCTGCGTCCAATTGAGTCAAAGTAGAACCAAACCGGACGGAATGCACATATTTCTAGCGATACATCAGATTATTTTACGAGCATATTCAAGTAGGTGATCTTTGCCAATTTTTTATTCCCTTATTAATACCGTACACAAGTTTACTTTTGATGGTTTTCCCACTTGACATTGTAGATGCATTGATTTCGATTATGTTAGCATGCATTATCATCTTCTCACATGATGTGGAATAAGTGTTGATTTCGATAGTGTTAGCATGCATTTTATCCTTGCATACGATGTTGTAAACATATTAATTTCAATTAAGATAGTACGTAGTATCATCTCTTTTCATGAATTACATATGTTTATATGTCAAACTCATTCATGAATGTGTTTTTATGAGTATTAGATGTGAGTATAGATATTTCAATTCATATTGTAGAACCATTAGGATGTGTTACATGTGGTGTATCATCCGAAAGATTAGCATAGGTACTCTGCCCTCGGCGATTTCCTAAAAGATTAGCTTAGAGGAGTGCTTTACCCAAGGTTATTTTGGAAAGATTGGTACGGGTGTTCTGCCCTAAGTAAAATTAGCATATACTGGTGCTCTATCTGAGGTCACCTCTGAAATATTATAATAGGTGCTTTGCTTTGGGTGATCCCTAAAAGATTAGCACACACAGGTGTTCTGCTTTTGGTTACTTCCTAAAAGATTATAACATGCTATTCTACCTCACGTCATTCTCTAAAAGATTATCACATGGTACCTATCTTGGGTAATTTTCTAAAAGATTATCACAGATGCTCTGCCCTTAATTACTCCAAAAAAAATTATGAAGACATATCACAAATTAATTCACCATTTTGTGAATGCATTAATTATTATTTGCTTATGCGAATTATTAAATTATCTCTTGCATTAATCCACATTCATTATATTGGACTTATGCTATGGTACTAATGTGGAATTTCGAACTTAGGAACGAAGTGATCATATTAAGTTGTTATGCTAACCCTATTTAACTAATATTTTAGGTACTGAAGATTTACTAGCATGTAGGACTCCTTATTAGTTATTCGGATGATTAGACTTTTATTTTCTAAAAACTTTAATTATTCTTACTGTACTTTAGGATAGTTTAACTTCAATTGTTGTTGTATAAGAATCATGGACACTTGATGAATAAATATTATTTGATATTGGCATTTATTTCAGTAGAATTGCTAATTATTTATGGATATAGTTGTGTTTGAATGGAATGTTATATTTATAATATTGACATTTAAATAATATAGTTCACCGGCCTAGGATTTGGGTCCCAAATTACTCTATTCAAGTACCCAGATTTGTGTGTGTGTGTGCGTGCGCGCATGCGCCCAAAACCTATAAGTTTCACATGGTGCAACACACTTGAATATCGGAGTAGCCGGATAATTTGTCCTTCATCCTAATTTATACATCTGTTAAATGGCTTGGATGTCATACAAACAACACAGTTGGCCTCATAATCAATCTGCAAACCATTTACTAATTGTGCAGCCATCCAACTCTTCCCTATGATGTTGCCCATCTAGTTTCCACTAAGGCTGGTTTTTAGCCCACGTCCAAGGGCACATCTAATGGATGGGGTCAACCTGTTGGGCACATGGCCCGGTGGTAGCCCTGTACCACTACTAACTGTGGCAGTACCGATACCATGTGAGCAGACCTCATATCAGTATGAATGAGAGAGAGAGAGAGAAGCATAGTCATATATGGTACCAGTACCACCACGACTAGCGGCAGTTCCATTATATTGCGTGCCTAAGTGGTGTGTTCATATGATCCAGGTCCTTTCCGAACACCCTTTTTAATCAAGGTTAGGAATGGGCAGACCTCAGTAACGCGAAGTCAATATTCTGAGAAAACCTTGCTCGGTAGGAGGTGCTTGCCCATCGCTGGGCCCATCTAATTAATTGTAAGGCTGTTGGGATAGGAAGGGCTAGCAGCGGAAGCAAAGCCGAACACAAGTAACAAATTTAATCAAACAAGCTACACAATGCAATCACAATGCATGCAATCACCCACACATAGACAATCGGATTTTTACGTAGAAAAACCCCTCACGGGTAAAAAATCACGGCACAAAGCGACAACAATCCACTATAATATCAGAAGTTACAAGAGATGGAACCCAAGACTCAAAAATCCAAGCCCACAAGAGAAATCCCAAGCTTACCCAAGAAGAAAAACCCTCTTCTCCAAGCTCTTTCTCTCACCTAGAAGCTCCCTTAATCCCCTTTGCAACCTTGGAAACCTCTAAACTCGTAATCCCCCTTAAAAAGGAAGAAAAACCGAATTTAGAAACCTCTTGTGCGCAAACCGCGCAAGAAACCGCGTTACAGTAGGAGACTGCTGACCGGTCGTCCGGCCGGTCGGACAAACCGGCTGGCCGGTCGGCCAACCGGTCGGATGGGCAAAAAAAGTCACAGCAGCAATGCTGCTTTGTTCCAGCGTGTGGCCGGCCGGTCGGCCACTCCCACCGACCGGCAAGTGGTCTCTGCGCACTTTGATTTGAGACGTCCGTTCTCAACAAACTCCACCACGACTCAAATCACCATGCACCTCCTGGCCACGCACAATCTCCATCTCTACTTCGTCATCATTATAGTCCCGTCGCTTCTCATGCCCCATCGACTCTATCATTGCATCTTCATACGCCTTGTTGCTCTTCCCATGTGGCCCTTTTTCTCTTGCCACACTTGAACAACCGTGGATCCCGCTGCCGATCCCACAGCCCCACCATGAATAGTGCTCCCGATCACCTTGTAAAGATTATCGCACCTCCGTGCCTTGATCATCACACGTGCTCCCTTCATCACTTTACAATACCGATCGCAGCCGATAAACCTGCACCCTTTCGCCTCGAGTGCACCAAGAGATAGCACGTTTCTCTTCATCTCAGGGACATGCTTCATACTTTCAAGGATCCGTTCGACTCCATCGAACATCCTAATGCGCACTGAACCAATCCCTACCACATTGCGAGCGTAGCCATCGCCCACAAACACCGATCCACCATCATGCTCCTTGTATGACATTAATGAGCTTCGGTCAGAACATACATGACATGATGCTCCTGAATCCAAGAGCCACTCTCCACCAAGAGGCTTTATGTTAGATACAGTCAAAACATTACAACCGTCACCACAATCCTCTACGATATTGGTTCCTTCCCTAGAAGAACCTTCAGATTTCTCTTGCCTTTTCTCAGGATTCGAACAATCCCTTTTCACATGTCCTTCTTCCCCACAATTCCAACATCTCACCTTGTGCCTCCACTTGCCTTTTGATTTAGATCTCAATGAAGGAGATCCTCCACCCCGCTCAGAATTCCTCCCACTCATAACCAGTGCCTCATCAGTAGAGGGACCCACGCCGCCGCTTTTTCTTCTCATCGCCTTCGCCTGAAGGGCTGAGATAACGGTTTCTACGCTAATAGTCTCCCTACCTGCGCACAAAGAGTCCTTGAGTGACTCATATGAATCTGGAAGAGAATTCAACAGGATAAACGCTTGATCCTCTTCCTTCATCGGCTCATCTACATCCATCAACTTGCAAATAAATCTATTGAAATTGCTGATGTGGCTCTCAACATCGGCCCCCTCCGTCATCCTCAAGTTGTACAACTGAAGCTTCAAGTAATGCGATTTTCAAGAGATTTCTTCGCATAGATATTCTCTAACTTCGCATAGATATTCTCTAACTTCGCCAATGTTTTAGCCGCAGTTTTCTCTTTCATGACATTATATAGGACCTCATCTGCCAGGCACAACTGGATTAAGACATTGGCCTTTTCATCAATCTTCTTCCACTCTTCTTTTTTTATAGCTTCTGGTCGCTCTCTAAGGAGCACAACTTGCAATCCTTGCTGAACTAGAAGGCCTTTCATCTTCACCTTCCAAAGCTCAAAGTTATTTTTTCCCGAATACTTCTCTATGTCGAACCTCATGCCTGATGCCATGTTCTTATCTCAGATTCGAATTTCTGCTACACCCCAACGATCGCTCTGATACCAGTTGTTGGGATAGGAAGGGCCGGCAGTGGAAGCAAAGCCGAACACAAGCAACAAATTCAATCAAACAAGCCACACAATGCAATCACAATACATGCAATCACCCACACATAGACAATCGGATTTTTACGTAGAAAAACCCCTCACGGGTAAAAAACCACGGCACAAAGCGACAACAATCCACTATAATATCAGAAGTTACAAGAGATGGAACCCAAGACTCAAAAACCCAAGCCCACAAGAGAAATCCCAAGCTTACCCAAGAAGAAAAACCCTCTTTTCCAAGCTCTTTCTCTCACCTAGAAGCTCCCTCAATCTCCTTTGCAACCTTGAAAACCTTTAAACTCGTAATCCCCCTTAAAAAGGAAGAAAAACCGGATTTAGAAACCTCTTGCGCGCAAACCGCGCAAGAAACGGCGTTACAGTAGGAGACTGCCGACAGGTCGTCCGGCCGGTCGGACACCCCTGCCGGCCGGTCGGCCGACCGGTCGGATGGGCAAAAAAAGTCACAGCAGCAATGCTGCTTTGTTCCAACGTGTGGCCGGCCGGTCGGCCACTCCCACCAACCGGCCAGTGGTCTCTGCGCACTTTGATTTGAGACATCCGTTCTCAACAAAGGCCATATGACCAAAGCAGCCCAAACGAAAATTCAGGTGGGCCACCCCCACATGGAATGGTTGACAGGGTAGGTGCACCCACCCAATAAAACTTCTCGGAGGTTTCTGGGTTTTAGCATCTTCTTTGATATGCTGGTATCAAAATCACTCATCAAACACACCTCACCTAGGAAGAAAAAGTCAAACCATTTGTAACTTCAAGCCATTTCTAACTCAGGCAGGCCACACCATGTGAATTTAGATGTTTTTAGTGTGATTTGACATTTTTCCTTGTGGCGTGGCCAGTCTGAGTTTTTTATTGGCTTGAATCTTGGGTTCTACCGTGAACACAAGGAGTCACATGACTTCACTTGGGCCTACAAAAAGTGGATGAGACCACAATTTCTGGTGATATAGGTACTATAGAAGCGCACCACAATCAGGTGATGCATATGAAAAATCCATCATATCAATTAGGTGAGCCATCCAATTTTAAACCATGTGCCCAAAAATTAGTATGAACGGAGTCTCAAGTGAGGATATGCTAATAAAACCTTACTAATTGTTCGTCGGGTCCACTGTTATGTATTTGCCATCCAATCCATTCATCAAATGCGACCACCAGCATAAAGGGACACACGAAAAACCACAAAATCCCAAACTTAGGGTACGTAAGCTACACCAATTAAGAGGTTTTAGGCACGATTTTACATTGTTCTCCTTTTGTCCTGCCTGAATTTTGGAATGGCATGACTTTCCTGCTCTACGTGGAACATTTAGGGCACACATGATGGACGGGTGGATTTGGTGCATACATCATGTAGGCCCTACAATACCTTTAGTACCGCTACAAGTTACAAGTTATGATGGTACTAATACCATGCAAGAACACCTTTATGTGTGTGCATGCGGCCATGTCCCTAGAGGTGGTGTCAAGTCCAACCAATTGGGCCCACCAGTACTTATTGTCCAACCAGAGGATCACTTCCGACCTATTCAATGCATACCAAAGCCAACCAATCCCATAGCTTGTCCCCACCATACCGATTCTCATGGTGGGGCGAAGCAATTGGATGGGTTGGATGACACATGCCCTTAACAAGTTGGATCGAAGTTATCCGTTAGGTGGACTGACTTATAGTCCAACCAGTAGTTGGACACGAGACCTTAAGCTTATATAGAGAAGGTTTCAAGTCCGAATGGTTTGTAAGTTCCATTAATCTGTCAAGTACACCACAGAAAACAATGTCTAGACATTCATAAACAGCAAATTATTAACTTGGGCCTATTCAAACATGTCAATGGACATGGCTGATTTTTATGTGATCCTCATTAGGAGCCAAGCTATTGCATGGATTTTGGATGTTTCATGCATGGACTTAACAGGTTGGAAGTTACCATTTGGGTAGAAAATAACTTGTGATCCAGCCGAGGCCGGCCCGCTGGATTACTTTCAACCTTTCATGTGCTTGCAATAACCAACTCGTCCAATAGGTTGTCCTACTGTGATGATCGCCTTAAATAAAGATCAGCCACATCTAATCACTGAGTGGGAAACACATATTTTTCCATTTATCAAAGCCCATGATGAGGTTGCTTTTTCTATAGTGATCCCCATGGTCGGGCCAACCTATTAGAACGGTTGGATGTTGCATGCACTTAATAAGTTGGAGGTTATCAGATAGTTGAACCATAACTTGTGTTAGCAAGAGGGAGCAAGAGAGATAGGGCAGAGATTTCTCACAATGATAAATGAGATGTTCTATCGGTCCCAAGATGCATCCACTTCTGAAGGATGAAGGATGATTAGCTAGAAGATGGAGACATGACTCCCCTCTATCGTTACGATCGAATTTAACAAGAGTCGGGTACTTCTGAGTTATATCGTATGCCAAATCTGCAAAGTATACAATGTGAAATTTATAAGCAAATGCACGCATTGTATGTTGTGGAAAAACTCACACACACTTGCACTCAATAAAAACAAACCAAAACTACCAAAGAAAAGAACTAAGCTAACATCCAAAAGCCAAAAGGACTGATTAAGAGACAACAAGTATGGAGATTGAAATGGCTCAGCAATATGCCTACGTCCTTGTGGCAATAACACCGATTTTTCTTCTTCACTTGAAAGAGTATAAGGTTTACCTCTTTTCCCACTCTTCCATTATACAATCTCTTTCTAAGAAATAACCCACCAGGAAGAAACACCTCTCTCTCTCTATCTCTGTGTGTGTTCGTGTTTGTGTGTGTGTTCCCTCATATACAAAACACATCACATAGAGAGTTGTTTTAAGGTCTAAGAAGTTAGCTAGGCTTCATATATTTTAAGAACCAAAGAGGAGAAGGAGATTTCCTTAATAGGAATTGTCCTTATGCGTGAATGCGCTTCATGCACAACCATGCCACCGCCTTAACACCCTTCCACCCAAAGACTACTTTATCTAAGAGTGCAAAAAATACTGCTAATAATAGGTTTTAAATGTCACTAGTTACTATATAATAATAAATCCAAGAGAATTTGTGCATCAAATAAACTTCTCCCTTGCAATAAGCTCCATCAACATATTAACTATGTTATCGTTGGTGTGGATCTTTTCCAAAGATCTATCCATTTTTCATAACACATTGAATAAAGCAATTATATACATTAATTTTCTTAGTTGAAGAAAGAAATATTATGTTTTTAGCTAAATGTAACATGCATTAACTATCGTAATGAATCACAACCACTCTCTACTTAAATTTTAATTATTCTAGTAACCTCTTCAACCTTCCGTACATGCTTTTGTAGCTGGCATGTGCTCTGCTTCTATGGTAAATAAGGCCATCACTGACTGCAATTTCGACATCCAACTAACTACATAGAGTAAAGAGAAAACATAACTTATGGTAAATCTTATTTTATCGTGATTTCCAGCATAATTTGCATCCACAAACTCAATCAACTCCAGCTTTTAGCCATTATAATAAATAGTCACTTTAGAAGTACCATTCAAGTAATGAAGGATGCACTTCACTACAGTCTAAAGATCTCAACTCAGTTTCACCATATATTTATTGATTGCTCTCACTACTTGTATAACATCTGGTCTAATGCACACCTTTGAAAACATAAGACTTCTTATGACTTATAAATATAATACTTGATATATATCTTCGTCACTTCTACGCTAGGACAATGATATGTAGACAACTTGTAACCAACAACAATTTTTTTTTTTTTTTTTGAATTTTATATGTTAAACTGACACAAAACTCTCCTATCATAATCCTTTTGAGTTTTTAAACTTTATTTTTCTTCATGTCTCTGAGTACGGTCATGCTAAGAATCTAATTAATGATATCAAAATTCTTCGAATTAGATTACTTAGCCAAATAAGTTTTTGACACTACAAGATTGTTTTTACTAGTACGTTCAACTAGCATTATCAACTGTCATTACCATATCTACAGACATAGGTACAATCATCTGCCTCACATTTTCAAAATCTCAATCATAATAAAGAATTAAAATGCTTAAACCAACACCTCGGTCTCATGCTAGAGGCCCGATGCATTGGACAATGTCCTCCTAGCAGGGGCCGAAATGCGCATGCCTAATTTGAAAAGTCTAAAGTCCTCTACGTATGTGTATATATGTCTTTGGCTCTCTCGTCCAAATGAGTGTCGTGGTATTTATAGGTTGTGGGGCTTGACTTTTTGAACGCCTTAAAGCGTGAACATTTGCACTTGCCTTGGCATTCTTTGTGGCATAGAAGTTTCTGCACGTTGCGCAAGAGTATTCTATTAGTTTTTTAATTCCTCTTCATGACGTGATCATGTCATCATTTGGCGCAAAGCTGCTAAAGTTGAGTTGGTGCAATGTAAAAATATCATTGGATGCATTGGAGCCTATTTTGGCTAAATAACATAATACAAATGCTAACAATTATATAACGCATTAATTGAATATCCATTGGATACTGGAGACCTGACCCAATAAGACTCGAATCCTAAATGAATTTATTTTTAAAAATAAGTCCAAAAATAAAACATACTTTAGTTTAAACTAGGTTAGATTTCTTGAGTACTTATGGATTCAGGTACCTAGTGATAGGCCAACCAGGTGAGAGAATGTTAGAATTTCTTAATTGGTGGAGTATCACTGGTTAATGAATGGATCGTCTAGATCAATGATTGTTGGATGAAAGATTATGAGCATATAGTCTGCCAACAAAGGTGATCATGCACATGGATGAAAGCGGAGGCAATACACATTTCGACACTCCCATATGTCTCATATACAATTGAGAATGGAAAAGTTCCTAAGTAGAGAGATGTGTAGAGAGAGGCATTGTAAGAACTATCTATATAATGTTATGTCTTGGTCCCCACGCACTTTCTAAGCATTGTAAACATATCCCATTTGTTCAAATTTGGGTACCTTTAATTTATGCTGAAACTAGGGTCTTTGATCGATCGACCGCCCTGGTCAATTAATCAAAATTCTATATTTTATTTTACTCGCTAGACAATTTTGGGCATGTTCGGTCGACCGAACATGGGACTTCAATCAATCGACATGTGGTTGATGGCAATCGATCAATCGAAATTTGGTCAATATCACTCGATCAATCCACGACACGCACGATTTTGTGAAATTGCGCGGTTTGTTTCCTATTCCAACTATAACGTTATATATATGGTTGTAATATGGAATTAGGGTAGAATAAGGAAAGAAAATTTATTTATAAGGATTGTAAGGGAGGAAATTATAGTTCTCATATCTATAAGTTGATTCCATCTCTTATACTTTCGTTTTCATGGTGGATTACTTGTCGTTTTGTGCCGTGGTTTTTTCTAGTAAGGGTTTTTTCATGTAAAATCGTGTGTTCTCTGGGTTGCTTGTTTGCATTTGTTTATCACTTGTTTGATTCTACTCAGTGATTGCTTCTGTTGTAGCCCAACAAGTGGTATCAAATCGATACGTTGAGTTTTGAGTTTGAATCCGAGATATGATAATGAAGGGATCAAACGTGAAGTACAAAATAGAGAAGTTCACCAGGAAAAATAACTTTGAACTATAGAAGGTGAAGATGAGAGGCCTTCTAGTTCAGCAAAGGCTGCAACAAGCACTCATTAGCATAGCGAAACATCCTGTGATTATGAATGATGAAGAGTGGGAAGCACTTGATCAGAGGGTGGTGTCCTTGATCAAAACACCACCACGAGGCTTTGGACAAAGTTAGAAAGCTTGTACAAGATGAAATCTCTCACAAATTGTCTATATCCGAAGAAGCAATTCTATAATAAAAAAATGGTAGAAGGGTTAGACTTTAATGAATACATCAACATGTTTAATTAGTTACTTTGCAAGTTGACAATCGTGAAAGTTAAGATGGAGGAAGAAGACAAAGTCCTAATAATGTTAACGTCTCTTCCAAATGTCAATGAGTATTTGGTAGATACTCTATGCTGTGGTAGAGATACCTTCGACATCAAGGCCATTATCCCAACCCTTCATTTAAAGCAGATGAGAAAGAAAAACGGTGGTGAAGAGTCTTTTACTGACACACTGTTTGCCCAAGGTAAACAGTCTTAATGAGAGAAGGGAAAGCCTCGATTTAGATCGAAGTAAAAAAGAAAAGGGAAGATGAAGTGATAGAATTGTGGGAAGTAGAGACATATGAATGACTACTAATCCTCAAACCTAGAAAGCAGAGAAGTTAAATAATTTGTCGAGGGAGGCCAACTAACAGAATTTACTGAGGAGGCGGGTGGTTGTGATGTATTAAGCGCATCTAAATCTGAGTATCTCAGCAATGAGTGGATTTTGGATTTGAGGACTTTATACCATATGATCTCTCCTTGGAGTTGTTTCACCAGTTACAACAAGTACGATGGTGGTCAGGTGTTTATGGGAAATGACATTACCGGTAGGTAGTTGTTGTCAGATCGGTACACATGAAAATGTTTGATGAGATGCAGCGTGTTCTAATGGATGCGAGACACATTCCTGATCTAAGGAAGAATATGATATCTCTAGGGGCTCTTGAGGCACTTGGGTATAAGTTCACCAGATTTAATCATATCCTAAAAGTTTTAAAAGGGACACTCATTATGGGGATGGTATAAGGAATAAGATAATTAAGAATATTATACTGGGTGGAGCTATAACGTTTATAGCAGAGTCCACATCGGCACGTTTGTGGCATGCACACCTAAGCCACATGAACTAGCACAGTATGAAGGTACTTTTTTATCATTGTTTAGTTCCTCTGTTTAAAAGTGTTGACTTTAATGTATGTGAACATTGCATATATGGTAAGCAATCACGATTGTCTTTTAAATCTAAGAAACATGTAACTAAAGGTGTGCTTGATTATGTACATTTAGATGTATGGGCGAAGTCGCCTCTAATTTTTAGGGGAGGATAGTCATTCTTTGTCACATGTATTGACGATTTCTCCAGAAAAGTGTGGGTTTATTTTCTAAAAAATAAATTCAATGTTTACGCCACCTTCAAGATGTGGAAAACGATGGTAGAAAAATAGTTAAGGCGGAAGTTAAAAGTGTTGAGGACAAACAACGGTGAAGAATTTACTTTTCCATAATTTAATCAATTTTGTAAAGATGAAGTGATCGTGAGGCATAATATAGTAAAGCATACACTAAAAAAGAATGAAGTAGTGGAATGAATGAATCGGATTCTCTTAGAGAGAGTCCGAAGCATGTTGAGTAATGTTTCATTGGGCAAGGAGCTATGTGAAATTATGTCGGTAGTCTAACACGACACCTTCATATGTGCGGAAGCTTAAAGAGTAACTAGAATTATGGCTAAGTCCTAAGGGGGGGGGGGGGGGGGGGGGGGGGGGGGGGGGGGGTGATTAGGACCTTTTGAAATTCTTTTCGCCTACTTACACAATTTAACAAATCAAACTAAGTAAGCAAGAACACTTCGGCTTCCAAGCCTAAGTGGGTCCAATCACAAGACTAGTATATGGTTTAAGCAATAAACAACCTAATCTAAGTATGCATAGATAATAAAATGATTTAACTAATCAAGCTCCTAATCTATGCAACCTATGTAGACTTATGAGAATGGATCACTGAGCTCAAGTCTACACAACTAGTGAAAGTACATCTTATGTGTGGATGTGCCTAGCATACATTCCTATCAAGCATTTATAATTAACCAATTAAACATACAATACTAAGATATCAATGTGCTCAATACAATCACAAATATAAGCATGCATAGTGGTTCGACTTTGGGTTTACTCCGGTTCAAGTACTCAACTCCTTTGAGCACACCGGTATTCACTATCGGAGGTTTTAAATGAGGTTCATCTCTCAACTTTTACACGGAGGTTTTACCGATTCACCTCTCAACCATAACCGGAGTTTTGGACAAAAGGCTAACTCTCAACCTGAACGAAGTTTTAGACATAGGCTAACTCTCAACCTGATGCACGTTCACTCCCGTGTCCAAGGCTCCCCCTTGGAGACTTTATTTAGGCCCGGCAAATGGCCAAGGAGTGCCAAATAACCCCTAGTCTTTAGGCCGACAAACAGGCCAAGGAACGGCCAATGTCCCTAGTTTGAGTTTGACAAACAAACTCTACACTCAACTCCCATAGGGAATTGAGTGGATGGACTCTCAATAAGGATAACCTTACTTGTCGGATGAGCCCCTTGTTCAGCGCCGGTTCGGGTTGCTTGATTTCCGCTCTCCCGTGCTTCAATCAGCTTCCCTTGCTCCCCCGATCGTGTTGCTGTTGCGTCGCCAATGCCTCAGCTACACTTGATCAATCACCTTACTTGTGATGCCTTTAAGATGCCCAAGGTGATAGGAGAGTAGGTTTGAGAACTCTACAACTAATATGAATGGGTTGCCTAGAGTTTCTCAACTAAAATGATCTCATCTTAGAGATTTGGATAAGGATATGCCTATCAAGGAAGATCCAAACTCTAGAGATCAAGAGGTGATGAAGTTCATCTTCTTCATGAGCTTGGAATGCTCCAATCTTATGTTAAAGCACAAGGAAGATGCCTTGCATAAGTTGGGAATGAGCCTCAAATGGTCTCCAACAATGGTGGCTTCACTCCTCTCAAAATTCCTCTTATTTTTCCTCAAAATGAGCCAAGCCCCTTTATAAAAAGGTCCAAACGGACAGAAAACGAGCAAAAATGGCTAATCCTGACCTGTCCCGACCAGTCGGCGAATGGCCAGGTAAGACAGAAAGCATGCTGTCTAGAGGGGGGGGGGGGGGGGGGGGGGGGGGGGGGGGGGGGGTCTGTCCGACCGATCGGCCCAATGGCCTGCTTATACAGCAGCTTACTGTAAGGTCTGGAAGCAAGTCCGACAGGTCGGTCCAGTCCAGCCGACCAGTCGTGACTGGTCGGACAGGCCTGGGTTTAGCCAAATGGGTATGCTGACCCACTTTGACACAACCCAATCTCTTAGGCCATAGTATGGGTGATCTTTTGGGACACCTAGGGCCAATCTATGATGACTAAAGGTTTTCTTAATATGGTCAAGGTCATCAAGAGATAAAGGGTTAGGTTTTAGTTAAGGTTAAGGCACACCAAGGCATCACTTTTACCTGTTCCTTCTTCCTTGATGCGGTAGGGCCTCTTGAGTCTTCGGTCTTCGTCTTCATTAAGCTCAACCGACACTAGACTCACTGACCTAAGTGATTGACAAACAAGGTACACTAGTATGCCACAGGAAAGTGCACTAACACTATGGTTTGAGGCCATTAACACGGCTTGTTATTTAGTGAATTGGTCCTAGTCTACGACAATTGATTGTAAAATTTTGGAGGAAGTATAGAGTGGTCATGAAGTATACTACACATGTCTGCGTGTACTTGGTTGTGATACTTACTCCCATGAACAATTAAGTTAGACCAAAAGGTAAAGAAGTGTACTTTTGTTGGCTATAGTGATGGTGTGAATGGATACAAATTGTATGATGGGGCCACAAAAAAGATAAAATTAGTCAGGACATCTAGTTTGATGAGGATTCCTTATTTCATAAGAATGAACACATGAAAACAAAGAAGTTAGCTGTGATTGATGTTGAAATTAATGAGGATGAGACATAAGTAGATGCTGAGACGCAAGAACAGGTACAGGAGTAGGTGGAGTCGCCAACTGTGAGGAGAAATCCACCGAGGGATCGCAGGTTACCGAAGAGATACAGAGACGACTCGAATGTTGCATTGCTCTCATTACGAATGAGGGGGATCTATCTACTTTTCAAGAGGAATTTGATGATGTAAATGCAAAAAAGTGAAAGGTGGCGATGTAGGATGAGATGGACTCTTTGTACAAGAATGAGACAAGGGAGATATTGGAGCTTCCCATTGGATGAAAAGTGATCGGGTATAAGCGAATTTACAGGAAGAAAAATGATAGGTACAAGACGAGATTGATTGTAAATGTATATGCTAAAAAAAAGGCATCGACTTTAGTGAGATCTTTGCACTGGTTTTCAAGCAAGTATTTATTAAATTTGTGCTGGAGTTGATTGTCCAATGCAATCTAGAACTCGAATGAATGGATGTGAAGACTACTTTCCTACATGGGGAGTTGAAAGAACAGATTTACATGAAGGAACCAAAGGGGTTAGAGATGGAGGGAGAAGATAATAAAATTTGCAAGTTGAGTAGGTCATTATACGGCCTAAAACAATCACCTAGGAAGTGGTATATGAAATTTGATTCTTTTATAGTGAGTCAGCGGTTTGCAAAAGTAAATTTAATCATTGTGTCTACTTTAAGACACTAAGTGATATGGAGTTCATCTTATAGGTATTATATGTTGATGACATCCTTTTCGCAAGCCATAACATGTCTGTGATCAACATATTAAGTGCTCGGTTATCAAGGACATTTGAGATAAAAGATTCGGGGGCTACAAAGAAGATTTTTTATATTAATATACACAGAGACAGGTAAAGGAGAAAGTTATGGTTGTCTTAGGCAGAATATCTTGAGAAGGTATTAGTTAAGTTTGAGATGGACAAGGCTAAAATGGTTAGCACACCCCACACTGCTTACTTTTGGCTTTCTTTAGAGCAATGCCCTACTACAGATAAAGAAAAGCAATATATGTCTCATGCGCCCTACTCAAGTGGGTTGGTAGTTTGATGTATGCCATAGTCTCTACGAGACTCGATATTTCACATGAAGTAGGTGTTGTGAGCAGATATATGTCAAACCCTGGCAAGCAACACTGAGAAGCAATGAAATGACTATTTCGGTATCTACGAAGGACTACATCTTAACATTTGAGAAATTAGAAGGAAAACTTATATGCTATGTGGATTCAGATTATGTAAGAAAAGTGGACAATAGAAGGTCGACTTTCGATTGCTCATTTATGCTAGCAGGTAGAGCGATTAGTTGGATGTCGAAACTTTAGTCTGTGGTTGCTCTTTCCACAACCGAAACTGAGTATATATAGTGACAAAGGCATTCAAGGAAGTTGTTTGGTTGAGAGGAATGATGAATGAATTTGAACTTCAGTAGGAGAACGTGATAGTAAATTGTGAGAGCGAATGCACGATCAATTTGGCAAAGAATTTTGTACACCATTCCCCTAAATGTACATTATCATTTTATCTAACAGGTGCTTGAAGAAGGCGGTGTCACTCTTAAGAAGATCCACATGAGTGTAAACCCGATGGATATACTAACGAAGGTTATTCCTGTAGAGAAGTTCAAATTTTGTTCGACTTCTCTGGGCTTGACATTGAAGGAATGAAAATAGAGTGTGCACGAAAAGCGAAGACGGTGAAGCTTTGATGTAGATGATTATATTAGTGCACATATTTGTGGCATACTAGTGCACTGTATTTGTTAATCATGTGTGTCCTTGTGTTGTAAAGTCAGTTTAGGCTTGACAAGATGAAGTGCGAAGATTCAAGTGAACCAGAAACATCAAGAAAGAAGAAACAGGTAAATCAGAGATGCCTTGGTAACCCTAACATATTAGAACCAAAAAAATGTTGTTTTAAGGTTATCTTAGATTGGCTTGGACCCATTAGGTAAACTTTTTTAGTCATCTTCAATTGGCCTTAGGAGTCCCAAAAGACCACCCATTATAAGGCCTTAAATGTTAGTGAGCTTCTGTAAACAAACTGCCCCAGAGCAGCATAACTCACTATGCTGTAGACAGGTCGATAGGCCCTGTCAACCAGTCAACAGAGGTCAAAATAGGCCAAATCAGGACAGCAAGATGATAGTTAATTCGACCAACCGACACCTACGGTCGATCGATTGATGGTCCATATTGACAGATCTTGTCGATAGGTCGACAAGTAGCCGTTAAAGTGAGGGATTTTAGTACATTTGATGCCACCTCTATAGCAACCATCATTAGGCTCCAATCCTAACTCAAATTAAGTCATATTCCTTATAATTCATCACATGTTGAAGCATTCAAAGCTCAACTTGATCTCTAGACTTTAGACACTGATTTAAATAGGTAAACCTATGTCTAAATCCTCTAGGAGATCTATCTAGGTGATTTCACAACATTAAACCAAAGCCTATCCTAGGTTGTAGAGAATTCACCACCTCCTCACCTTAGGCATCTCAACCGAAGCATAAAATGCAAGGTAGTTGTAACGCCCCGAATTTTCATATTATTTAATTAATGATTTAATATTTATTTAGT
The DNA here is from genome assembly GCA_003013855.2 of Liriodendron chinense. Lineage (NCBI taxonomy): Eukaryota > Viridiplantae > Streptophyta > Magnoliopsida > Magnoliales > Magnoliaceae > Liriodendron > Liriodendron chinense. The sequence continues at coordinate 7,768,101 of ML058515.1, read as the reverse complement.
AATTTATTTAATTTTTAACATGATTAATTTATAATAAATCATCTGTAAAGAATCAGGAGGAGATTCTTTTGTTAACGTTGCTCAGAATAACCCCTAGAACAGTGTAAAACTGGTAGATTTCGCAGAACTCGCACTTTTGTATTAATTATGAAAATGCCACTAACTTAACCTCATGATTTTACTAAACTAGTTTTCCGCAATCAGTTTGACACGAAACTTTGTATGAGACTTATCTGCCACAAATTAACCCTACATGTTAAATTTCAACTCTTCGATCGCAGTGCAAGTGGCTCAATTAGAAATCAGTGATTTAACGGCCCACCATAATCTGGATTTGCCTCATTTTTTATGTCACGCTTAAAGTTGTACTACAAATCTGATGGATGGAGCAGATTGCTTGCTCCATCCATCATAATGTACCTCACACTTGAAACTGGCCTCCTAAGTACCTCGGTCAAACAACGATTGACCGAGATTCACATAAGAAAAAAAATATAAAACTTCTTCTTCATATTTTTTTCTCACAACCTAGGCGTCCCACGCAGTCCATCAACTGGACCCCACAACACCAATCTGAACCATTCATCGGGACTGGACCCTACTCAAAACCAGTCCGTTCGATTCCTGCGGTAGTACGATGTCTGCATGGCCTGTCCAAAACCGCTGATCAAGCTAAGAAAATTAGGATCCGACCATCCACACCCTCAGCTTTGCATGGATAACTCAGATCTCTCTCAAACCACCCTATGGACCCCAAGTAACTCCCCAACGTCTCCCCAGGCACAATCGACCGGAAGAACACGAGAGTCCTTCTCCAACTCAACCGCGGAACTCGAAACTTCTTTCGTGTGAACTACCGACCAAGATCAACTAAACCCCCTATTTCATTTCCCCACGATCATCGTATGAAAAGTCTAGACCATCTAGAGGTCTCACATCGATGGAATGACGATCGGATGGTGTTTTGGCATTAAAGAGCGCCACCACATTCTTACTCATTTTTATCCAGAACCGTACGATCTCTGATGGGCCCCGTTACCAAATCCAGCACATCCATTAGGTAGTCCACACTCACACCACTCAACCCCCAAAAACTATCCAAGATGTGCTGAACAACCAACCATCATGTTAGATTAAAAAATTGTAAACTCACATACGCAACCCGGTTCCGCACCATCTCTTGCCTTCACATGGACACACATCTAAGGTTATAAAACCCATCTTAAACTCACGTTCCTATAAAAAAAAACATCAGTTTTCATACGTGTTGAGAGAGATAGAGAGAGCATGTTGAGAGGGAGAGGGAGAGAGAGAGGGGGCATGTTGAGAGAGAGAGAGAGAGAGAGAGAGAGAGAGAGAATTGCACGCCCAATTGTTGTCTCTATCAGGTCCTGCTTTAAGAAACCTCCATTCCATGCGTAGAAGAAAAAGAAGAAGAGGAAAGATAAGGAGAAAAGGGAAGAAGGAAAGAGAAAAGAAAGAAAGAAGATAGAGTCAAGTCGAACCGAGTCAACCAAATGGAATTCCGAGTTGAGCCGTTACTAAGAGAGGTAAGCACGATTAAAATATGCTTTTAATTCTTAAATTTACCCTAATCCATAGCCCTAGGAGTAGATCTAACTCTAGAAGGCCATGGTGATGAAAATTGTATCGATCTACACCCTAATCTCATGTTTTTCGTAAACAACATAGGTTTGGATCTAAGCTTGATTACGCGGCCCTAATAGCATCTCAAACCATTCAATCTCAAGAGGTGAGGATTTTCTTTAAGCCTAGTTACAATAATATCAAATGATTCGTCAATTTCATGGTTAGAGATTAAGTTCTTTTTTTTTATGTATGTTACTTAATAACATGGTTGTTGCAATTTTCTTTATGAAATTATGAATTTACATGAAATCTTTGATATGTTTACATTGAAATTTTGCTTTATATGGACCCTGATCTATGTTTGGTGTTTGGGAAAGTGATCATGCTTATTTACGGGTCTATGTGAGAACTATGTGCAAACTATGCTTGATCTTACATGTTTACATTGCCATATTGGGTATGACGACTCATGTGTGATGTGACACAGATTATGTATGTGAATATTACGTTGATGGAAACCCTTTGCCCCATGGATGTTATAACTATATGAGAATAAAAGGATGTAACTGTAAGAGGATGGTATTGTATGCTTTGGAAAGACCGTGTATGAGATGTTTGTGGATTTCTAATGGATCTAAGTGTGGATGTATATGATGCTTCCCTGAGGAATTTATGATATGTGTATGCCATGTGTATTGTCTTGACTAAGAAGTGTACGTCTTTTCACAGTTGTCCCCCGTTGAAAGGAAACGACTATTCTTTATCATGATGAACCATGGGATGGGGTAAAGTGTGACCATTGATTGTGAACATCATTAAATTGGCTAGATACTAAACTACTTAATTAAATGTGAAACTAATTATACATTCACAAGACCCGACTTGGTGGGTTAGCCTCGCGGGTGTTACGGCGATTTTGTGCACTAACTAGTGGTAGGATGGTAAGTAACTATTACCTCTATTGATTGGGTTTCCAGGACATGAAGTTGGGAATTCCCGCTTCATCACAGAACTCTTGTCACTAGTGACTAATGGGTGTGTAATAGGGGTGTCTCCAACTTGAGCTTCCCGCATTCTTTTAGTCAAGGTGACTTAGCCAGAGCATGGATATTATGCATTGTATTAAATAAGATTTTTTCAATGTGTGTTTTAGATGGGTATGATCATTGTGCTTGAATATTTTTGTGTTATTCTTAGAGGGTAACCCTCATTGAGTTTATCACGAGCAACTCACTCCCTCCTGGGATGGTGTTTTAAAACACCAACCCAGATGTTACAGGTGACGATCTAATAGGTGAACCAAATTTACAGAATGAAGAATATAAAGTCATAACAGCGAATGGTGGATGTGAACCAAAATGACGTGAAGATGAATCATGTTTAATTATTTTATTCTCATAATGAACTTGAATTAAGTCTCCCATAGAGACAGGAAAGTGAAATATTATGTTAGGTATGATTATGTACCATTATGTTTGAGAACATAGAGTACAAAAATATTGATTGAGAATTTTAATTTTCGTCATGCTATGAATGACATGAATATATGAAATACAGATAAATGTGTGAAAATATATTCTTAATATGTTCAAGGTAACACTTGGAAACTCGACCCATTGTGTTATCCATGATTGGCAAAATTTTGGGGCGTTATAAGTTGGTATATGAGCATAAATAGGACCTTTTGAGTGTGACGCCCAACCCATTGCATAATGAATCCACCATAGGACTTAGGTCCCTAAAAATAGTGACAAATCAACCTAGGTACGCCCTTAAATGATTATATGAAGTGCTTGAACATAGAGACCCACCCCTAGGCTTTCCCATGAATTCATTATGGTAACCATTGGGCGTAGAAACTTAACTTTAAAATCTCGGGAGGAGAATTCTCACTTATTATCCATATTTTTTGGGTTCTTATTCATTCCTCATGTATAGGTCAGCGCTCCCACTAAGTAGAATAGTGTAACCCCACCCGAAATTTGAATCTCTAATTTTTCATGATTTTTCTCTCGAATGACAGATTTTTCAGACATATCTGGAGTGTCGCTGTTAAAAATAGTCACCCGGAGAGTAAAAAATTCTAAAAATTTATGTTTAGACTCTTAACTCGACCTTTAGAACCCTTGTAAAATTTTAGATCAAGTTGATGAGTATAAAAATCGAAACAATTCTGTCAGCGGACGAAATCTTATTAAAATCAGTGCTGACCTGCAACAATTTTTAAGTAGTAGTGGTTAGAACCTTAGGTTATATACACAATTTTGCTTTGGAAATTTTTATGGATGCTCTCCACCTAACCTACAAATTATTTTTCAAATTTCAGAGGAAAAAGACAACTAGGTCAAGAGATAAAATTCTGAGAGTGCTTATAGGTGCTAAGTTTCATATTTGACTTTTTCATAGTTCATAACTTGCTAATCCCTCGAAACCCCTTATCTAAGTGTAGTTTTGAATACTCGTGCCCTTAAAAGTGTTTTCTTAATGTTCATTCATGTGTCTCCTAGAAATTTTTAGGCCCCACTCCGTTATGGTATGTAGATTATTATAATTTTTTGTTTGCTTCTCACCAACCCCTACTTAGATCTTTGACACGTTTTGTGACGAAAGTAAGTAGGACCCCGTAGGTTTTGGTATTTTGTTGATGATTGATTTTCATTGCTTACTTTGGATGATTGGATGTTGGTGTCTGTTTTGTTCATATTTTGGGAGTGTACATAATGGTCCCCACAATATTAGAATAAATCGGCCATATGGAATAGCGGAACAGTACCTTATATAATGTATAAGTGATTGGATCCAAATTCAAATCCCGAGGGTTGACACTTGAAATTCTAGATTGATACTAACTCAATCCTCAACTTTGAGTAGAAGATCTAAGTATCGAATCTAAATATACTAAAACCGTACACGTGCTTCTATGATGCCAACATTATATGAATCACATCTTTGTCTTGGCCTGGGGATATTTATGTATTCTCCTGAAATTGTAAGGTGCGTCTTCTCCAGGTTAGATGGAAAGAGTGAGATAGACCTATGGGTAACCCTAGTGCCTAAAGTTGGGAATGTCAATTAAAGTTAGGCTATAGTATTTCTAAAATCGTCTATTCACCGTAGTTCTCGTTGTGTCTTTAATCATTAAGAGATTATCCAGAACATCTAGCTGATTAGATTATCTACTCATATATCCATCCAATCACTTGCCTGTTCAATCATGCATTATCTTGTTGATACCCATTCATCCTGTTGCTCATCTCATTATTTAAACCATGTTCCACCCATACATTTGATCAATCCTAGACACATCCAATCGAATTCAAATATACTCTTATGAATCTTATGATCAATTATTCCAAACATTGGCCTAACATCCTTCATAATCATCTGCTCCTAAATATCCATCTAAGTCGCTTGACTATAGGAGAATCCCCGAGTATAAACGTGGGATTTGAGATAGACATCCTTGATAGGTTGTTATCCTTAAGAAAACCTTGAGAGTAGTACCCCTGTCGAAATCGATGACCTAGTTCGATTATGAGGATTTAAGTTTAGATAAGGATCATGGCGATGTATTTGAGAATCAAGACCGTCGAAGAATAGTTAAAGAATTTGTTAAGTAGTATTTTATCTAAAAATAATACTGCTAGGAATCAGAGATGATAAGGATCCACAACTAAAAATAAGGCCATCTAGGAATTAGAGTGTGCAATGGAAGCATGTTATATCAGAATCTAGAAAGCTCGTAGAATCAATTTTCAAGGACGAAATTTTTTATTTTAAGGGGTTGGAATGTAATAACCCCAAATTCTTAATGGACATTAGAATGGATCAAAGATAATTAAAGACTAGAGATATATCTCAAGCACGTGTTTTAAAGTTACAAGTATAGAAGGAGTGATTTCTTTTCGTTCACTGAATCCAATGGTAAAGTATTTTGGATGTTCGTAATATGCATTGTGCTGTTGGGAAGATGATAATGAGAAAAAGGTAAAAGGATTAAAAATCTTGCATGACACTAAATCTTATAGATAATTCATATCTAATTTAGAGGTAGCAGACTGAGTTTAGATGTGATGCGTCATATATAGAAGGGGATGGTGCTTGTTTTAGATTGGACAAAGCAGTTTCATCATACCCAAGCTATTCCCCCGAGTTAAAGTCCCCTGGTCATTTTATAGAAAAGAGGAAGTAACATGGGAGAGTGAGGATGATATGAGAGAAAATACATTCAATTTCCCACAATCGCACCTCAAGTAAAACTTCGGGGACAAAGTTTGTTTTTAAGCGGGGCGGAGTATAACGCCCCAAATTTTCGCTACTATTTAATTAATGATTTAATATTTATTTAGTAATTTATTTAATTTTTAACATGATTAATTTATAATAAATCATCTATAGAGAATTAGGAGGAGATTATTTTGTAAAAGTTGCTCAGAATAATCCCTAAAACAGTATAGACCCGTTAGATTTTGCAGAACTCGCACTTTTGTATTAATTATAAAAATGCCACTAACTTAACCCCACGATTTTTGTAAACTAGTTTTCCTTAATCAGTTTGACACCAAACTTGGTATGAAGCTTATATGGAATGAATTAACCGTGAACATTAAATTTCAACTCTTCGATCATAATGCAAGTGGCTCAATTAGAAATCAGTGTTTTGACGACCCATCATAATCTGGATCTACCCCATTTTCAGTGTCAACGCCTACAATCGTACTACAAATCTGATGGATGAAGCAGATTGCTCCGCTCTACCATAGTGTACCCCACACTTGAAACTGCCATTCTAGGTACCTCGATCAAACAACATTTGACCGAGATTCACATAAGAAAAAAATATTAAACTTCTTATTCTTCTTCATATTGTTTTCTCACAACACCGATGCACTCGACCCAAGCGTCCCACGTCGTCCATCAACTGGGCCCCACAGCACCGATTCGAACTGTTCATCATGACTGAACCCTACCCAAACCCAGTCCGTTCGATTCCTGCGGCCGTACGATGTCACATAGCTCGTCCAAAACCACTGATCAAGCCAAGAAAATTAGCATCTGACCATCTGCACTCTCAGCTCTGCATGCACGATTTAAATCTCTCTCAAACCACCCCATGGACCCCAAGTAATTCCCCAACGTCTCCCTAGTCGCAACCGACGGGAAGAACACGAGGGTCCTTCTCTAACTCAACCGCGGAACCCGAAACTTCTCCCACATGAACTACTGACCAAGATCATCTAAACCTCCTATTTCTTGCCCCCATGATCATTGTATGACAAATCTAGACCGTCTAGAGGTCTCGCATCAAGGGAATGATGATCGGGCGGTGTTTTGGCATTAAAGTCGCCATATTCTTCGTCATTTTTATCCAGAGCCGTACGATCTCGGGCGAGCCTGCTACCAAATCCAGCACACCCATTAGGTAGGCCACACTCACACCACTCAACCCCCAAAAACTCTTCAAGATCCGCTTAACAACCAACATGCCATGTTAGACCTGAAAATTGTAAACTCACATACGCAACTCGGTTCCGCACTGTCTCTTGCCTTCGCATAGATGTTGAGCTCAGAATTGTGCATATTCTAACCCCAATTCATCACATATTATACATGGGTTGCATGATTAAAAGACTACTTTAATGCATGATTTGTGATTGTAGGAATGTGATGGAGATTTCACTAATTCAAGGCTTGAGAGAGCACTTTACATACACTGAAGACCAAGCTTTGATGAGCCCAAGAAGAGAAGAAAAACCTTGAAGAAGTCCTGAATTGTCCTAAAAAAGTAAAGTGCAGAGCTACAGGGCCATAAAAGTAAAATGTAGAAAGTTGCAGTTTCTGAAGATTGATCAAGAGATTGATCCGTCGATTGATCGCTCAGCCTGAGCGATTGATCGACAAACTTGAGCGATTGATCGCTCACAGCAGAAATTGACAAAATGGTTGCTGGATTGAAAGTGCAGAATTGCGATTGATCGCCCAGCCTGAGCGATTGATCGCCTAGATTGTAGATCAATCGACAGAATGCAGATTTTTGAAGAATTGCTATTGAAACTCTCTGGACACTTTTTACCCCCATTGATTGATCGCCCAACCTTGATCGATTGATCGCTAGGACCCACCGATTGTTGTGATTGTCATGTAGAAGGCAATGAAGGAGATAAAATTTGAATTTTATAATGTATTTCCTTGCAAGACAATGAAGATATGTCGTTCATTAAGGGTTGAGGTTGTCATGTGTTAAGATTCTAGGTTATGGTTGTCATGCATTAAGGGTCGAGGTTGTCATGTATTAAGGGTCTGGGTCATGGTTGTCATATGTTAAGGGTTGAGGTTGTCATGGTCTAAGTCATGATTGTCATGTGCTAAGGGTCAAGATTTTCATGGCCTGGGTCGTGGTTGTCATGTGTTGAGGGTCGAGGTTGTCATGTGTAAGGGTCGTGGTTTTCATGTTTTAAGGGTCGTTGTTGTCATGTTTTAAGGGTTGTGGGGCCCATTATGGGATATTTGTTGAATCCATTCCGTCCATTGGATTCAGAATTTAATTTAACGTCATGTGTTAAAGAATGAGTTACATCCAAAAATTCTATGACCCCCAAAAGTTTTCAATTTCACTGCTTTCCATGGTGTGGTCCACTTGAGCCTTTAATATGCCTCACTTTTTGGCTCATGCCCTAAAATATACTTTCAAAATGAATGGATGGAATGGATAAAATACATACATCAGAGTGGGCCCCACAGTACCATTCATCTCTAGATAGGTCCAGCTACCTAATCTGTGTCACATCCCATCACGTTGACCGGATTTCAAGCAAAAGCCTTTTACTCGAAGATCCCACCATGGAAGTTATGTTGGGCCCTCCATAATGTTTGTGGCAAATCCATTCCATCCATCTATTTTGGAAGATCAGGTTAAGACATGAGAGCAAAAATTAGATAGATCTGAAACTCAAGTGGGCCACATGACTGGAAACAGTAAAAAGGGGTTAACTACCATTCAAACCTTTCTAGGCTCATTATGATGTTTATATGCAATCTAGACCATTCATAAAGTGGCCCAAATGCTCATAAGGTCCTTACCATGGGTATGAACTGAAATAATAAAAATATTAACCTGATCCAAAGATTTTGCCGCCCCATGACTCTTTCAATTGTGGGCGTATGATCTCCACTATTTTTTGTTGTGTGGCACACTTGAGCTTTGGATCTACCTCATTTTTGGGCTCATGTCATAAAATAATTTGACAAAACATGTGAATGGTGTGGATTTCTTACAAACACCATAATGGGCCCCATAGTGTTTACCCCATCTGAATCCTCTCGCCATCACACGTTGGAAAAGGTAGTGAGGGGCAATTAGGGCTGTAAATGGTCGGGTTCGGGGCGGGTTTAGCCAAAACCAAACCCGCCCATTTACTAAACGGGTCTAGGTCCAAATTTTCGACCCAGACCCTTTTATTAAATGGGCGGGTCGGGTCGGGTCCGAGTCAGCCCATCAGACCCATTTATAAATGGGTCCGGGTCTGGTAGAGGGAGATCCACCCAGACCCATTTCTAAATGGGCCGGGTCTAATGGGTCCGGGTCTGGATCAAGTATGCAAGCATTTTACAAGGCTTAAAACCGGGTCTGGACGGGTTTGGGCTGGACGGGTCCCTTGTAACATAGACCAAACCCGCCCACTTACTAAATGGGTTTGGGTCGGGTCGGGTCGGGCCTAATATAAAGGAAAACAGACCCAAACTCGTTTAACAAATGGATCTATTCTTGTACCCAGACCCGTACCATTTAACAAATGGGTCAGGTCTGGGTCGGGTCTGGGTCGGGTCCGGGTACCCCATCGTGTCCACTGACCCATTTACAGCCCTAGGGGCAATTTTGTTCCAAAACTTTTGAATAAGCTGTCACAGGGCTATCGTTAGAATTTTTTTTAGAAGTCCAGACTTTTAAGGTATTTGGCAATACGACATGCTAAAAGTCTTTGGCAATACGACATGCTACTGTGGTCGAAATCCCGTATACATTATCGAGGAGAGGTATATAGGTCAAAAGTAACATATAATTCTAGCCAAGATGATTAGCCGTTTTTAAAAACCACTTAGATAATAAGTAGGTTAATGGTCAGTCATCACAGAGAGAAAGTGAAGATTAGTGGTGACGTTTGGATACCACCAAATAAGTTGCTTTTCTTGTTGATGGCAGCAGTTAAGTAACTTATTTAAGATAAGTTAGTTTGGTTAATAAATAATTATCATTGCTTATTTTTTTAAAATCAATTAAGTATTTCAGCATTTTTTTTTTTTTTTTGCTCTTTTACTTTTTCTCCACCAACTAAAACAATAGGTGCTCGTCCATTGTAAATAGTGCTGATTTTTGTGGCAACAGCCGAGCCAAGCATGTAATGGCATACGCATACCTAAATCAAAACCATCCAAATGGTGGGACCTACCTGATACACATAGAGTACCCACGCTGTCCAGTTTTTGAACTGGACAGTGGGGCGGGTGCTCTTGTTTTACCTACGGTGACCATCCAGCTTGCTGGGGCCCACTACGATGCATTTGATCAGTGTCGCCCATCTGGCCTGGATGTGAGTGAGGCTAGCATGTGATGCAGATTTTACCTCAGGTGGACCCCACATCAATCCTCCCTAAGCTTGGCGTGATGTGTTTTACTTATGACATTCATCTGTTTTTCCAACTAGTTTTGGGTGGCCCGGTAGGTAGTGGGGCCACATGTTGTGCACATGAAATCCACACCGCCCACCCTTGTTGGTCCAACCCAAAAATGAAATAGAATCCAATCTCAGATAGACTGCACCTCAGGAAACAGTACTAGTCATTGACACCCACCATTAGTTTGCCCTAATGATGAGTAGCCCATATCCAAGGTGAGCCCTGCATGATGGACTGCCCACATTAAAGGTGGGCCCCACATTTGGGACGGTCCACATTAAAGGTGGCTTCACATGATGGGCAGTGGATATTGATGGTGGGGCCCACTTGATGGATGATCAACATCAAAGGTGGGCCCTACATAATGAACTGTGCACATTAAAGGTCGGACCATAATGATGAATGACCCACATTCAAGGTGGGCCCCACATGATGAACTGCCCACATCAAAGGCGGGGCCCACACAATGAACAATCCACGCCAAAGGTTGGCCCCAAATGATAGATGGTGGATGTGCAGGGATCAAACAGATTAGAGGGATAATTACTTTGATGTTGGAAACAAACAATGCTTTTCTACTTTTTGATTGATAAGCATGTTGTTTACCAAATATATTTATCCGCTGCTTAAGTAGAAATCAAGATAAGTTACTTATCTACTAAGTAGCTTATCTTAAGTAACTTACAATCCAAACGGGCCCTTAATAACTGCAGATCGGCCATCCATGAGAGGGACACTAAGAGGACGGTCTTGATTGATGCATTACCCTGCCATGTATTCTATAGAGAGAAGACAGGGACCATATTCTAATTCTTCCACACTACCTAACATCTGCTAACCACATGTGCCGACATATATCACATCTGACAGCCGGTTCATTTATCAGATGGGTTCCTCATCTTTGCCTAACCATCTAACAATGATGGGGCCCACAATATGAGCGGTTTAGAGCTTGCTGCATGCACCATCTGTGTGGCAAGGCCTTAATATGTCACATGTTGACATGTATGGGTCAAAACCCAATCAGTCTCGCAAGTAATCCGTATGTTAATTGATAATTAAGCACATTTGATTTAAAGGCAAAGGCTTTATTTTTCACTTTTTTAGAGCATAGGAGTAAAATTGGTTTTTTTTTTTTTTTTTAAATTTTTATGGTCGATATTTTAGTACAAGACTTTATAACGACTCTGTTACCGGAAGGGCGGTTATAGGGAAAAAAAAATTTGTGACTCTTAAGGGCCCTTTTGGATACAACAGTAGATAAGTAACTTATTTTAGATAAGTTTGGTTTATAATTAGTTATAAGTAACTTTTTTACTTAAAATTACTTACTCACTTCAGTTAATTCTTTTAGCTTTTTTACTTTTCATAAGTTGATGAAGAGTGGCATCAAGAAAGATGAAAGAGAGGGGAAGGTGATAAGTATGTTGTTTACCAAACATACTTATCTACTTAATAAGTAAAAAGCAAGATAAGCTCCTTGAGGCATAAGTAGCTTATCTGAAGTAACTTAGTATCTAAACGCCCCCAAATTAAGGGAGTGAATACCTGGACGTACCATATTTTTCCCCAAGGATGGCCATATGAAGAATGGTGTTCCCATCTCCCCTTCTACAATGGGAGGTGTCCTCTTCAGGAAAGCGACCAATCGTATGTAGCACTTGGAACACACCGGTCTTACCATGAAGAACGGCCAAGAAGAGAGGTGTCTCTCCGTCATTGTTCCTCGCTTTGATCAGCTGCACATTGTTATCCAACATGCACCGGCACATCTTAACGTTCCCTTGGGCTGCCGCTAGGTGGAGTGGCGTGTTCCCCTTCGCATCTTTCATATCCTTCAGCATTAATGCAGGATTTCTCTTCACAATAGCTACAAGTTTCTCTACAACATCGGTTCGGTTATCAGAGACGGCAATATGCAATGCTGTGTCATCTGATTTGGTGATCTTTTCATTCTGGATGCCGGGTTTCTCCTCGTACAGCTTCAGCACAGCATTCCACTCGCCCGTCATAGCTTTCTCGAACAGTTCCTTAACAGGATCCTCTGTTGTACCCCTGTCGATTTGGATTTCTGCTGAACCGACTTGGGATCCCATGCTTCCTTGTGATGTGGGTTGGATTTGACGCTCGATTTGAAGGTCTGCTGCATCAGCTTGGGATCCCATGTTTCCTTGTGATGAGGGTTGGATTTGAGTGTCTGGTGCACCACCCTGCGATGCTATCTTTCCTTGTGGTACTGGTTGTACTCGACGAATGTTTTGGGTCTGTACCATTTTATACTGGAGGCCGGATCTACTATAAAGCAGTGTAGGATAGGCTAAAACTACAAAACAATTTATATTCGGCATCTTTCCTTTTTTTTGTAAATCAAAACCGTTAATGACATTTATCCACTGGGAAATTCTTCGCCAAAAAAGAACCGTTGAAATCCAAATATAAGGTGGGCCACATCATAGGTCAAAAAATCCCCAACATTCATCCGTTCTCATAAGGGCAATTTGGTCATATCCGAAAATATTGAAGTTACTAGAGTGAGGAGGGGAGACAGACGCCCCTACACGCATGGCATCTATAATTTCCCCCTCTTTAGTCTTTTAATTACAGTATTGCCATCACTATTTTATTTCCCAATATAAACGAGAATTGGGGGCCACCTTCATTAATTTCCGTTATCAACACCGTCCATTAGATTGTTCATGTCCTCCTTGGTCGGGTTCCAAAAAATGAGAGTTATCTGGATTGTAGTTTGGCAAGTGGGCATAGGATGTTTTTTAATGGTGAATATTCATTTCTTACTCTTTTCCTTATGGTGTGGTCCACTTAAGTTTTAGATCTACCCCATTTTTTAGATGAATTCCTAAAATGATACGAAAAAATGGATGGACGTTGTGGATAAAACACCTATATCATGGTTGGGCCTAAAGTGCACTAACCACCAATCACGTTGATAGAGGCAGCGTGGCTTTCGTCGATTGTGTGAGATCATCGACTAACCAAACCCGGTATGGCCTTTAATGTGGGGGCCACGTTGATGTATTAATTCTTTATCCACACCGTCCTTCTGTTTTTGCAGATCATTTTAGGTTACTATCCTAAAAAGGAAGCAGGTCCACTTATCAGTTGGACCATAACATAGCAAATAGTGGTGATAGACCATTAATGGGCCACAAAAGTTTTAATGAAGCCGATATTTGTTTTATCCCTTCATCAAGGAGTGTGTGACCTCATTAACAGATTGGATAGAAAAGAAACACCGCAGAAACATTAATGTCTGTCCTAAGAAGTTTTAAACCATAGGGCATCCTATCACCACTGTCTTGTATGGTACATGGTCCACCTGATTATTGGACGTGCTTCGCTTTTTTTATAATAATCTAAAAAAGTTCTGGAAAAAATGGATGGACGGCGTGGATACAGAATAAATGCATCAAGGTGGGCCCTGTGGTACGGGCCGAACCATCTTGGGTGAACTCCGGTGGATCACCTTCTCAACACTCACTTAATCCTCGCTGGCCGCCAATGCCCAAACCATGTCCCTAGTAGAGGGCGCAAATTATGGGCCTGGATTGACTCTGTTAGATCCATTGTGATTTATCCAACCTGTCCATCCGTTTTTTCCGGCTCAACTTAGTGGTTTATCAAGAAACCCAAGGTTAACCAAGCCTCCAGTGGACCACACCACAGCAAATAAACGCTGTTCATGAGTTTGGGACTTGGCATCCCGATGCACCCATCTCCTGATGCCTGGAATACCGACTCTGATTCGGCTGAAAACGAACGTGGAGCAACCCTGAACCCAGCAGAAATTTCTGTCCCATTAAAAATGGTTCGTCGTGGCTTTACTCTTTTTCAACTATTCGAATCGGACGTGGACACTGTATGAACCCATCCCAACCCTTCGGATAAGTTTCTCCTGATTTCGAGACTATTTGCTTCGATTCCTGTCGGAGTCGTCAATTCGGGCAATTGCATCTCGGGGCTCGGATCGACTTCTGATGTTCGGTATACCAAATCCGAATGGGCTAGAATCAGATGTGGATGCTGCAAGAACCCATCCCGACCCTCCAGATAAGTTTCACCTGATTCCGAGACTGTCTGGTCCGATTCCTACTGGAGTCATCAATTCCGACAATTGTGTCCAGGGGTTCGGTTCGGCTTCTGATGTCAGGTATAGCGGGTCCGAATGGGCCCGAATCGGACGTGGACGCTATAGGAACCCATCCCGTCCATTCGGACAAGTTTCGCCTGATTCCAGGACCGTCTGCTCCAATTCCTACCGAACTCGTCAATTCAAGCATTTGCGTCCCGGGGGTTGGATCGGCTTCTAATGTCCGGTATACCAAGTCCGAATGGGCCAGAATCAGACGTGAACGCTGCAGGAACTCATCCCGACCCTCCAGAAAAGTTTCTCCTGATTCCGGGATCGTCTGCTCCAATTCTTACCGGACACGCCAATTCAGGCAACTGCATCCCGCGGCTCGGATCGGCTTCTAATGTCTGCTATACGGAGTTTGAATGGGCCCAAATCGAACGTGGACACTGTAGAAACCCATCCCGACCCTCCAGACAAATTTTGATAGATTCCGGGATCGTCTGCTCCGATTCTTATCGGACTCGTCAATTCGGGTAACTGCGTCCGAGGCTCGGATGGCTTTTGATGTCTGGTATACCGAGTCCGAATGGGCATGAATCGAATGTGGACGCTGCAGGAACCTATCCTGACCCTCCAAACAAATTTCGACTGATTCCGGGATGCTCCGATTTCTATCGGACTCGTCAATTCGGGCAACTGCGTCCCGCGGCTCGAATCAGCTTCTGATGTCTGGTATACCGAGTCCGAATGGGCCCGAATCGGACGTGGACGCTGTAGGAACCCATGCCGACAATCCGGACAAGTTTAGCCTAATTCTAGGACTGTCTGCTCCGATTCCTACCAGACTTATCAATTCGGGCAACTACGTTCCGCGACTCGGATCGGATTCTGATGTTTTGTATACCGAGTCCAAATGGGCCCAAATCGGACATGGACGCTATAGGAACCCATCCCGACCCTCTGGAGAAGTTTCACCTAATTTCACGACCATTTGCTTCAATTCCTGCTGGAGTCGTCAATTCGGGCAACTGAGTCTCGGGGCTCGGATCAGCTTCTGATGTCTGGTATACCGAGTTCGAATGGGCCCAAATCGGATGTGGACGCTGCAGGAACTCATGCCGACTCTCTGGACAAGTATCGCCTGATTTCGAGATTGTGTGCTCCAATTCCTGCAGGACTAGTCAATTCAAGCAACAGTGTCCCGGGGCTCGGATCGGATTCTGATGTCCGGTATACTGAGTCCGAATGGGCCCGAATCAGACATGGAAGTTGCAGGAACCCATCCCGACCCTCCGGAGAAGTTTCGCCTGATTTTAAGACCGTCTGCTCCGATTTCTATCGGACTCGTCAATTCGAGCAACTGCGTCCTAGGGCTTGGATCGGCTTTTGATGTCCGGTATACCAAGTCCGAATGGGCCCGAATCAGATGTGGACGCTGCAGGAACCCATCCCGACCCTCCAAACAAGTTTCGCCTGATTCTGGAACCGTCTGCTTCGATTCGTACTGGACTCGTCAATTCGGGTAACTGCATCCCGCGGCTCGGATCGGCTTCTAATGTTTGTGTTGGGGTCCCAAAATGTCGAGGTCTTCAAAATGAGGATTACAAATGTGGTATCCATCACATCAGTGAATTTAGGGCTAGTGCATCAGGAAATTCAAACAGGATCCCAATACACATCAGCCTTTACTTAATATAGAAAGTCGACCCTAGGGTGGGCCCTACCTTGATCATGATCAAAACCTTTCAAATTTGGGTTGTGAGTACAATCATGAATAAATATAGCCAGTGCATCAACATTCATCACCAAGAGGGCCACACAAACCCATCATTTGACAAAATTAAAACAAACAGCCAAAACAAACGTCCGTCAACTCATCACTAAATTCGTGGTCAGCGCGTCAAGAAATTCAGGCATTTTTAGAAATGAATTTCAGGACGCACTGACCCTCAGCGCATCAGTAAATTCACCCAGTGCATCGAGAAATTCAGTCAGTTTTCATAAATAAATTTCAGGACACACTAACAGCCAGCGCATCGAGAAAATCAGCGATTTTTAGTGAATTTCAAGATGCACTGACTGCCAACGCATCAAACAAATCAGTCATTTTCATAAATGAATTTCAGGACGCACTGACAGCCAGTGCATCGATGCACTAACCGCCAGCGCATCAGAAAAATCTTCCATTTAAACCAAGTAATTTAAGGGCGCATTGACCTATTTTCTTGATGCGCCGACCTATTTTATCGATGCGCTACACGTGGCGGCTTCCTATTGGCCGAATTTTGGTATTTCTAAATATAAACACCCCTATTGGCTGACTTCAAGCAATTCTTATAAACATCCATGAGCCATCATTAGACTAAGAAAAAGTATTTAGAACTTCATTCAAACTTCAAAACATTGTTCTTCAATAAAAATCCAACTTTAAACCAATGTAAACGAATTAAAACATCTTAGATTCACTACAAGCTTCACCTCTTAGCCCTAGCTAAGAGGTTTAGCCGATCATGATCCAAGAAAACATGAAATCAATTAAGAAAAGCATAAAAAAACTAAAACAAACTAGAAAGAGGGAGTTGTAGAACTCCACAATCCTCTCTCTGCCTCCCACTGCAATAGATCCCTTCTAGGTTAGGTTAGGAAGGATGTAGAGGTCCTCTTTTATAGCACAAATCCGTCTTTTGCTTGGAAACTTCTGAAATTGCGTAACTCCTTGCGCAGCTTATATAGACAGGTCCGATTGATCGGAACATAGTCTTCGATTGATCGGAAATCGACCGATTGATTGTAAAAGAGTCCAGAGAGTTGCTAACTTCTGCTGCTTATTCCGATTGATCGGACACCTTTCTCCGATTGATCCGAGGTATGCCGATTGATCGAAAATATGTCCAGAGAAATCTGGTATTTTTGGTATGTCCGATGGATGGTCCGATCGATCGGGTACCTATCGAAACCTTCTCCGATTGACTGGACACCTACCGACGATCCATCGGAGCTTCTGATTTCTTCATTTTTTCTTATTTTCTCTTTGGATCTTCTTCGCTTGATTTCTTTCTCTCTTTCTTCCTTTCCTTGACTCCTTAATGACCCTTTGAAGTGTCCTTAACGCCCGAATGGGGAGGCTTCTCTCTCATTCCTACAATCACCAAATCATGTATTAGATAGGACTTTAAACATATAAATCGTGCATAATTAGTGATGAAATGAGGTTACAATAAACACATTTAAGAGCTCAACAATATGCTGCTTATGTTGGTTTTTTACGGCCTGCAACCACTCTTTTAAATGGCTCTATAATGTGCACTTCTAAGCAGGTGCATATGCATAACTTGGGGTTAGTGCGAATTTGCACGCACTCCGAGTGTACATGTAGGGTTGCTATTGTATTTGGTTGCATTATGACATGCGTGCATTTGTTTGTCGGATGTGCGCTCGAATTCCACTGTTTCCATATTCTTGCGGATTGTGACTTTATGCATGTATTTACTGACGTGTTTTGTATGTGAAATCCGTGATTGAATGATGCGATGCTTACCTTATTGTGTTACCTGTTGCATGCGCTGGTCTTCTGTTTGATGTTCTTTTGTTTACGTGTTGCAGCGAATCGTGGCGACAGCAGCAGGATCTTCTAGTGAGGCTTCTGGATCGCAATTTTCTAGTTCTTCATCTGCGCAATAAGGGAAAAAGAGGGCGGCTGAAGATACTATTGATCCGTCCTCGGCAGAATGTCATTCGCACTCCTTCGGGACAATCAAATCCGAAGTGAAGGATTTCTCTGATCATATTAAGCAGCTTCCCCATGAAGTATCACTGCGTATATATGTGGATAAAACTGCATCTAAGCCTCCAGCGCAAGGGATTAAAGAGAAATGGTCTGCTTGGTATTGTTAGTTTACTGATGCTTCGAACGTCGTCGAGGCAGGTCCTTCTAGTGCGCGTATCCAACATTCCGGGGATGATCAAGAAATTCAAAAGAAGAGGATGCAATGGAATCGAGGTAAGAAGCCGGTTGAGGAAGTCGATCAGGTGGAGCGATTGCCGTAGCTCGCTGATCCGAAGAATGACTGGATGAAGATCAGCAGGAATAGAAACAAGATTATCGCAACGTATGGTTTCTCCATCGTAAACCCTTATACTGACAGAGTCATTATGCATGAAAAATCTCTTATAAGGTATAGGCCCTTCCCGAGTATTGAGCCGTCCAACGTTCAAGGCCCTTTTCAATTCTACGGAGTTAAAAGGTGGACATATGTTCCTGAGCAGTCGTTGACTACTTTACTGGTTGACGATGGGAGGGAGCAGCGAGTAGGTCTCCCGAGGGAAATGGTTTTCCTTGCGCCTACTTGTGATCCCCACGCTCCTCCTCCAGTCCATTATTTTGAGACAGTGTAGTAAATGTTTCGGCATATGGACAAGACGATGATGTGGGCGACGAGAAGTTTTCGTATGTGAGGCCATCTGAACAAGCGAGTTGGTTATGAGCTGTGGGCAAAAGAGATTTTGATCCGCCACAAGAGAGTTTTGAAACAAGTCGGCCTGTATCGGGCTATCGATGCAACCTCTGAGCATTTCTCCCGAGATCCAACAATTCTTCAAAGTTTCTTGAACTACTGGTCTTTCGTTACCAATTCGTTCCACTTTCTATATGGAGAGATGAGCATAACCTTATGGGACCTCTAGATGATGGTTGGTTTGTCCGTAATAGGACCAGGAATACATCCCAACTGATGAAGAGCTGTCTTCGTCTCGGCTTGAAAGTCCTCGAGATGCCTATCATTTAAAGGCTTGTCTGGAGCTGTTTGCTGAGTTGTCGCAGTTCGACAACATTGTGAAGATTCATTATGATGACTAGTTGATCCACTTCACCCAGAGGATGAAATAATATTTCTTCTGATGCCTTCTTTTGTACTTTGTGTTTTGCGTGCTTTAATTTCTTCATTTCTGACATGGGACATTTCTTTCTTCTTGTAGTATTGATTACAAAGAGTATGAGATCTTGCCAGAAGACCAGGCCTTAATGAGGGAACGTTTCGAACAAAAGTTTCATAATTCGAATGAGCTTACGTCGTCTTGTGAACTGACAGGCTTCTTAGCATACTGGCTGTTGGCAGTTATGTTGCCTAGCTCCAAGAGTGCTGATGGTGTCAGGGTTTCTTACTTCATTGTGGCGGGAGCTCTTGCAAATGGTCATCGATATTCTCTAGCACTGCCGGTGTTATGCAGTCTATATAGGGCTTTTGGCAATATTACTAGTAATAAAGATTAACCTGGGCGAGGGACGAATGTGGCTTACTGCCCATGGCATTTCTTCTGTGGGTGGTTGGGCATATATTTCCCGTGGACATACGGAGTGGATCTCTTCCGATATCTCCACGCTGATCATGCACCTCTTTATCGCTATAGAAAACTTAACATGATAACGCAGTCGTCCGATTGGATAGCTATCAAAATTGGCAGTTGGGCAGAGATTTGTTTCTACCACTTTCCTGTTTCTGACGTCAAAGAGGATTGAGAAGTCATTGACGATGAACATTCCGTGAATACTATTGATATGGAGTTTTTAGTGTCTATTCGTACTGCTTCACTTTCGCTGCGCAAAGGAATAGAGTTCTAGCAGGAACCTTATTACCCTAGCCGATTTGCCAGGCAATTCGGATATGATCAAGGCATTCCGATGACCTTACCAGATGTAACTAAAGTAGCGCGGGCGTACGGCACGGGTCCTGCTCACTAGGAATGGATATGGCATCAACTTCTGATAACGCGAACGGGCACAAGGTTTATGCTTCCTAGTCTTTACCGAAAAACTGGTAGTCCTTATGGCTGGATGAGATGGTGGGTGCATCAATATGCTTTGATTCGAACAACAGCTCCGTTGATGATCCACTCTACATTCCTCCTCCAAAGATGCTAGATATTTTCACTGACGGACCCGGTTACTTTAGAAAATGGACTGAAGCATATCTATCGTCAAGTACTTGTCATAAGATCTCTCTGAGTGTGTCGATTGATCATCGTAAGGAGGATACTGCATTGGATGGTTGGCATACTTTCATAATACCTTTGGTGAAATGGTCATAAGAAGTAGGGTTCAAACAGCTTCTAGTGGTTAGAGGTGATGAGGACGTCGGTCGGTTAATTAGTGAAGATGACCCGATGATGACTGGGCCAGGGAATGAAATATCATACCATGCTGGCGTGAGAGAGCATGCTAGGCAGATTGGAGAGGATAATCGGCAAGGGACTACTATGTCAGGGAATGACACAAGTGTGTCTGTGGCCCCTGGTGCTTCCAGTGTTGAGTGTATGTCGGAGTCACCGGTGGTAACTGAAGTGATCGATACTGATAGTGATACTACTGAACTTCTGGGTGTGACTTCGACACTATTGACTGAGATTACTGAGCCATTCATTGACACGACGATACACACTGTGGATTCCTCGAAACCTGTCATTCTTTTTCTATACTTATCATTTCATTGCATACTTGCTCTGTTCCTTTTGTCGCATATATTGCTATGCTGTTGCTCATAGAGTGCCCGACAATCCTTATTTCGATCGTTTAGACTATTTCGGGCAGAGCATACTGAGAGGTCTACTGTCCCGTATTTCAAAGGTGTTGGCGGCATACACTGGGAGCTAGAGTGAAGGCGTTGGAAGCTTGCATAGGAGTAATCGGGCCTGATGTATCCAAAATGGTTTGTCGCATTTCTTCTTTCGAGGATTCTATTGTGCAGGTTACTATGACTAAACGGATTGAACCTGACCCTATGGCTGAAGAGAAACGGCTAGTGTTGTCTTCTTTACGACCTGTCATAGAGCAGCGAGAACATTCGGCAGTTGATGCTAGAACAACCTTAGAAGATAGTGAGACTCAACGTTGCGGGTGTATTAATCATCTTGCTAATGTCAAATCTGAGATCGTGCGGCTGCAAGTGGAAGAAGCAGCCATAAATCTTGAGGTTGCCCGCCTTGATCTTGTCATTAAGCAGAACTGTGTCGAGGTCGCACAACTCGAGAGTGAAGGAGAGGCAATGTGTAAGTAAATGGCAGACTTAGAAACCGAACTTCGTGATATTCTGAATCCTGCGCTGACATTAGCGGAGGCAAAGGCCACCATGGAGGCAACGTGAAAAGATGTGATGAAGCTCATAACAGGGTGCCTGGAGAAGCTGTAATTATTTACTTTGCTTTTTACAGTCATTGTCAGACAAAAGAAATATTGAAAATTTGTCCTGAATGCCTAACTGTCACTTGTATCTGATGTAATCGACACCAGAATTTGTTAACTATGGGCTTCATGATCCAACATAATGACAATGATTCTTTTGCCAAACTACTGCTTGGTGTTATGTGTTTGAGATTAGCAGGCATAAAATGATGTGTTATGTGTGAATTTTAATGTGAACCAAGAATATTAAAGCGTAAAAAATGGAGAAGTACGTAAAAATAATACTTCCTTTTTTACTTAACCTGTGTACCCTTAAGTCATTGCTTTCGAGAGATGTTCGTGTCATAAGTCCAAAACTTTCATTCAGCTCCACGTTTTTAGGTTTATCTGTCATCCTTTCTGTGGACCCTCGCCGATTTTTCCGCGCTCCCCACACGACGTCTTTCTCCCTTTCCTTTCGGAAGAAGAAGAAGAAGAGGTGCGTGAGTGCGAAATCGCCGTTTGTGCCACTGGCTTGCCTCGTTCTCGAGGACTTCGTTTGGTTGTCGTATTGAGCTGGATGTATTTAAGTGAATTTATATAAGACCAGAGTCGCCACTAGCCAGTTACTTCGAATCTACAGTCGGCTAGACCCCGTAGAAACGTTAGAGAAGGGGATCCGAAGATCCTTTCCTCTAAAATGACTCCTTTTGATCTGCGGCCAAAGATTCAAGGTAAGGGATCACGGTTACAGGGTGGGAAGAGGTTAAGCACCCCACACACTGCCCGTACCGAAGTACGGTCTCTACTTCACAGAATCGATCGAATATTTGAAAGTCTAGTTTAATCCTCGTATATTCTCATGGATGACATGATGCATGAATGCGGGTCTGAACAGTAAGAGTTTCTGATGGGCAGGTTCCAACAACGGGCAAGCCCAGAGCGTACGCTCGAATTGACAGGTGCTTAATGTAAGACGTATGCAGTGTGCTTGAATGATCAAGGTGTTTTATGGTGAAGCATGAATGCAGGTCTGAACAGTAAGAGTTTCTGATGGGCAGGTTCCAACAACGGGCAAGCCCAGAGCATACGCTCGAACTGACAGGTGCTTAATATAAAGACATATGCATGTGTGTTTGAGTAATCAAGGTGTTTGTAGTGAAGCAGGGGGGTTGGAAGGAAAGTAAATGTTGCACTTATGCTAGATGCAAATGAGATGATGCTGGAAAATGAGTAGCTGGGTGGACGGAGGTGTCGCAAGGGTTAGCTTCGAGTGGCTGGATTAAGACTTGGGTGACTTGAGAGGCTTGGACCAGTGGTCAGGCTGGGCTGGACCAGGGTTAGACTCTCCTCACTCGGGCTCTCCTTGGTGGAAAAATGGGCTAAAGGGTGGAGAGATGGACTCAGAGCTCTCGGGCTGAAATGGACTCGAATGGCCTCGAATTGATGTTGAAATGAGAAGGGGAGGGGGGTATTTATAGCAGCGGAGAGTGGCAGCTCTCGTAATTTTGTCCGGGCGGCCTGCCATGGGCCGCCCGTACGGCCGCTCCTCGGTTTCCAGCGAGTACGGCCGTTCCCTCGGGGCTGCTGTTGGACTCACTGGTCGACTCAGTGAGTTGACTCAGCGGGTCGACTCGGTGGTTTGACTCGACGGGTTGACTCGATGGGTTGACTCGGTGTTTTGACTCGACGGGTTGACTCAGCGGGTTGACTCAGCGGGTTGACTCAGTGAGTTTGACTTTTTTGGGATTTTTTGACTGGCCTTTTTTATGGGGGTTTTTCAGGGTGATGTTTAGGACTGGGTTGACTGGGTTCAGGCTTGAACTGGGCTATGGAATGGGGCTGACAAGGGTGAGTTTGGCTGAGTTTGGACTTGGGATTTGGGGGTATGGTCCTCCATTCAACCAGCTATCTCTACCAACAGTGTAGCCGAAGGTGGGGTGTCTACACTTTCTAACCTGCCCCCAGTTATTTCTTTCTGCAGACTTGAGATTTTAATAATATATTAGGGCTTGCTTCCAGTCGTCTTCTTCTTATAAACTTGAGTTTCTCATGATATATTGGGGCTTGCCCCCAGTTGTCTTCTTTTATAAACTTGAGTTTATCATAATATATTGGGCCTTGCCCCCGGTGCCTTTGGCTCGTCGCTTTGCAAGATCACCTCCTTCTGATGAGAAAGGTCTTGTGCTCTAAAGATCCATATAAAATACTGGTCTGGTCGTAATCTTTAACTGTATATTCTTGTCGCAGAGTTCTTCATAAGAGAAAGCTGCCGATATTTTCAAGGTGAAGTGATACATAATAGAATGCCCTGATCATCTTCATATAAGGTTGTGTATATATATATATATATATATATATATATATATATATATATTGTGGACCCTCGCCGTTTCCGCGCTCCCCACACGACGTTCTCTTCCCTTCCCCTTTCGGGAAAAGAATGAGAGGATGATGCGTGAGTGCGAAATCGCTGTTTATGCCACTGGCTTGCCTCGTTCTAGAGGGCTTTGTCTGGTTGTCGTGTTAAGCTGGATGTGTTTAAATGAGTTTATATAAGACCAGAGTGGCCACTAGCCAGTTACTTCGAATCTACAGTCGGCTAGACCCTGTAGAAACATTAGAGAAGGGGATCCGAAGATTCCTTCCTCTAAAATGACTCCTTTTGATCTGCGGCCAGAGATTCGAGGTAAGGGATCACGGTTACAGGGTGGGAAGAGGTTAAGCACCCCACACACTGCCCGTACCGAAGTACGGTCTCTACTTCACAGAATCGAACTAATACTTGAAAGTCTGTTTTAATCCTCGTACATTCTCATAGATGACATGATGCATGAATGCGGGTCTGAACAGTAAGAGTTTCTGATAGGCAGGTTCCAGCAACGGGCAAGCCCAGAGCATACGCTCGAACTGACAGGTGCTTAATATAAGACGTATGCAGTGTGCTTGAATAATCAAGGTGCTTTATAGTGAAGCATGAATGCAGGTCTGAACAGTAAGAGTTTCTGATGGGCAGGTTCCAACAATGGGCAAGCCCAGAGCATACGCTCGAACTGACAGGTGCTTAATTTAAGACATATGCAGTGTGCTTGAATAATCAAGGTGCTTGCAGTGAAGCAGGGGGGTTGGAAGAAAAGTAAATGTTGCACTTATGCTAGATGCAAATGAGATGATGCTGAAAAAGAGTAGCTGGATGGACGAAGGTGTCGCAAGGGTTGGCTTCGAGTGGCTGGATCAAGACTTGGATGGCTTGGGAGACTTGGACCAGTGGTCAGGCTGGGCTGGACCAGGGATAGGATCTCCTCACTCGGGCTCTCCTTGGTGAAGGAATGGGCTAAGGGGTGAAGGACGACTCGAATCGCACTCGGGCTGAATGGACTTGAAGGGGTGTTGAAATGAGAAGGGGAGGGGGGTATTTATAGCAGCGGGCAGTGGCATTTCGTGTAAATATTTTTGGGCGGCCTGCTATGGGCCGCCCGTACGGCCGTTCCTCGATTTCCAGCGAGGTACGGTCGCTCCCTTGGGACTGCTGTTTGGCTCGGTGGGTTGACTCAGTGAGTTGACTCAGCGGGTCGACTCGGTGACTTGACTCAGCGGGTTGACTCGACGGTTTGACTCGGTGTTTTGACTCGACGAGTTGACTCAGCGGGTTGACTCAGTGGGTTGACTCAGTGGGTTTGACTTTTTTTAGGATTTTTTTACTGGCTTTTCTTATGGGGGGTTTTTCAGGCTAATGTTTAGGACTGGGTTGACTGGGTTGGGCTATGGATTGGGGCTTACAAGGGTGAGTTTGGCTGAGTTTGGACTTGGGATTTGGGGGTATGGTCCTCCATTCATCCAGCTATCTCTACCAATAGTGTAGCCGAAGGTGGGGTGTCTACAGATGTCCCTCTTTGGCAGAGGTTGCATGCAACCGAATGCCAAAGCGAGTGGACACCCCACTTCTGACCCGGTCATTCATAGATCATGTTCCGAAATCTTTGCTTGCCTTTGCATCTGTGCCAGTTGGTCATTTGGAAACCGATCACTCACACATACCGCGGGAGTTTGGAGAAAACGTTGCGATTGTCCCTGCATGCGCTACAACCTGGGTACCCAATCGCAACCCTTCCATTCCCGATCGGTACTAACATCGGAAAGGTACAGCAGAGCCTCTGCGTCGACAGTCTTACGAGGTTACTGACCCTGTGATTGATTGTATGTTTGATGTTTTCCCAGATCACTCCAGGAGTACTTGTTTCGCTTGACTGTCAAAGTGGTTAGACGCCCTGCGTCAGATAGTCTTACGGGATTCTACTACGCCGACTTGGACTCAGTCAAGGTACTTCAGGCATCCACGCCTAGGTATGTGCGGGTGGGCTCTTTCCACCCGATCTGCTGGTTTCGATGCTTAGTTTGCAATTCATTCTTTCCTTGATTGTGGTCTGGAATCTTTGTTGTCCTTTGTATCTGAGTCAGTTGATTGTCTGGAAGTTGATAACTCGCACATACCGCGAGAGTTTGGAGAAAACGTTGCGATTGTCCCTGCAGTTTGCTGCAACCTGGGTACCCAATCGCAACCCTTCCATTCCCGATCGGTACTAACATCGGAAAGGTACAGCAGAGCCTCTGCGTCGCTAGTCTTACGAGGATATTGACCCTGAGACTGATTGTGTGATGTTTGATGTTTTCCCAGATCACTCCAGGAGTACTTGTTTCGCTTGACTGTCAAAGTGGTTAGACGCCCTGCGTCAGATAGTCTTACGGGATTCTACTACGCCGACTTGGACTCAGTCAAGGTACTTCAGGCATCCACGCCTAGGTATGTGCGGGTGGACTATTTCCACCCGATCTGCTGGTTTCGATGCTTGGTTTGCAATTCATTCTTTCCTTGATTGTGGTCTGGAATCTTTGTTGTCCTTTGTATCTGAGTCAGTTGATTGTCTGAAAATTGATAACTCGCACATACCGCGGGAGTTTGGAGAAAACGTTGCGATTGTCCCTGCAGTTTGCTGCAACCTGGGTACCCAATCGCAACCCTTCCATTCCCGATCGGTACTAACATTGGAAAGGTACAGCAGAGCCTCTGCTTCGCTAGTCTTACGAGGTTGCTGACCCTGAGACTGTTTGTGTGATGTTTGATGTTTTCCCAGATCACTCAAGGAGTACTTGTTTCGCTTGACTGTCAAAGTGGTTAGACGCCCTGCGTCAGATAGTCTTACGGGATTCTACTACGCCGCTTGGACTCAGTCAAGGTACTTCAGGCATCCACGCCTAGGTATGTGCGGGTGAACTCTTTCCACCCAATCTGCTGATTTTGATACTTGAGTTACAATTTATCGTTTCCACCTGTTCAAATGGTTTCTGTGACCGAGCCTTTTGGCTTTCATCTTTTGTATCTTGGCATGTAGTACGACCGCACTGACACTGGAGTTTAGTTCGACCGTACTTTGAGTGCATTGGATCCGATGATCTCCGGGGAAACCGCGAGACATCGGATCTTATTTGATTTTTGCGTCGGCTCCTACCCAGAGATATGGAAGATCTCCTGGTGTGTTGGAGGCAGAACGCTCTACTGGGAAAATATTTTTTTTGGATTTTCGAAAAGATACCCACTCTGGGGAGTGATACTCCATGGGGTTTTTATTTGCAAATAGGAATATTTTTTTTGTCTTTTTGAAATGAAAATCTGGTCTGCACGTGCCTCCACTAGGGATGCCTGTGGGGTCTTTGGCTAACCAACTTTATTTTGAAAGCAGGTAAACATGATGATTGATGCAATGGATGCTGATGCATGGAGATGCATATGAATGCATGGCTTAGCTCATTCTCTTTCAGTTTGATGATTTTGCTTTTGCTGGTGATGCAGAGAACTTGGAGCTTATTGCTTGCAGGGTTGTGCTCCCTGGGGATTTTCTTTTTAATGCGGATGTTTGGTCAGCGGGTTGGTCAAGATCCCGACCCGTGGTCGATCAGGTCCATCGTCCTAAGATGCTGTTTCTTTGCTTAATGAGAATGTACGAGGATGTTGAGACTTCAAGATGTTCTTCTGGGCATAAATGCGATTGAGGCGGTGCTTGGTTGCCAGCTTTGGTCAAGATTCCAATTTGCAGGCGATTGGATCCGTCATCCCAAATTGTGAAGAGAGTGGAGTTCAAGACTCCTGAAGTGTAGTGCTGGGGATAGTGCCAATTTTTGTGATTTTTACAAGTATTGGGTCCGAATCTTTACCTGAGTGGTCAGGATAGAGATCGGTTATTGAAAACAAAGGAAATATTTTTTTGTGTTTTTGAAAAATTTTGGCTTGCAAGCATGGGAAACATTTTTTTGTGATTTTTAAAGTATTTTCTTTGAAAGCAAGAGAAATATTTTTTGTGATTTTTGATAACATTTGTTTGAAAGTTAGGGAAATATTTTTGTGATTTTTGAAGAGGTGATTTTGCAATGTTTTTGTATTTTTATGATTTTTATGAAATGCAGGGAAAAGTATGGAATTTTCATCCACTTCCAGCTTCTACTGCTGGTAAGGCACCTGATCCATTTTACGTCAGCGAGTAAGATGAGTCTCACACAGTTAAGTGCCGTAGTTTTACATCTTCGGATGAGGAGATTTTGAGGGTTTTCAGTCAACACACCCACAAAGTTGCCTGTTCCTCATGTGCAATGCACATAGACCACGTATCGTCCGACGGACTCTTTCAGCCACAAAATGAGTCACATCCTCACATTTCCCTTAGTCAATCCAGTTTGGGGCCTTACGTTGCTCACAATTCAGTGAGGGTGCGCTCCACCTCCCAACAACCTTAATCCCCTTCATGAGTTTTAGGAACAGGGAACATCCGTCAGATTCAACAGCGACTTCCAAATCAAGGTTGTCTATCACGGTGCGTTCAACACGAACAGGATTGCAGAGTTCTGCCCGCCTCAACCCTTACCTGTTTAACAGATTCCAGACATCTGTACGATTAAGTGTCAGCCATGCCTGGAACAGGTTAGGAAAGAAAGCCCCCGAGAAGTTAATCCCAGTGTAGTTTTAGGTCTTCGGACCATTGGGGATGAATTTGTGCAGTTTGAAATTTTTGGTGAATCATTTTTTTTTGTGTTTTTTGGAAAAAGTTCCAGATTTCAGCTCGAATGATCGAGATTGATGCTGGTTTTTGTGGAAAGCTTTAAAATATTTTTGGTATTTTTTTGAAATAATCCGGGTTATCGAACCTTGATCAAGGCTGATGCCGGTTTTTGGTTGAAAGCGAGGAAGGTCCCCCGAGAAATTAATCCCAGTGTAGTTTAAGGTCTTCGGACCCAAACCTGTATATGCTGAAAATACATTCTTTTTGTGCTCTTTTTTTTTTTGAAATGATCTAGGTCATCAGATCTTGGCCTGAACGGCTGGGACCGATGCTAGTTTTTATTAAAATCCCTCGGGATACTGATCCCGACGTAGTTTAAGGTCTTCGGACCCCGAAACTGTACAAAAGAGTGCTGGAAATGCATATATATATTTTTTGTGATTTTTGAAAATATCCGGCGTCGTCGGATTTTGATTCGAGCGATCAAGACCGATGCCGGTTTTTATTGAAAGTCCCTCGGGATCTTGATCCCGACGTAGTTTAAGGTCTTCGGACCAAATTTTGTAAAAACAAGGCAAACACATTTTTTTTGTGATTTTCCAAAAAACGTTCCAGGCTGTTAAATCTCAATTTTGAGCGGTCAAGATTAACACTGGTTTTTATTAGAAATCTCTCGGGATTTTGTTCCCGACGTAGTTTAAGGTCTTCGGACCCCAAAACTGTACAAACAGAGCATATATTTTTTGTTTTTTTTTGGAAAATGTCCGGTATCAGCGGATCTTGATTCAACGATTCAGACTGCTACCGGTTTTTATTAAAAAGTCCCTCAGGATCTTGATCCCGACGTAGTTTAAGGTCTTCGGACCAAAATGCTGTGCAAGCGATGCTGAAAATCACACTTTTTTTTTTTAGAAAGTGTCCGGAGTCATCAGGCCTTAATGAAGACCGATGCCGGTTTTTATTGAAAATCCCTCGGGATCTTGATCCCGACGTAGTTTAAGGTCTTCGGACCAAGAACTGTACAAACTGAATATACACTCTTTTTGTGATTTTTTTGAAATGGTCCAGGTCATCAGATCTTGGCCTGAACGGCTGGGATCGATGTTGGTTTTTATTAAAAACCCTCGGGACATTGATCCCGACGTAGTTTAAGGTCTTCGGACCACACTATGTGCATGCTGAAAATACATTCTTTTTTATGATTTTTTTGAAATGATCCAGGTCATCAGATCTTGGCCTGAACGGTTAGGATCGATGCTGGTTTTTATTAAAATCCCTCGGGATATTGATCCCGACGTAGTTTAAGGTCTTCGGACCCCTGGTTTCATGGTTGGGCATACTTACCTTGCTTTGTTTAGCTTTTGATAGGGTTGATTGTGATTCGAATGGTCTAGATTGCTTGAGTGGGCCATGTGGGCCCTTTTCAAACTTCAGCTTGACTTTGGAGCACCTATCCTTGACGTTTTGTGAGGCTAAGAAGGCTTTCCATGGTGCAGATGATGACTTGGACGGTTCAGATTGCTCTTTTTAGCCATGTGGGCCTACTTGACGATCAGATCTTGGACTTTGGCCTTCTTTCTTCACAATCGAACCCTTGATGTTGCTATTCGATGACCCATGCGAGCTTTTCCATGGTTTGGATCATGATGATCTAGTCTTTGAGTGGCTCAGATTGCTTGTGGGCCCCTCTTGATCAGTTTTTCTTTTCTTTGACTTGATCAGACCCATTTTGGCTGCAGTACGTCATGATTGGATAGGTGGGGTACCCTCCAGATGATTTAGATTAGCATTAAACGAAATCTGGAGTTGATTGGAGCCTTGGGCGGCCCTCAGAGTGCCATCTGCTGACGTGGACTGTCAGTCTCACCTACCAAAGACTATGAAGCCAATCTAGCGGAGAGAGAGGAAGTGCGTCCGTACGGGCGGCCCACAGCGGGCCGCCCAAGGCTCGCCTCTTGTGCGGTCTGGGCTATCTCTAGTTCGGACATTCTTTTCTGTCCACTGCTCCTGTCCCCACCTGCTTTGTACTGGAGAATTCGATTCCAGCCATGAATCCTCTCTTCTCTTTGTCTTTTCTCCTCATCTTGTCCTCTTCTTGCTTTCTCCTTTCTTGGGCAGCCATTGATGATGGCTTGGGGGCCATTGTGGGAGATGTTGGTGGGTCTCACACTTCAACAATTGGTGAAGACCTTAACGATGGGGGGATGCTTTAGATTGATGGTAGAGATGGAGCTTTGAATGAGGGCATTGATGGGGGTTTAAGGATGGTGGTTAATGGAGCTTTTAATGGCTCTATTAATGGTGAGATGGCTGGAATTTCATATTTGAATGGGGTATTGATTATGGGAGAAATGGATGGTATGGATGAGATGGGGAGATGGGACATAGGTGAGGCTATGCATCCCTTGAGTGTGGGCCACATGGATGATGTGATTGATGGTGGTGATGGGGCTGTGATGGACATAGATGGGCTGATCTCATGTTGCCTTGTAGTACCTGTGAGGAGAGAAAACACTTTAGCAAAAAGGATTGAAGCATTAAAGCAGGAAGAGAGATACTTACCTTCTGGGAGGAATGATCGGGAGAAATGCACTCACGGAAGGTACCCCATTAGTTGACTGGAGGACGTTTATTTTGAAAGCCTTGTGAGATCTTTTTTTTTTGCATATATATGAATAAGGAAAAATGATTTTTTTTAAATATATGTATGCAAATCATGCATGAAATGGAAATTTGTGCCAAGTGCTTGTCTGTCTATGCGTGATTCGGATTTGTGCTTTTAGATGTAGGAATCAGAATATTTGACTCAACCTGATGTCATACTCGATTTTCTTAATTATTCACCGAGGGTCCTGGTCCCCTTAAGATAGTGCGCAATGGTATCCTGGCCCTAGAATTTAGGCAGATCTTGAAAGAATTCTCGACTCATAGATGCCATCCTTGTTTTCATTGAATCTTCATATCGCTTGGATCTCTCATGTACCTGTTTTTTTCATTTCTT
Organism: Liriodendron chinense; assembly: GCA_003013855.2. NCBI lineage: Eukaryota > Viridiplantae > Streptophyta > Magnoliopsida > Magnoliales > Magnoliaceae > Liriodendron > Liriodendron chinense. Next base: position 7,736,542 of record ML058515.1, on the reverse strand, counting down.
AGCCATTATTACCCACAACGCCCTTTCGGGTTTTCGCTGCGTCCGGCTTGCCCGTCATTCTTGCCCGTGGCGCCCTTTCGGGTTTTCACCACGTCCCGGGTATTTGATTGCCTGCCCCTTGGCAGCTATGCTGTTTTTACCCTCAGCGCCCTTTCGGGTTTTCACTAAGTCCGCTGTGTGCCCACTGTTTTTACTTAGAGCGCCCTTCCGGGTTTTCACTCCGCCCTCTTTGTTTAGGCACACATCTCTTTTTTTTTTCTTTTTTTTTCTTTTTTTGGATAACTGTGGTGCCCAGAGGTCAGGAATCCGTCGTTGCCGGCCGATAGTAACCTTTCGGCCCTTATCTTAAGTTACAATGGCAGAGCTGTCGGCCTTAGCTACAGACCCTTCTGAGATGGATGGATGGATAGATGTGTTTCTTTTGGGTCGATTTTTTTTTTCTATTTCTTTCTTTCTTTCTTTCTTTCTTCTTCTTCTTCTTCTTCTTCTTTTGTGGGTTGTGTGCCCCTCCTTTCTTTTCTTTTTTTTTTTTTTGCTCTATTCTTTTTTTTTTCTTTTTTTTTTGGCTTTTGAATCCTTTATTTGGAACACTTATTGGTGGATGGGAAGGGATTCTCAGAGGTCTAAGCCTTGACCTCTTGACTTCAGCTCTACTAATGTAACTCTTGATAAGGTTAGATTGGCTTACCTGTGAGAGATTTTCACGTTATCGGCGTTGATTAGCTCAGGAAGATCCACCCCTCTCATGTTGGTGAGCCTGAGGGCGCTTCTTGGAAGAACTTTTCTGATCCTTGGGCCTTGTCCCCTTGAGTTTGATAGATGTAATGGTGCTTGTTGTAAACCTGATATGAATTTTCTTTCTTCGGCTTCATTCTTCATCAGCACTCATGGTGACATGATTTTAACTCGAACTCGTAGGTTTGTCTTCTGATTTTAAGCTTCTCGAGGAACTCCTTCGTCCTTAGATTCCGAAGGATGTCCCATTGCCAATGTTGATAGCATGTGGGAACCCTTAACAATTGATGATGTCATTCTTCATGAGAATTATCGTGCGAGATCAGAATGTTACCTCCATCCACTTTGTGCTGTAATCGACTGCCACGAGTATATGCGTATGACCACTAGATGATGCCGAGTCGATCTTTCTGTTGATGTAGATACCTTGTACAGGGAATAGCTGCAGCATTGTCAGGTTAAAGTGCACACATGGATTCGATGTGCATGCTGCTGACACTTGAAGTATTTGCTGACAAATTGGCAACAATCTTGTCTTCATTGAGCTGCGAGATTTCTCTGATCATTCGTTTGGTCGCATACTCCAGCATGGAATGTAAGCATAGTCTTGGCAGCATCTTCTTGATAGGCTTGATGAGTTTTTGATCGAGTCTGGATAAGTCTTCATAGGACGCAAGATTGGGAAGTCATGACTTCAAAAATTCGATCATTCTCTGCTTATTTTTCGGGGACAAGGACTCTCAATGCACACTTCCTTATGGGTCTCAGGAGATCTTAGGTTTATAATTTTGAAACTTTTTGAGATGACATCGGCTTTTGGTTCGAACTTTCGAGGAGACCCTCTTAGTTTTGGGAGTCAACTCATCATTTTCCTCATCATTTGGCTTTGTCCAGACCCTTGAGTTTGAAGTCCAACTATAGATCGAAATCTTATGAGTCAACTCCATACTCAAGTGCTTTGACAGACAGACTTGACACTTTTATTGAAAAAGATTAAAAAAAAATTGCTTTCAAAGATTTTCTGGTTTTCTGGATTTTTTTAACTTTTTGGACTTTCTGAAATTTTGAATTTCTTTTTTTTTGAAATATTTGGTGTTTTGGGTTTTTGAATCTTTTGATTTTTTAAAATTTTTTTTTTTGTAAAGGACCCGAGCAAAACGGCGATGTGAACCAGATGTTGCTTGATTCGGCTCGGGGAGCCGAGCACTGTCGACTTTTATTGGCCGTCATGGGGAATACAAACCTGTTACTGCCCTGCACTCCCTCCCCTCAGGAGGCAGGGCCAGAGGGATCAGTAGGCCAACCCTCATTGTTGTGCCCAAACGTCATGGTAGATCTGAAATTGGGCTCCGAGTCAGTGTCGGATGCGATTTCTCCTGGTTCGTCCCCGATGAATTGCAGCTCTTCAGGTTCATCCGGCTGAGGTGGGACCAGAACGGCAGTCCAATCGATCAGGGAAATTCCTGCCCCTTGCTTGCGTCTTCTTTGAGCAACTCTATCAGACTCGATTTGCTTGCTTGATCATTAAAGGTAGAATCCAGTCCATCATCAGGATAGAAAATCCCTGCATTGATAAACTGGATTGGTGTGCAAATGCAAAGATTGCCTTCTTCTTGATGACCCCGTCTTCTTCTGATACTTTTGTGCTTTGGTTTCCTAATCCGAGTAGGCTGACATCGCAGTCTTTTTCTATCCACATTCTCTTGAACTCCCATGATTCAGGTCGAGTCTTGATATTCGAGCCGATAGTAGAAGGTTTGACGCTTGACGGGAAGGAAGACGTAGTTTGATCCGATGGGACATGCGCGAGGGAAGTAATTTGCATTGTGATGGTATGAGACCTCCCCATTAGAGCGTTGTACATCCATGGCTGAGATGATAGGCTCTCGGAGGTTGGATGCTTCTTCCATGAAAAATTGTCTGGGATCGGTAATGATGGTGATCGCCCTATCTCCGAAGATGTGCTTGACCCTTTGGTGAAGATTTGAAGAGATGACATCGATTCTGTGAAACCAGGTCCGATCGGGAAAGAGATGGAATGAAGCTGAGATGTCGAAGACCTGAAGAGTGATGGTTGATGTTTTTGGACCGATCAGAACCTAGACATCAATCTCCCTTTCGACCTCCTCGATAGTGGCCACATAATTGAAGCTGGGGCCCAATTCTGCTAGGGCATGTGGCCTGTTGTCTAAGGAAGGGTCTTCTTCTTGGAGGATGATGGTTGAAGTAGAAGTCGAATAGACAGGTGCGACGGGCAAGTTGTGCCCCTGATTGCTTGACAGAGAGATGGGCAAGCTTTGCCCCTGGTTGATTGATGCTGAGATGGGTAGGATTTTCCCCTGACTCAAACTGAGTAGACCATGCCCCTGGTTTGCTGATGCTGCGCTAGGGAGATTGTCTCCTTGGTTGACTGAGATGGGCTGATTGTGCCCATGCTTAGAAATGGGCGCAGAGAATGAACCGACTGAAGGTGACCCTTGCATAATGACAGACTCTGGGATTGAAATAACCGAGGGTGCCCCTTGCAGGATGAGAGGCTCGAACTCTAAACTAGAGTCGATGGCACGAATAAACTGGAGAGGAGGCTCTTCTTGGCTGACGACAACTGGACAGGCAGGAAGTGCCCCTTGCATTGCAGAGACTGGACCGACTGGAGATGCCCCTTGCAGGATGAGGGGTTCTGAAACTGGACTTGTTAGAGGTGCCCCTTCCCAATCTTAATTAGGAAACTGTGAGTTCCATCTCGGTTGTTGCTGTTGTTGTAGTTGTCCATGCTGAGGGAGGAATAGTGCATCTTCGGTAGAGGCGACAAGATCATCTTCTTCCATTGGATGGGAGATGAGGACACTTCCGTTATCATTCTCGTATTCAGCAGTAGGCTCTTCTTCCACTATCGGTTGCATTGGAGAAGCCTGATGAGGCCACCAAGGGGAGATCATCCCAGCCCTTATTCCGGCTTCGACTTGTTCCCCGGTGCGGATGAGTTGGCTGAAGTTCGCATATGGATGTGAGACAAGGTATTCAGAGATACTTGGATTTGCCGAGTGGACGATCATGGAGATTTGCTCCTCGTCGTCGAGGGAAGTCTTCATTCTAGCGGCCATGGCCCGCCACCGTCCAACGTAAGCTGACAATGTTTCATCACTTCTTTGCCTGAGAGCTGCGAGGTCCGCTCTCCTGGGTGCCATGTTAAGATTGTATGCAAACCTGTTGATGAAAGCCTGGGAGAGCTGCTCCCAAGTCCTAATGCGATGGCAGTCTAATGATGTGTACCAGTCTAGGGCATCGTCTTTCAGGGACTTTTGAAACAGACGGATCAACGCTCCGTCGTTGCTTGCCATGGCCTTTAACTCACCACAAAATGATCTCAAGTGGTCTATAGGACACCCTGTCCCATCATATCTTTTAAATTTTGGTACTTGAAAGCCTTGAGGTACCATTGCATCGGGAAATGGACAAAGGTCCCTGAACTTAGTGGATGGAAGATCCACCCCTTGCTGCTTTTGCAACTTTCTCTTCATCTCTCGCATCTGCTCTTGGAGTTGCTCTATTTCAGAGGGACCAGATGAAGGAGATCTTGCCCCTTGCCAGGACTGAGATGGCCCCCTTTCATAATAATTGGTGTCATTGATGCTCCTATAATTCCTGCTTGAAGGAGGTTGGGCCTGGTAATTACTCCCATTGTAGGGACTTTGTTGGACTGGAGCTGAGAAGAGAGATTGCGAAGAAATCCCAGTCACAGGAGAATATTGAAATTGGTTGGAATTCCCATTGGGGAGAGATTGTTGGAATTGACTGGGATTTTGGGTTGCGGGATGTGACTGAAAATGGCTCTTGTTTGCAGGAGGATACTGGAAGAAATGCCCTGAGGTCGAGAGTTGTCCTGATTGAGGACCTTCATTAGGAGAGTATCGAAAGTCCTGCGCCACCCCTGATAGTTGTGGTTGAGATGAACTGGAGGCTGGAAGAGATGCTTGTTGTGGTTGTTGAACTGGATCAGCTTGATTGCTAGCTGTTGAAACCTGGGCTTGTGTGAATCGGAGAAGCATTTCCTGCATGGCCTTCATGCTTTGTTGTAACTCTTGGATGCCAGAAATTGACATGGATTCACTCGAGTTTAACAGTGGAGAGGAAGCCTCAGGTATAGGGAATGAGAGAGCCATGTCGATTTTGTACTGGACGTGGCAGGGTGATTTGGTTTGGAGGAGTAATGGTGGGAAGCATGCATTACTTTTTTTTTGGGTTTTGGGATTTTTTTTTTTTTGGTTTTGGGTAGAATGCTATGCAGATGAGGTTGTATGAGGACTAATGACTTTCAAGTATGGGAATGATTCTGTTTTTCAAGTCGGATCACAACTAGTGGGACTAGCTTGTCCCCAGTGGAGTCGCCATTCTGTGGACCCTCGCCGTTTCTGCGCTCCCGACACGACGTTCTCCTCCCTTCCCCTTTTGGGAAAAGAAGGAGAGGATGATGCGTGAGTGCGAAATCGCCGTTTATGCCACTGGCTTACCTCGTTCTTGAGGGCTTTGTCTGGTTGTCGTGTTAAGCTGGATGTGTTTAAATGAGTTTATATAAGACCAGAGTGGCCACTAGCCAGTTACTTCGAATCTACAGTCGGCTAGACCCTGTAGAAACATTAGAGAAGGGGATCCGAAGATTCCTTCCTCTAAAATGACTCCTTTTGATCTGCGGCCAGAGATTCGAGGTAAGGGATCACGGTTACAGGGTGGGAAGAGGTTAAGCACCCCACACACTGCCCGTACCGAAGTACGGTCTCTACTTCACAGAATCGAACTAATACTTGAAAGTCTGTTTTAATCCTCGTACATTTTCATATATGACATGATGCATGAATGCGGGTCTGAACAGTAAGAGTTTCTGATAGGCAGGTTCCAACAACGGGCAAGCCCAGAGCATACGCTCGAACTGATAGGTGCTTAATATAAGACGTATGCAGTGTGCTTGAATAATCAAGGTGCTTTATAGTAAAGCATGAATGCAGGTCTGAACAATAAGAGTTTCTGATGGGCAGGTTCCAACAACGGGCAAGCCCAGAGCATACGCTCGAACTGACAGGTGCTTAATTTAAGACATATGCAGTGTGATTGAATAATCAAGGTGCTTGCAGTGAAGCAGGGGGGTTGGAAGAAAAGTAAATGTTGCACTTATGCTAGATGCAAATGAGATGATGCTGAAAAAGAGTAGCTGGATGGACGGAGGTGTCGCAAGGGTTGGCTTCGAGTGGCTGGATCAAGACTTGGATGGCTTGGGAGACTTGGACCAGTGGTCAGGCTGGGCTGGACCAGGGCTAGGATCTCCTCACTCGGGCTCTCCTTGGTGAAGGAATGGGCTAAGGGGTGAAGGAGGACTCGAATCTCATTCGGGCTGAATGGACTTGAAGGGGTGTTGAAATGAGAAGGGGAGGGGGGTATTTATAGCAGCGGGCAGTGGCATTTCGTGTAAATATTTTTGGGCGGCCTGCTATGGGCTGCCCGTACGGCCGTTCCTCGATTTCCAGCGAGGTACGGTCGCTCCCTCGGGGCTGCTGTTTGGCTCGGTGGGTTGACTCAGTGAGTTGACTCAACGGGTCGACTCGGTGACTTGACTCAGCGGGTTGACTTGACGGTTTGACTCGGTGTTTTGACTCGACGAGTTGACTCAACGGGTTGACTCAGCGGGTTAACTCAGCGGGTTGACTCAGTGGGTTGATTCAGTGAGTTTGACTTTTTTTAGAATTTTTTGAATGAATTTTCTTATGGGGGGTTTTTCAGGCTAATGTTTAGGACTGGGTTGGGCTATAGATTGGGGCTTACAAGGGTGAGTTTGGCTGAGTTTGGACTTGGGATTTGGGGGTATGGTCCTCCATTCATCCAGCTATCTCTACCAACAGTGTAGCCGAAGGTGGGGTGTTTATATATATATATATATATATATATATATATATATATATATATATATATATATATATATATATATATATATATATATATACAGGAGATTCCCAGCCTTGACTTATCTTCATATAGATTAGAAGAATAATACAATGATGAGGAGGGGACCCATGATAGAATACAGAAGCTGAATATATATAGCGATGTTCTGATCCTCTTCATACAGAATTGTGTGCATGAGTATCAGAGATTGCTAATAATAGAATGTCCTGGTTGTCTTCATATAGAACCATATTATGTATATATAAGAATCCATCAATTTTGAAGCATTTTCCTATTAAACAGAGGAATGCCAGAATAGCAAGATAATAATAAGAGAGCCTGCGATGAAGATACAATAATATGAGGATGTTGTGCTTCGCGTAGACTTCCTATCAGATATTTTCTTCTGGTTTGATTGATTCGATAAGAATACAATAAGTCATGTTGATGATTCATAGAGTCGGTTCCCTGATATTCTTTAACCATGGTACCTGTCATTAAGAAAAGCTCTATGAACATTTTATATTCATATACGTAACAGTATGATATGACTAAACATGTGAGTGAGTCTGAAGTATGGCATGTAGATGAAATAGATGCATGAATGAGCATAAGTATATCCTTGTCTACTTTATAACCCTTAGGAAATGGAGTCCTTGAGCGAATGTTCTTCCTAAGTGATATCTATTAGAGCTGTACTGGCCGGGGCTCTATCAAACCCTTCCATCTTCAGACTGACGATGCCTTGATTTATCATCTTTTGTATATTTCCTTTCAGAATGAAGCATTGCTTAGTCTTATGGCCTATGCATCTGTGATATTCACAGTAGTTGGGATCATCCACGCGTCCTACTTCCGTTAGTCGAACAGACTTTGGGAGTCACAATTTTCCTTCTTCGATTAGCCGCTCCATAATTGGGATAAGGTCTTTAATGTCAAATGTATACAATCTATTCTTTTCGTCTCACTCACTGATTGTCATGTGTTACGACTTCTGAGGTTCTTTGCCCTTGTCTTGTGTCTTCATTACATTGGTCTTTGTCCCCTGTCCTGGATTCGGTCATTTTTTATTCCTAGGGTTCTTTCTTGTGTCAATCCATGTCCTCTTTCTTGTTTCGTGTCTCGACTTTTCTGCTTGAGACAGTGTTTTCGAAATGGATTGCTCTATCATGCGAACCTCTGCAGCCAGGTTACGAGGGGTGAAAGAGATATTGCCTAGCAGTTCGTATGGGATCATGGAGTCTGAATCCGACATATGCGCATTTGTTTGTTCGGTGTGGATCTGTTGTCTTACTTCAACTACATTGCGGGCTGCCCCCGGTGCTACTTCTTCCAACTGTCAGACAGGGGGAGCGATACTGGGGGTCATTTTCTGTGAGATCAAGATGGCTAAAGCCTCCTAAACCTCTCCCATTTGCCTGGATGAATCCCTATGGGCTTGGACCAATTCGCTGATTTGCTCTCAGATTGCCAACAATTCAACGTCGTGTCTTGCCAATTCTCTTTCTTTGACGGCCTGTACCATTGTTGTTTGTACCAGTCTTTTTTCATGAACTAGTGGTATCGTAGCCGCTATTGTCACTAACGCTGACGTAACTCGACTGGTTTCTTCTGTCATTAGCTTAATAGTACCCTGGTTGATCAGTCTCTGCACTTTCCCTTTCAAGATGAGGCATTCTCCTGTTTCGTGTCCCAGGATTCGATGATATTTATAATAATTGGGGGCATCCACTTGCCCTACTTTCTCTGGTCAAATCGGTTCTGGCAATTGCAGCTCTCCTTCTTTGACTAGCCGTTCCATTATCGGAACGAGGTCTTCCAAGTCAAACGAATAACATCCTTCTACCCTGCCCCGTCCGACGATCGTCATCTTTTTTTATTTTTGCGGCCCTTTGTCTCTGGCTTGAGTTTCTGCTGGTTTACCTTTGATCTTGTGTTCTGGATGCGGGCGTTTTCGATCTTTCAAGGTTTTGCTTTTATCGACGTAACTTGATGTGACCATTGTTCCGATCCCACGCTTTGGTCTTCGACCTTGAACTATGTTCTCAGCGCGGCTCCTTCTACCATATGGGCCTTTGTTGCTAAGTCCCGGAATGTTGAGAAATTGTGTCCGGATAACCTGAATGAGATCATTGCGTCCATGACTTGCGTACACATCTTGACTTGCTTAGGCTCACTAGGTAATTCTTGGCATCGCGCCGCTATGGTTCCCCATCTGTCAATGAACTTTTCCACTGACTCTCCTTGCCTCTGACGAATCAAAGCTAAGTCCGTTAGTGAAACTTCTCGTTCGGTGGTGAAAAACTTAGAAATGAATAATTCCTGCATTTGATCCCAGGTCCTGATAGACCCTGCGGGCAGTGATATGTACCACTGGAACGCTCTGCTCGTGAGCGTCGAGCCAAATAATCTGAGACAATATTGGGGGCTTGTGACAGGTTGCTCATCATTTTCATGAACTGGGCCATGTGTTCCTCCGGTGATCCTCTGCCATCGAATCGGTGGAAATCTAGACGTTTGAAGTTGTTAGGAAATGGAACATCATCAAGCTCGAGCAAATACGACACTCGATACACATATTTTCCTCTCTTCTCCTTTTCTCTCTCCTGACACATCAGGTTTGCGACTGTCTGAGACAACTCTTCCCTCGTAGCCTGAGATGGTAGTGGCGGTGCACGCTCGAACGCAACGTTCCTTGGGCGAATTTGTGGTTTTGCGGCTATTGGTTCTCCTGTTGCCTCCTATGATTCTCCCAGTGGTTGTCCAATAGGAACGGTTGGGCTTCTGACTGCCCTCTGGGTGACTAGAGCCACCAATGATTCTTTTATCTCTCTTATCTCTCTGGCTGTGTCTTCCTGGACCTGAATGATCTCATCTATTTGCTCTTGTATTGGAGGTAACTCTGCTTCTCGCTCTCTCGCCTCCCCTTCTACGACTTGCACCATTGCGACCTGTACTCACTGTGGCCTAGCCCTGGTCGTGGTGGTTTCAGTAGAGCATCTCTTCATTGCAGTCTTGGTCAATTCTTGGATAGTAAACTGATTCGGTATCTTGACTGGTAGCGCTATTCCTGTCATTACTGGGAAGTCGGCAACGACGAAGGAGAATTCTAGTCTAGGTACACGGTAGCTCTATTGGCATTGTGGGTTTCATCCCTACAAACTGGCTTCCACTGTTTCCTCACACTGCTCTGTGTCTTCACTGTTTCTGCTCTGATTGAAGTCACTTGTCTGTTTTCAGCCCTCGTTGGTGATTGGCGTCTCTAGACAAGTTGCCAATCGGCTTCAGGAATTGTTGTTTCTACTATTGCAAGGTGATGAAAATAAAACCCCCTAGAAGCTAGGAAGACCATAGTGCTACCATTTGTATAGTCTTGATGGGTGATTCTTCTCTCTCTCTCTCTCTCTCTCTCTCTCTCTCTCTCTCTGCACGGTCATACATGCATTAGAACACCTCACGCCTTCGAAAAGGAGAGAAGACGTGACCTTACCAATCGTAATATGGCTCAACGATCGACAGAAATATATAAGTATAAATCATATGCATGCTACGCGAACTTTTGAAATTCTTTTAGAAAACTTTTTGAAATTCTTTTGCCTTAAAAATGAAGGGAAAAATGTTCTCGTTGAGAGTCGCTAACATTTCTCCTTATGGTAATCTTTCTCATGTATACGTCTATGTTTGTAAATGATTTATCTTAGAATATTTCTTTACTCAGAGATAACCAGAGATTCAGGTAGGTTTGATCCCCAGCAGAGTCGCTAGTTTGTTAAAAATAGAAAAATGCTCAATATGACAGTTTTTCCTATGTTTCGTTATTCTGGGGTTCTGAGTATAGAGACATTCGTAGACAATCACAAGCAATCACAAAGTATACACGAGAAACCACCGCAGGGTAAACTTTATTCCAAAGATTCCAAGATCTTTTATATTTCAGGCTGCGAACTAGTCACGAACCCTTAATTACATCAATGGATGATCACCCTTGATTAAAAGGCAAAAGTAAATGCATGCATGTATCATAAATAAATTAAATAAAGCATTAAAAGAGTATAAATATAAATAAAGCACAACATAGACAACACAGAGATTTTTACGTGGAAACCCTTGCGGGAGAAACCCACGGCACAAAGCGACAAGATTCCACTATGAATGCAGTTATACAATAGATGGAATATTAAAGAGATGGAGCCCGAATAGATCGAGCAAGTAATTTAAATCATTAGGGATTATAGTCTTGAGTTCACGGTTATAGAGACTAAGTTTATGATTTCTTATGGACCAAGTCATTGCTAAGACCAGTTAGATGTTTGTCCTATGCTCTTTCGAGTGTTCCTTGTTGAGAAGTAACCAGGATTTTAACCGAGTCATGTATCTCAGTGTCATCTGGCGTTTCTATAGACAAAATGACTTTCAGGAATACACTCCACATTTTCCACTTAGTGCAACCAGTGCCAGTGACCATCTCAGGTCCGGACAAGTGACCTGCTGGAATGCACCATAGTTTCTTAGTGCAACCAGTGCCAGTGATCATCTCGGGTTCAAACGGGTGACTTGCTGGAAGGCACCATCGTTTCTTAGTACAGCCAGTGCCAGTGACCATCTCAGGTTTGGAGGGGTGACTTGTTGGAAGGCACCATAGTTTCTTAGTGCAACCAGTGCTAGTGATCGTTTCGGGTTCGGACGGGTGACCTGCTGGAAGGTACCATAGTTTCTTAGTGTAACCAGTGCCAGTGACTGTCTCAGGTTCGGACGGGTGACCTACTAGAAGGCACCATAGTTTCTTAGTGCAACCAGTGCCAGTGACCGTCTCAGGTTCGGACGGGTGACCTACTGGAAGGCACCATAGTTTCTTAGTGCAACCGGTGCCAATGACCGTCTCGAGTTCGGACGGGTGACCTGCTGGAAAACACGCCGCTATTACCTTAGCTACTCAATTGACGGATCCTTCTTTGGATAGGACGCACATCAACTGGTCTTAGTGTTGAAGTATTTCAAATGTTTTAGAACTTTTGATTGTGGTTTTCAATGATAACCATAGTCCCTTTGATTTAGTTTCGTATCTCGATCCGGAATGAATAAAATTCATTCTATGGATGCAAATGAATACAAAGTAAATATGCTTGATGCATGTTCAAGAGAGGATCGCATTGATATTTAGTGTATCATATGAATTATGCATTTGATTCGGTTAATCTGTGTTGTGCATGTCTTTAATTTGATCGTGTTATTATTAACAATTGATGTTTCGACCAATCGGGTCGTTGGGAGAAACTGTGTTGATCTATATTTCTTCAAGAAGTTCAAATTCGATAGATTAGATCGGCTATTTTTTATGCCTGCGAATGGCTAAGTATTGGGTCTGATAAACACCTATTTATGCCAATTTCTGATAGACGATAGGGATCGGTTGTAACGCCCCCAAAATTCGACACTCGAGCATATAAACTCAAATTCCGAAATCAAGGGTGTTATGTAAATAATGAATGAATCTTTCACAATCACAACTGATATTTTTCCTTTCCATTCACAAGGTACCAAATATATAAAATCGAATTAAACCAAGCTTTGAAAATTAAACTATTAATTAATGGGTTTATGAAATTATTCCAAACTATCTAAACTAATGGCCATCTAATGGGCCTTATAACATCAATGCTTTCAAACCAAAAATCAAAATAACTAATTCAAAAAAAAATATCTTCTAGAGTATTCCCTCATCTGGAACCGCTTCCTCGAAGTCCTCTAAATCATCACCTATCACTACCGTTAATCGCATAACACTGTGTCAGCTATAAAAGCCGGTGAGCATTCTCATATAGTTTAACACATGTAATTCGATGTAGAAAACCCACATGACCATTAAAGTACAAAACACTACAATTTCAATAGTAATTTCATCCAATCAAAATCCCTTAAACATGCACGTGATGCATGGTATGCAAGTATGCTTCAACAATCTCAGTACGGTTATCAGTAGAACATCCAGGGCCAGTTTATAGTCGGGCCTACACTGTTTCACAACTGCAGAGTTGGTCTCTTGTACACATCAGGGAACTCACCCAACCTGCCAAAATCATCTGATATCCACCGAGTACGCTAGTATTGTATCTTGCACACACTAGGGAGCTCAACCAACCCGTCCACAATCGATGAACTATCAGAAGGGTATATTGCACACACAGGGCGCTCAACCAGGGACTGTTGCACACACTTGGGCGCTCACCCAAACAATCATCAATGGGCCTATTGCACACACCAGGGTGCTCACCCTACGGTACTAACTGGAGTTCACAATCGTGCTATGCATGAATCAAATCAATTTCCTAAACATCTTTCCAGAATAATTCAAAATAGGCTCACGCATGTACAATTCAAACCAAGTATTAAAGTCATATGAAAACACAACTTGTAGAGAATACAACACGGAAATCGATATAATTCTTAAATCTGCCCATATAAAACAATTTGAACCTCCAAACAAAGAAATTTAAAATATAAATAAAAGAATTTAAAATTCTAAACCAGGTGGAAAATATATGAGAAGAACACTCACCGTTTCAATCTTTCTTTCTTCTTTCCTTCTTCTTTCTTCTTCTTCTTCTTTTTCTTTCTTCTTCTTCTCTCCTTGCTGCTGGGATATTGTCCCAGAAATCTCTCTCTCTCTCGCTACAAAGCCTCTTTCTCTCTCTACTCGTACTCTCTCTCTCTCTCTCTCTCTCTCTCTCTCTCTCTCTCTTTCTCTCTCTCTCTAACGTCTCTCTCTCTCTCTCACTCTACGTTTTTCTGGGGAGGGGAGGGACGACTACATGTTCTTATATCCCACAGGTACGCTGGAGGTGGCGTATTGCGGACGACAGCTTCAGACGGACGTAGTTGAGTTTGAGTGGGAGAAGGAAAGATCAAGATTTCGGATCTCCCTCTACATCAACACTTGGCATCATGTAAACCGTTAAAACCATAGGTGGGGTCCACGAAAACAATCCCTTAAAATTTCAGGGACCCATGCGTAGGATCGGTCCCGATCTTGAGCGTTTTATTTCGTTTAGTTCTAGGTTTTAACAGATTTTGCGGCCCACTCTAATCACTGATTACAAAGCTAAATCCTTCCCTTAGTAGACCCAAGAGAGAGCTAACAATGGATGGAATGAATTTTCTGATGGGGTCCACCGTGATGGACGGTGTGGACGACCAGCGAACCAGCGGACGCTGCTGCCGCACCGTCGAACGAAGAAGACGCTTCCTCTTCCGCTGCGCATGCGGTCAACGCACGTTGACCGCGGGTCTAACGTGCACGCAGTGCACATGGGTCCCACAGTGATGTATGTGAAAAATCTACTTCGACCATCATGTTGGCCACATGATTTTAGGGTATGACGCAAAAATTGATGTAGTTCCGAGTTTAGATGGCCCACTTATGGCCTGATTTCTGATTAGGGTATTTGTAGGATGATCGGAGGGCTGAAATTTGACGTGTATGGTTAGATTAGGTCTCTAAACTATTATATGAAGTTTTACATGAAACGGATCGTCAGAAACTGGTACACTTAAAATCATCTATATAGATTAAGTTTAATCAGTGGTATTTTTCGTATTTATGGTGAGTTTTGATAAATCTGTCACTTCTACACTGATCTAGGGTTTGTGTTGAGCAAATTTAATAAAGGGTCCTACATGAATTCTCTACAAATTATTAATTTATCAATATAATAATCCACATAATTTATTAATTAATTAATTAATTTGTTACTTTAATTATTTTCGAAAACTTAGGTTATTACATTCTTTCCTCCTTAAGGAAATTTCGTCCCGAAATTTATTTTAAGGTAAGTTAAAGTGTTTCACAATATAATGAAATGTATAATCGAATGTATATATGGAATATAAATATGAAGTGCTTCGCACTATAATGAAAAAGAATTTCGTCTCGAATTTACCTTATTGGTCGAATAGCTGTGGGTACTTTTCTTTGATTTCGTCTTCTCGTCCCACGAGGCTTCGTCTTCTCCATGATTGCTCCACTGAACCTTGATCAGGGAAATCGTTTTGGTTCGAAGTATTTGGTCCTTTCGGTCCAAAATTCGTATTGGTTGCTCTATATAGGTAACGTCTTCCCGTATTTCTAATGGTTGCCAATCAATCACATGGGATGTGTCTCTTTCATATTTTCACAACATACTCACATGAAATACATTATGCACGCTCGATAATTGTGGCAGTAGAGCTAGTCGGTACGCCACTTTTCCCACCTTTTCCAGTATTACAAAAGGTCCAATGTATCGTGGTGCAAGTTTTCCTTTCTTCCCAAATCGCATTACCCCCTTCATAGGAGAGACCTTTAAAAATACATGCTGCCCTTCGAAAAATTTCAATTCTTTTCTGCGATTGTCGGCGTAACTCTTCTGTCGACTCTGTGCTGTGCGGATTCGGTCTCTTATGATGTGTACTTTCTCCAAGGTTTCTTGTACTAATTTTGGCCCGAGTAGACATTTTTCTCCGACCTCGGCCCAACAGCTCGGTGATCGGCAGGGTCTTCCATAAAGAGCTTCGTATGGCGCCATTGCGATGCTGGCCTGATAACTGTTATTATATGCGAATTCAATTAAGGGTAAGTGATCATCCCAACTTCCTTTGAAATCTAGGGCGCATAACCGAAGCATATCCTCGAGTATCTGGTTTACCCGCTCTGTCTGCCCATTAGTCTGAGGGTGAAAGGCTGTACTATAATCGAGTGTAGTTCCCATTGCTTTCTGAAAAGTTTTCCAGAATCTAGATGTGAATCTTGAATCACGGTCGGAAACAATCGATACAGGGATTCCATGCAGTCGTACTATTTCCTTGATATAAAGTTTACACAATTTATCCATCGAGTATGACATACAGATCGGTATAAAATGTGCAGATTTGGTTAGTCTATCGACAATCACCCATATCGCATCGTGGTTTCCCTGGGTTTTCGGAAATCCCGTTACGAAATCCATCGTAATATGCTCCCATTTCCACTGAGCGATAGGTAATGGTTGTAACAACCCTGACGGTTTCTGATGCTCAGTCTTCACTCGTTGACATGTGAGGCATTTAGATACGAATTCTGCTACGTCTCTTTTCAGGTTATTCCACCAGTATTGTCTTCGTATGTCGCGGTACATTTTTGTGCTTCCCGGATGGATGGTAAATTTTGATCGGTGTGCCTCACTCAATATTTCCTCCTTTAATTCTGTGATGTCTGGGACGCATAATCTTCCTTGGTTTCTAATTCCTCCGTCTGTTCCGATATTCCAGTTGAGTGTATCTCCTTTTGATGCTTTCGTGATTTTAGCTTGTAACCATGTGTCATGTTTCTGAGCTTCTATAACTTTGTTCACCAGTGTAGGTCAGACTACCAAGCTGCTAAGATAGGAATTTTCTCCTCCCGACTTTAGTTCAAAATCATAATCCTTTATAGCATCGATCATCCTCCATTCCTTTATGGTCATACAAGCTGCAAGTCGATGATTCTTCCTACTTAATGAGTCGGCTACCACATTTGCCTTGCCTAGGTGATAACAAATATCAAAATAGAAATCCTTTAAATACTCTACCCATCGCCTCTGACGCATGTTGAGTTCTTTCTGGTCGAACAGATACTTCAAACTCTTGTGATCTGTATAGAGCTCAAACTGCTCTCCGTATAGATAATGCCTCCATATCTTTAGAGCAAACACCACTGCTGCTAATTCTAAATCATGAGTGGGGTAGTTTCTTTCGTGATTCTTCAGCTGCCTCGATGTATAAGTGATAACCTTACCTCCTTGCATAAGGACACATCCTAATCCTTGGTAGGACGCATCGGTATATACCACGAACTTCTCTCCTTCAACCGGTATTGTGAGCACTGGAGCAGTCGTCAGTTTTTCTTTTAATTCACGAAAGGCTTTCTCTTGCTCTTCTTCCCATCGGAATGGTATCCACTTTCCAATTAAGTGAGTCAATGGTTTTGCGATCTTTAGAAACCCCTCAATGAACCTTCTGTAATATCCTGCTAGTCCCAGGAAGCTGTGGACTTCTGACGCATTCATGGGCTGCTCCCATTTCACCACTGCTTCAACTTTAGAAGGGTCAACCAATATTCCTTTTTCCGACACTACGTGGCCCAGGAATTTCACTTCCCTTTGCCAGAAATCACACTTCTCAAATTTAGC
This sequence comes from Liriodendron chinense, assembly GCA_003013855.2. Classification (NCBI taxonomy): domain Eukaryota; kingdom Viridiplantae; phylum Streptophyta; class Magnoliopsida; order Magnoliales; family Magnoliaceae; genus Liriodendron; species Liriodendron chinense. Next base: position 7,719,692 of record ML058515.1, on the reverse strand, counting down.
ATATAATTGATGATCCTTAAGAGTTTGCAGACAAATTCGCAGATGTTCCTCATGTTCTTCTCGCGACTTCGAGTAAATCAAGATGTCATCTATAAACACTATGACGAAATGATCCAAGCAGGGTTTGAAAACCCGATTCATTAAGTCCATAAATACTGCGGGGGCATTCGTCAGCCCGAACGACATCACTAGAAATTCATAATGTCCGTAACGTGTCCTAAAAGCGGTCTTAGGTATATCTTCCTCTTTGATACGAAGTTGGTGGTACCCTGATCGTAAGTCAATCTTGGAAAAGTACTGGGCTCCCCTCAATTGGTTGAATAGGTCGTCAATTCTGGGCAGAGGGTATTTATTCTTGATGGTGGTTTTGTTTATCTTCCTATAATCAATACAGAGTCGTAGGCTACCGTCCTTTTTCTTCACGAACAGCACAGGCGCTTCCCATGGTGAGACACTGTGTCGAATGAAGCCTTGCTCTAGTAGTTGTTCGAGTTGGTCTTTTAATTCTTTTAACTCAATAGGTGCCATTCGGTATGGTGGAATCGATATAGGCGTAGTTCCCTGCAGCAGGTCGATGCAAAAGTCTATTTCACGATGAGGCGATAATTTCAGCACTTCGTGAAATACTTCGTGAAATTCATTCACAATAAGGATGTGATCCATGCCGCCCTTTTGGGTTTCATCATCTATAAGGATTGCCAAGTTTCTTAATTCATTCCATTCTTTAGTTCCATGGAATTATACGCTCGGTTGTCCGGAGACTGAGAACGTTACTGTTTTCTTGAAACAATCGATTTTGGCATGAAACGCAGCAAGGAAGTCCATGCCCAAAATCATTTCGAACCCTTGCATTTCCATTACAACTAAATCGTCCAATAGTTTCCATTCCCCAATGGTGATGGGACAAGATTTACATACTTGACTTAAAACTACTGATTTCCCTACGGGTGTAGCCACCACAAGTTTTTCTATTAACAGTGCAGTAGGTAAGCCTAATAATTTGACGATAGATGTGGAGATAAATGAATGAGAGGCGCCGGAATCAAATAAAGTTTTCACCGGAGAGGCATAAATGAGTAAAGTACCTTCCACCATATTCCTGTCTGCGGCTACATCGGCATCAAGATTTTCTTCTGACTCGTCTTCTGGAGGAGCTACAGCAAAGACCCGTCCTTGTGTTGCCTGACGTACCGCTTGACCATTTAACTTGTTTGTTGTTGTGGTTGCGGCCTTACTTGAGTCTGGGGGTAGGATGGCTTTGGCTGCGAGGTTTTGGGTGTCAAATCAAATGGTTGTGTCCTTGCAGGAGTTTCTTTTATATATGGTACATGATTGATGAATCATAACCGTCCATCTTATGGGACTTACTGTACATGGACCACTTCACATAAATAAACGGTGATGAGGCTTCCTCCTTTCGGTATTTACTAATTGCCGTTTGTTATTTCCAAGTCTGCTTGAGGACCACATGGACACCTACTGTTGTAGGAAAGCCAGAATGATTTTGATCCCTACTCTCTCTCTCTCTCTCATGTGAAAAATGTGATTATTGCATGGCGGTCCATGAAACAGGCCAAACTCAAACTTATCAGTCCATCCTAACCATCCTAACAATGCTTTAAAATGGACAAAAGTGATAAGGTAAAACGAAAGAGATCCAACCATTGATGTAGAGGAACCCATTGTGGACTGATCATGTATTTCAAAAATCATTTCCGTGGATGACTGCAACCATACAAAGCTGTGAATGTTTTGGTTGGTTAGGATCATCTAACTAGGGTGATCTTGAAATGGTGGACCACGAATAGTAGATTGTACTTGATCTAACTATCCTAATTAATATCTGGATTCTCCATAAGACCAATACAACTCATTAGCTCCGGATCGAATAGGGTGCAAACTAGTTGTCCATGATCATTCCCATGAGTTTAGGGGCACACATGGAGGGACAGATTAATTGAACTGCACGTGGTATTGATTAGATGGTTTGGATCATCTGATCTGTCTGAGCACAGTGGGAAATTAATTAAGTGGGGGTTGAATCAGATGAACAATTTCGATTGATGATTAGGCTGTCCACATGCACCCATTCCGACCCATGTGATTTTTTGGGCCCACCCACTATAGGACTTGCTGAATTAATAACATGGGATCTTGTGCTTGAAAGGCATGTGCACAGTAAATGATTTCCATCCATCAGGTGGGCCCTACCATGTAGAGGCTTGGTCAAACACAGTCAGGAAACTCATCATGTAGAGCATAGTCTATGAAACAAAAATAGATGTCTAATGCAGGTTCTTTCTACGGTCCATTTCTTTGTGTGCTACACTACGGCCCACCCAATGAGTGTATACTGCCCCCTTTTTCTCGTCAGGTCATCATTACTGTGGGGTCCAGAAGGTGACCGAATCAGATATTCTACATGTGAACTGGTTTTTTGCACAGTTAGAGGTGAGGTGTGAGTGAGAGGGAGAAGAAGACTCGTTAATAATCCATTTAGAAAGAAGACTAGCTGAAAAGCAACAAGAGACGGAAATTGGAGACAACTCATGCCAAAGGAATAGAGAAAAATAAATAAATAAATAAATAAATAAAGTGGAGAGTAAGGTGGATCCTCTTCATATAGCCGGCCGAATGAGAGACCGGATCGACTACAACGGTGTGTAGGTTAACGTAGTCCTACAAAGGAGTTAAAAAGGTCATTTTGCAATGTCTGTACTCGCAGCCGTGGCATCTCTACTTGCATTATACAGTTGCCACTGAACTTTTCTTTTATTACAAATGTAACCCAAAATCAGAAAAATGCAAACACCAATTCAAAATGGGGCCCACCATCATGTATTTCATCGATTAACAACGTTCATCAGTTTTTTTGTGTTGTTAATGATTATCTTAAAAAACAATTAGGTAGATATGCATAGGTTTTTCATCCCAACGGTGGACTAATTTTCGACCCTTAAAGAAAATCATAGGAAATCATAAATATGTAGTCCATGTTTTCATGAGATTTAAATTTTTTTTTTTTTACACATTTTTTATTTTAACCTGTTGATTTGATTGGAATGAACAAATGATATATATATATATATATATATATATATAAAAAACTGCGGACCTGTCGGTTTTTTTTTTTTTTTTTTACCGGTGTTAATCGGGTAACACGATTTTACGTGGGATGCTTGCCGTCCATGAGATACTGTTTCTAAATCCAAACTGTCCATCCATTGTTCAATCTATTTTGTAGATAAATTCTTAAATATGTCATAATTATAAATAATAGGTGGACCACACCATTCCTAAGAGTGGTTATTGACAATTGGATGGTTACGGTGACAAAGTTTTTTTTTTCAGGCCCACAATCATGATCTTGATAGATCTAAGTCGTCCAAATTATTTACCGTGTACTTTTTGGCATGAGGGAAAATTATTCTGATACAAGTAGTACTTTGGTCTCAACGGTGGACTAATTTTGGACCATTAAAAAAAATTGTAGGAAATCACGAATCTATGATCCACGTTTTCATCGGATCTTTAAATTAAAGATTTTTTTTTAATTTCCTAATTTAATCCAATGAATTGATTAGAAAGAACAGATGACACTAAAAAAACCGTGGGCCATACGTGCCTTAAAATGAGCCACTTGCTAGTTTTTTTATTTTTTTCCAGTGTTTATTGGGTAACACGATTTTATGTGGGATGCTATATGTGGTCGTCCCTGAGGTACTGTTTCTAAATCCAAACTGTCCTTCCATTGTTACATCTATTTTGTGGATAAATTCTCAAATATGACATAATTATAAATAACAAGTGGACCACACCATTCCTAAGAGTGGTTATTGACAATTGGACGGTTACGGTGACAAGGTTTTCATAGGGCCCACAATCATGATCTTTAATAGATCTAAGTCGTCCAAATTATGTACTGTGTACTTTTTGGTATCAGGATTGAAAATTAGTTTCATACAAGTAGTACTTTGGTCCCAACGGTGGACTAATTTTGGACCCTTAAAAGAAAATCGTAGGAAATCATGAATCTGTGGTCCACTTTTTTTATCGGATCTTTATTTTTTTTTTTTAATTTAATCCAAAAAATTGATTTGACGGAACAGATCACAGAAAAAAAAAAGTGGGCCATACATGCCTTGGTCACAGTGGTTTGACAGGTTTTGGGTCCAGTGTCAATCGGGCAAAATCGTGTTGCTGTGACACTCACAGTGTGTGTTCGTCCTTGATGTATATTTTGTAAATCTAAGCCGGCCTTCCATTTTTCCATGTCATTTTGTTGGCAAATAAATGTTTTGGTTGCTCGGGTGAAGTTGTTGATGTGTGGATTTCATTCAAAGCCTTTTGTTGTATGGAAAGTCCATCTAATATCTGGATATGCATAATTTTTAGCATAATGCTTTAAAATGAGATATGAAAGTGGATGAACCAAATTGATGTATGAAACAGACATCATAGTTAGCCCCATAGGTAGGGATGCACCAACCCTGATGCATATGGTTATCTGTCATGATGTCGCTGGGAAGCGGATTGCGTATCAGTACGCTTAGCGTACTAAGTAAACTATGCAGGTCCATTATGATTTATGCATTTTATCCGCTCCCCGTTCATCCATTTTAGCAGATATGAAGCATATAAAAATCTTAAATGGACCACACCACAGGAAATAATTCTGTTGAATTGAACGAATACTGTTGAAAAATTATTAGGGGCCACAGAAGTTTTGGATCAAGTTGATATTTTTTTTATCCTTCATCAGTGTCTGCGTGATCTTGTGAAAAAGGTTTCAACGGTGGAAATCATTATACCCACCGTTTTCTATGGTATGGTCCACTCGAGTTTTGGAAATGCATCAATTTTGGCTTCAACCCCTTAAATGAGCTGGAAAAAGTATGGACGGTGTAGATAAACCACATACATTTAAAGTGGGCCCAACTAGGGCTCTCAATGGAGCGGGTCAGATCCGAGATCCGATTCACTCCGAATCCGTATAATGCCGATTTGGATCTTAGAATAGGTCCAATTAGTTAAATGGACCGGATTTGGATCTTAAAATAGATCTGATTACCTAAATGGACTGGATATGGATTCACATGAACATATCCGAGTTTGATCCGAATCTGATTAAGATCCGACTCATTGTCACCTTACTGTATATGTTATATTCATGCTGGTCATCCGTTTTACAAATTATTTTAGGCCACGTCCATACCATAGTAAATAGTGGGATTTGCATCATTTTTCTACTAAATTAAATATATTATATTATATATTTTATATCATATTTTTTTTAGATTTGCAATGGGGGTGGATTCGTACCTAGATCCGACCCGAATCCGATGGTTATATAGATTTTGGATCGGAAATAGATCTAACAATCTATAAATGGATTGGATATAGCTATCACCTTTTGGATCCGAGTTGGATCCGGATCCGTCTACATATATATGGACTTGGAGCCGGATCCAGTTGGATCCGATCCAGATCCGACCCATTGAGAGCCCTAGGCACAACTGAGTTTACTCAGCATGATAAGAGCGCACTGACTAACACAGGATGCAATCCGATTTTGTTGTTATACGTGGGTATTTGGGGACGTTGTACCTAGCGAGTTTTGGTATTGAAATGACGTCATCACATTGTGTGTGCCCTACCATGTTGTATGTGTTGTATCCACACCATCCATCCATTTGGAGGGATCATTTTAGGGCACGAGCTAAAGAATGAGGCAGATCCAAATCTCAAATAGACCCCACCATATAAAAAAGTTGGGATTGAACGCGTACCATTAAAAACTTATTTCAGCCACGGAACTTTTCGATCAAGTTGATTTCTGTGCTTTACCTTATTCCATGTCTTTTTTTTTAACTTATAAACAGGTTGGATCTCAAATAAACATAATGGTGTGCACTAGAACTTTGGATCTGCCTCATTCTTTGTCTAATGCCTTGAATTGATCTCTCCAAATGGATGAACGGCATGGATACAAGACATACATCATTATGGGGCACACAAAACGTGGTGACATCAGTTCGGTAGCGAGTACGCTACTGTCTGTGTCCCGGTAGGGGAGCGGATTAGCTATTACCCTGGTAACACATCAGTGGGTGTTACGTTAACCATGCAAGGGCCCACCTTGCTGTATTTGGTATATATCTACACCGTCCATTTAATTTTTCATATTAGTTAATGACAAAATCCCAATTCATAAGAATATGCAAATCTCTGGTGGACCATACCAATAGAAACAGTGATTAATAAGTATTAATACAAGTTTTTGTTGGCCACGAAAGCTTTGTATTGATATGATATTTATAACTTCCCTTCGTCCATATCTTGTTGAAATTCTGGAATCAGACAACACTTCTTCGGAGGGTTGGGATGGCTTCTTGCAGTGTCCATGTCCAATTCGAGCCCATTCGAACTCGGTATACTGGACATCAGAATCCGATCCGAACTCAGGCTGCAGTTGCCCGAATTGATGAGTCCGGCAGTAATCAGAGCAGATAGTCTCCGAATTAAGTGAAACTTTTTCGGAGGGTTGGGATGGGTTCTTGCAATGTCCACGTCCAATTCGAGCCCATTCGGACTCTGCATACCGTACATCAGTAGCCGATCCGAGCCCTGGGCCGTAGTTGCCCGAATAGACGAGTCTGGCAGGAATCAGAGGAGATGGTCCCTGAATCAGGCGAAACTTCTCTGGAGGGTCGGGATTGGTTCTTGCAGCGACCACGTCCGATTCGAGCCCATTCAAACTTGGTATATCGGACATCGGAAGCTGATCCGGGCCTCGAGGCGCAGTTGCCCGAATTGACAAGTCCGATAGGAATCGGAGCAGACGGTCCTGAAATCAGGAAAAACTTCTTCGTAGGGTTGGGACTGGTTCTTGCAACGTCCATGTCCAATTCAAGCCTATTCAGACTCAGTATACCGAACATTAGAAGCCGATCTGAGCCCCGAGTCGCAGTTGCCCGAATTGACGAGTCCGGCAGGAATCAGAGCATATGGTCCTGGAATCAGGAGAAACTTCTACGGAGGGTCGGATGGGTTTTTCCAGCGTCCACTTCCAATTCGAGCCCATTCGGACTCAGTATACCGGACAACGGAAGCCGATCCGAGCCATGGGGCATAGTTGCCTGAATTGACGAGTCCGGTAGGAATCAGAGTAAACGATCCCATAATCAGGAGAAACTTCTTCAGAGTGTCAGGAAGGGTTCTTAAAGAGTCCACATCCGATTCGAGCCCATTCAGACTCGGTATACCGAACATCAGAAGCCGATCAAAGCCCTGGGCTGTAGTTGCCCGAATTGACGAGTCCGGTAAGACTTGGAGCAGAAGGTCCCAGAATTAGGCGAAACTTGTCCAGAGGGTCGAGATGAGTTCCTGTAGGGTCCACGTCCGATTCGAGCCCATTCGAACTCAATATACCGTACATCAGAAGCCAATGAGCCCTAGGGCGTAGTGCCCTAATTGACGAGTCAGGCAAGAATCGGAGCAGACGGTCCCAGAATCAGGAGAAACTTCTTCAGGGGATCGGGATGGGTTCTTGCAGATTTAATGTCCGATTTGAGACCATTCAGACTCGGTATACCAAACATCAGAAGCTGATCCGAGCCTTGGGACGCAGTTGCCCGAATTGACGAGTCTGGCAGGAATCAAAGCAGACGGTCCCAGAATCAGATGAAACTTCATTGGAAGGTTGGGATGGGTTCTTGCAGTGTCCACGTCTGATTCGAGCCCATTCAGACTCGGTATACTGGACATCAGAAGCCGATTCGAGCCCATTCAGACTCGGTATACTGGACATCAGAAGCCGATTCGAGCCCCGACGCGCAGTTGTACGAATTGACGAGTCTGGTTGGAATCGGAGCTGACGATCCTGGAATCAGGTGAAATTTATATGGAGGGTCGGGATGGGTTCTTGCAGCATCCACGTCCGATTTGAGCCCATTTAGACTTGGTATACCATATATCAGAAGACGATCCGAGCCCCGGCGCGCAGTTGCACGAATTGACAAGTCCGGTTGGAATCGGAGTTGACGATCCCAGAATCAGGAGAAATTTCTATGGAGGGTCAGGATAGGTTCTTGCAGCATCCACATCTGATTTGAGCCCATTCAGACTCGGTACACCAAACATTAGAAACCAATCCGAGCCCCAGGGCGCAGTTGCTCGAATTGAGGAGTCTTACAGGAATTGGAGCACACGGTCCAAGAATTAGGCGAAACATCTTCGGAGGGTCGAGATGGGTTCTTGCAGTGTCCATGACCTTTCCGAGGACATCTGGAGTCGGTATACCGGGCATCAGAAGCCGATCCGAACATCGGGGTGTAGTTGCCCGAATTGACGAGTCCGGCAGGAATCGGAGCATATGATCCCAGAATTCGGAGAAACTTCTACGGAGGGTCAGGATGGGTTTTTACAGCATCCACGTCCGATTCGAGCCCATTCAGACTCGGTATACTGGACATTAGAAGCCGATCCGATCCATGGGACGCAATTGCCCGAATAGACGGGTCCGGCAGGAATCAGAGCAAACAGTCCAGGAATCAGGTGAAACTTCTTCAGAGGGTCGAGGTGGGTTGTTGCAGCGTCCACGTCCTTTTCAGGGACATTCAGACTCGGTATACCGGGCATCAGAAGCTTATCCGAGCACCAGGGCGCAGTTGCCCGAATTAACGAGTCCAGCAGGAATCGGAACAGACAATCCTAGAATCAGGAGAAACTTCTACGAAGAGTCAGGATGATTTCTTGCAGCGTCTGTGTCCTATTTTTGCCTATTCGGACTCGGTATATTGGACATCAGAAGCCGATCTGATCCGCGGGGCGCAATTGCCCGAATTGACGAGTCCGGCAGGAATTGAAGCAGACGGTCCCAAAATCTGGCGAAACTTCTATGAAGGGTCGGTATCGGTTCTTAAAACGTCCACGTCCGATTCAAGCCCATTCGGACTGGGTATACTGGACATCAGAAGATAATCCGATCCCCAGGGCGCAGTTGCCCGAATTGACGAGTCTGGCAGGAATCGGAGCAGACGGTCTCAAATTCTAGCAAAACTTCTACAGAGGGTTGGGATGGGTTCTTGCAACGTCCACGTCCAATTTGATCCCATTCGGACTTGGTATACCAGACATCAAAAGTCGATCCGATCCCCGGGGCGTAGTTGCTCAAATTAACGAGTCCGGTAGGAATCGGAGCAGACGGTCCCGGAATCAAGTGAAACTTCTTTGGATGGTCGGGATGGGTTCTTGTAGCGTCCACGTCCAATTCGAGCCTATTTGGACCCGGTATATCAAACATCAGTAGCCGATCCGAGCCCCGGGCTGTAGTTGCCCAAATTGGCGAGTTTGGAAAGAATAGGAGGCGAAATTTGTCCAGAGGCTCAGGATGGGTTCTTGTAGCGTCCACACTTGATTCAAGCCCATTCAGACTTAGTATACCGGACATCAAAAGCCGATCTGAACCCCGGGGCGCAGTTGCCCGAATTAACGAGTGCGGTAGGAATTGGAGCAGACAGTCCCAGAATCAAGTGAATCTTCTTCGGAGGGTCAGGATGGGTTCTTGTAACATCTACATCCGATTCGAGCCCATTCGGACTCGATATACCGAACATCAAACCATATAATTTGAGCCCATTCAGACTCAATGTACCGGACATCAGAAGCCAATCCAACCCCGAGGCGTAGTTGCCCAAATTGACTAGTCTGACAAGAATCGGAGCAGATGGTCCAAGAATTAGTTGAAACATCTTCGGAGGGTCGAGATGGGTTCTTGCAGTATCCACGTCCTTTTAGAGGACATTCAAAGTCAGTATACCGGGCATCAGAAGCCGATCCGAGCCCCGGGGCGCAGTTGCCCGAATTGACGAGTCCGGCAGGAATTGGAGCAAACGGTCCCGAAATTAGGTGAAACTTCTTTGGAGGGTCGGGATGGGTTCTTGCAGTATCCACGTCCAATTCAAGCCCATTCGGACTCGGTATACCGAACATCAGTAGCTAATCCGAGCCCCGAGCCGTAGTTGCCCAAATTAACGAGTCTGGCAAGAATAGGAGCAGACAGTCTCTAAATCAGGCGAAACTTGTCCAGAGGCTTGGGATGGGTTCTTGCAGCGTCCATGTCCGATTTGAGCCCATTCAAACTCGGTATACCGGACATCAGAAGCCGATCTGAGCCTTATGGCTCAGTTGCCCGAATTGACGAGTGTGGCAGGAATCGAAGCAGACGGTCCCGAAATCAAGTGAAACTTATTTGGAGGGTCGTGATGGGTTCTTGTAGCGTCTACGTCCGATTCAAGCCCATTCGGACTCGGTATACTGAACATCAAAGGTCAAAATGTCACCATATAATGTATTAACCGAGATCGTGTTCTCTGGTATGGTCCACTTGAGCTTTGGCTCCATCCTTTGGCTCAATATCTAAACTAAGATTGTAATACTGATGGATGGTGTGGATAAACCACATACGTTCACAGTGGGCCCTAACTGTGGTGAGTATGGTACCGTTGAAGTTACTTTCCCCTAAAGCAATCCTGAAATGGATTAGGGGAGACCTGTGACTTACCTTTAATGGTACATCACTTACCATAGGGTCCACCCTAATGTACGTATTATGTATCCACTTTGTTCATATGTTTTTCTAAATTAATTTAGGGTATTAAACAAAAAATTAAACAAATCCATTAATGAGGCAGACCCTACGGTATTAACAGCGGTAATTAACCAATAATGACCTTTATTAGGCTAAAATTTTTTTTGATCAATATTATATTTATTTTTTCCCTTCATCATCGCATATCTGACCTTATCAATGGTTGGGTGTCAATTAACAATACAAAAATATTAAATTGTGCCTTAGGAATGTTTCAATGGTAGTAAGTTGAATCACTTGGTATGGTTCGCCTGATAATTTGATTTGCTCCATTTTTTTTAATAAATCCATGAAATGATACTAAAATACAACTGGAGGGTGTGGATATACAATACCTACTAGATGGTGGGCCCCGTTGAAAGCGGTGCACCTTCTTAGGTGAGGACTAAGTATCACCTAGTAAAAGGACAGAGATGATATATTACTACTTGAACGTCTTTTTTCAAGGGACCCGCATCGAAAACTATGCATCTTTCAACGTACTCCGTGAGCTGGACAAACTGCATGTGTTATATCCACTCCGTCCATTCTTTTTTATAATCAGAGAAGGCCATGATGCCGAGAATAAGGTATATCCAAAGATTAAGCGGACCATACCTCAAATAGCAGTGGGTTTAATGATAAACATAATGATTCACATTGTGGACCACCTGAGATTTGGATCTATCTCATTTTTGGGCTGAGGAATAAAAATGATTTGAAAATAGAATGGAGGCGTGTAAATGACACATACATCATGGTGGACCCCGTATGGTAGGGACCGCACCGTGTTGTGTAAGGACTAGGTCTCACCAAATAAGAGGTGTCATGAATACTGCCCCTGTACGGATTTTCATGAAAAAAAATGCAACTAAACTTCAATGCCAACCTCTGTGGGCCCTACCATAATGCATGTGTTATATCCACGTCATCCATTCATGAATTGAACTTCTATTGAACCAAAATCAATACATAAACACATATTTCAGATCCAATCAAAAGATAAGAACTTCTTGTAGTTTAGTTCTAAATAAACACTTAGGAAATTTAGTTTGTAAGATCCTCTAGCATCCAACATATCATGATAGATCTAAGATCTCTACAACCTAAAATCCTATCAATTAACACCCCATTAAGCAATCTCAGCAGTCGAAACATCCCATGTAAAAGAAATCACAAGAGATAGAAGATTAACTAAAAATACTAATTTTATTTCAAACTAGAACTAGAAGTGTTCTTCATTAAACCAAAAGTACTTTGAACTAATTCGAATTAAGCATTGCAAACAACCATAAGTTTCATTTCTTAACCCTAGCTAAGAGGTTTAGCCAACTATCAATAGGTTAAACTAAAACTCAAAGGAAAAACTACTAAAAATATAAAAAAAAAAACCCGATTCGGAGGAGTTGTAGATGCTCCACAGCGATCCTCTCCACCTCCCACGACTTCCCAAGCCTTCTATGATACCTTAGGAATGAACCCTAGGTGTTCTTTTATAATATAGGAGTTCCACCGACTCAGAAACTTCCAGATTTGCGTAGCCACTTACGCAGCCTATAAAAATCGGATATTGTAGAACAAGCCTGCTGGAGTTCTTCAAAATTTGCACTGGTTGACCGGTCTTGACTGGTTGGACCAGTCTGTTGGGTGTCCAGAGAGTGCACAAGAGAGGGGGGGCTATGGCCGATTGGTCTTGACCGGTCGGACCTGTCCAGGCCTGGTTCCAGCGACCTATACAGGGGGGCAGTGAGGTGGCTGACCAGTCTAGCCCTCTTTCTTTCCTTTCTTTCTCTCTCTTCTCTTCTTCTTTCTTCTTCCTTCTTTGGCCCACCTTGGATCACCATCAAGGAGCTTCCAAATGCTATCTTTTAAGCATCAATTGGTGAAGTTCCTCTCCCATTCCTACATCCACAAAACATGCATTAGATAAGACTTTTAGACATGCAAATCATGCATAAAACGTGATGATATGGATTAAAAAATGTATAATTTAGGAGCTCAACACACCCCTCAACCAACATTTTGCTAGTCCCAAGCAAAACGTGTGTGAAACAATCCACTTCTCTGTAAACTCAATTCTCTCTTGGAAACTATGCTTCTATAGACTTTAAGACTTATAAGTGCAAAATTCAGAACAACTAAGTGATGAGAAATTGAAGTCCTAAGTTTTCCAAACATAATAAGTGTTCACATAGAATCCCCACTGATTTATTGACAAATAGACGAATCCAAACATGTATAGTCTAATGTGCATTGTGCATATACATCTCATGACTTTCCAGGATCACCTTCTTCATAAATCAGCTAAACAAAAGATCTAAAAGTATACAGATCAACCAATTACTTATGATAGGAATTTGCTTTACTGTTCCTTCGATGGCTTTCACACTACTTCCCATTTCCAGCTTTAGTTAAAAGTAGACCATCCCCTGGTTGGTAATAGGTAGCCCTTTTTGAAATTTTTCATAAATATTCAATAAATACCATATCCTCATTTTTTTATTTTCTTTTTTTATACTTTAGATAGGATTTTTAAAAGTCCATATCTTTCATTCTTTTCTCTTCTTTTTTTTCACATGAACAAGGATTGACAAAGTTCCCTGGCTTGGTTCCTAAACACTTCAAATCTTTAGTCTAACCAATATATTAATTCACTAATCCCTTTAAACCATGAGAATCCTATAATGTGTAGACTCAAAAGTGTTCAAATGTTTTATCGATCATACAAATAGGGAGATTCACATATAAAACTATTATGTTTAAGTTAATTTAGAGATTTCAAAATCATATCAGTCTATCTTTCATCCTTTCATACTTATGACATCTCAAGTGTATAAAAATAAAGTTTTCCAAAAGAGTTCTGATATTTCAGAAAAATTGAAAATTTTTCACAAATCTTGTTCGAAATGTCACAAATTGCTAGATTCTAAGAATCTCACCCCGAACAAAATCTTGCATTGTCCTCAATGTAAAAAGATATGCAATGAGCAATACTATGAGAGCAAGGATAAAATAAAGGAGAGTGAGAACGAGAGTACCTGAGAGACTCGATCATGGAAGTCTATAACTCTAAACAACTAAATAATTTAAACTAATAAAAATATGCTCTACCTCCATTAGACTAGGAGGTCAATCTTGATAACAAGATCATCCAAAGGAATGAAATTTAGTAGAATTAGTAAGCGGAGTAAAAGATTTTTCAGTAATATCATCCACCATCCTGTTTCAGAATACACATGGGTGATGCTTGTTGTTCTAATCTATTAAAAATCCTGCTAAAAACGTTCAGCGGGTTTTTCAAAGTTATCACCCCATGTGTTAAGAAAGGAGAATTTCTTCAGTTGGAATTCATCAAATATGAATCTCCTTTCCAACTTGTCTAGAAAAAAATTATTCAAGTAATGGTTATCCCAAAGATGGTGCACTTCGGTCTAAACAAACCAAAGTGATGTGGAGGCTTGAAATTCTTCTTCACAAGTCGTTATGGTCTCCACATTTTCAGATTCTACTGGTGCTTCCACTATTAATACTTCGGTATTACACTCCGTGGAAGGAGTCTTTTTGGGCACTGGTGAAATTTCCCTTAAGGCATTGACAATGTTACGAATCACAAGATCATCCCAATCTCCAAAATATGCCAAACACTCTTCTAAAGTGTATGAAATTTTAACCTTCTCGGTCACTTATGTAGGTTAGAATACGTCCTCAACCACTACACTTTCAGAAATCGGCCTCTCCATAGGCAAATCAAGCACCAATTCATCAAATTCCTGCATAACAAAATTGTTCAAGTTAATGATTGGTGTCTTATTAATTAAATTTTCAGATTTTGACTCTTCCAAGGCTTCATCAATATCTAAAATTACTTCTTCCTTGGAATGGGCCAAGCAAACTTCCAAGGTTTTGAAAAATCTAGTTGAGGGTGGCTCATCATCATCCACAATTGTATCTATGAAATTAATCATGTGGATCTCATCTTCATCCTTATCCTCATTCTCTTGTTGTTTTTGCAAATGAAACACATTCAACTTCATTATCATGTTTCCAAAGAATATCTTCATGACTCCATTCCTACGATTGATTATAGCATTGGCGGTTGCTAGGAATGGTCGGCCTAGAACGACGATAACTTGAATATATACATTTGTAACCGCTTGTGTATCCAAAACGATAAAGTCTACTGGGTAGTAGAACTTATCAATTTGAACTAACACATCATCAATTACTCCTCTCGGTATTCTAATGGAGTGATTCGCAAGTTGTAAAGTTATCTTGGTAGGTTTTAATTCACCAAGTCCAAGTTGTTCATATACCGAATAGGGAATCAAGTTAATACTAGCCCCTAGATCGAGAAGTGCTCTATTGATTTGAAAGTTTCCTATCATGCAAGAGATTGTAGGGCTTCCGGGATCTTTGAATTTGGGGGGAGTGTTTTGTTATATGATAATACTTACTTGTTCTGTAAAAAATGCCCTCTTGTGCACGTTTTGCTTACGCTTTTCGGCACATAGATCCTTTAGAAATTTCGCATACGAAGGAATTTTCTTGATTGCATCCAACAAGGAAATGTTGATTTTAACTTGTTTGAAGACTTTTATGATGTCCTGATTTTCACTTGGCCTTTTTGTTGAGATAAGACGTTGGGGGAATGTGGCCACAGGTTTATACACACGCTCCGGCTCTTCATCTTGTGGAATATTGCTCAATTCACCTTCACTCTTAGAATCAGTCAGATCATTAGGCTTTGCGGCCTTTACCAGTTCAGATTTTTCAATTGTTTTACCACTTCTAAGAGTGGTGATGGCTTGAACATGTTTCACTTGAATGGTTGAAGAATTGGAATTCGATTCGAGTTGTTCCTTAGGGTTAGGATGAGATTGGGTCAAAACAGTCCATTTCTCCCTAACTCTTAGGTGTGTCTCAATTCTTTCAACCGAAATTTTAAGTTCATTCATGGCCTGTATATTGGACTGATTTATCTGAGTTTGTCCAATCATGAATGCGTTCAATGTATCCTCAAGAGTGCTCTTTTGGGGAGGCCCTTGGGAAGCATTATTTGTATTTACCATAGGTCCTTCTTCCCATTAAGATTCAGTTTACACCGCCAATCAGGATTATTCAGGTTAAAATTTGGTCCACTAAAGGGGTGTTGACAAGCGTTTGTGGCGTTCAATTGGGTTTGTAAGATATCTTGAAACACAGGGATCGTTGGGCAATTCTTTGTCAAGTGAACATCACTCTCACAAATACCACATACACTCTCAACGGCCTCACCAGTGGTTATCATGTTAACACTTCTTAATTCTATAGCCTCAACCTTCTTTGTGAGACCCACCACCTTTGAATTTAAATCATCCTCCCCATCCAATACATGTACTCCTTCTCTCTTGGGACTGACTTGGGATTACTAGTTGGAGTGGAGATGTCCCAAGATTGGGCATTCTCAGCTAGCATATCAAAGTAATCCTAAGCTTCATCAGGCGCTTTGCTAAAAAACTCACTATTACACATCATTTGGATAAATTAACGCATGTTTAAACTTAATCCATCATGGAAGAAGTCAATCAAGCGCCACTTTTCATAACCATGGTGTGGGCACTCTAATAAATGATCTTTGAGCCTCTCCCAACATTGAAAAAATATTTCATCTCCTTTTTGGAAAAAGTTTATGATGGTCCACCTTAGTGCGTTTGTTTTATGAACCGAGAAGTACTTTTTAAGGAACTCCTGGGTCATCTCAGCTCATGTCCCGATGCTTCTGGGTTTAAATGATTGAAGCCATGATTTGGCTTTGTCCTTTAGAGAGAAGGGGAACAATTTCAGTTTAATTACATCTTAGGAGACATCATTAAATTGAAAAGTATTGGTGATATCCTCAAATTTGCTTAGGTGCACATATGGACTTTCAGAATTAAGTCTATGAAACTTTAGAAGTAATTTAATAATTTTCGGTTTAAGTTCCACGTTTCCTACATTAGTTGAAAAAATAATGCAGGAAGACATGGCTATTCTCTCCGGTTGTAAATAATCTCGCAATATTTTAACCGGAGGAACATAGTGTTCCTCATTCTCATTATGTTCCGTTCTAGTTGGTGGTGCATCATGCTCAACATTCTCAACATTGTGCGGTTCCTTCTCATCCATGATGTCAGACGATTCAGGATTTCCTAGATGGTTTTTAACTCGTCTGTGATTGATTAATCTTCCAACTAAATCTCCCTCACTTAGAAGTCGCGATGTATGATCACGTTCTCAATGGGGCATAAACTACACGAAACTAAACTAAATCCTAAAATCTAAAAAAAAAACAGAAACAAAAACTAAAAATTAAACGAGTCTAAGTTAGAACGATCTTACCGGATTGAAGAACTAGGTTAATGAAGAAGATCCTACAAAATAAACAAAATCTGTTAGTAGTAGAAGATTTTGAAAAAACCCTACTAAGGAAATAAATCCTAACCTAACCTATCTAACCTAACTATACCCTAATTACAAAATTTAAAACCGTTAACCTAATCCCTGACAGCGGCGCTAAAAACTTATTCGCTCGCCTCAAGTGCAAGGCCGTGATGCAGTAATAATTCTCGGTAAGACCAATGTCGATTCTCAGGGATTATCGTAACGATACTGAACGTTATAACTATGATGGGTTAAATTCGGATTTGTATTAATGGATAGAAATTAAGAATATAAAACTATTTATTAAATCAGGGAAATACACACTAGAGCGCCAATGATCCACTTATAATCATTCACAATGCTAATTTAAACCATTCAAGCTAATCATTCAATTTGAATCAGAGTTCTATCCCTATCCAACTGGAATATAGAGCAATCAAATCATCATAATATGTCTAACATAGATGGATCATCTACTGAGATGGTTTTTTTATAATCAACTTAGGCATTGGGCGTATTCAATCACACAACCCAATCTTTCATAGAACAATTAAGATCACATTCATGATTCTTCCTCAAGCCTTGTCACTAGACTTTGATTTAGAAGTATGAATTGAACTTCTATTGAACCAAAATCAATACATAAATAACTATTTCAGATCCAATCAAAAGATAAGAACTTCTTCTAGTTTAGTTCTAGATAAGCACTTAGGAAACTTAGCTTGTAAGATTCCCTAGCATCCAACATATTATGATGGATCTACAACCCAAAATCTTATCAATCAACACCTAATTAAGCAATCTTAGTAATCAAAACATCCCATGTAAGAGAAATCATAAGAGATAGAAGATTAACTAAAAATACTAACTTTATTTCAAACTAGGATTAGAAGTGTTCTTCATTAAACCAAATGTACTTTGAACTAATTCGAATTAAGCATTGCAAACAACTATAAGATTCACCTCTTAGCCCTAGCTAAGAGGTTTAGCCAACCATCAATAAGTTAAACTAAAACTCAAAGAAAAGCTACTAAAAATATAAAAAAACTCGATTCGAAGGAGTTGCAGACGCTCCACAGCGATCCTCTCCACCTCCCACAACTTTCCAAGCCTTCTATGATGCCTTAGGAACGAAACCTAGGTATCCTTTTATAATAGAGGAGTTCCATTAACTCAGAACTTCTAGATGTACATAGCCACTTACGCAGCCCATAAAAATCGAATCTTGTAGAACAAGCCTACTGGAGTTCTTCAAAATTTACACTGGCTGATCGGTCAACCAAGCTTGGCTGGCTGACCGATCTTGTGTTGTCGGACCCGTCTGTTGGGTGTCCAGAGAGTGCACAAAGGGGGGGGGGGGGGGGGGGGGGGGGGGGAATGCTATGTCTCACCGGTCGGACCTGTTCAGGCCTGGTTCCAGCGACCTATACAGGGGGGCAGCGAGGTGGCTGACTGGTCTTGACTGGTCTAGTCCTCTTTATTTCCTTTCTTTCTTTCTCTTCTCTCCTTCTTTCTTCTTCCTTCTTTGGTCCACCTTGGATCATCATCAATGATCTTCCAATTGCTATCTTTTAAGCATCAATTGGGTGAAGTCCTTCTCCCATTCCTACATCCACAAAACATGCATTAGATAGGACTTTTAGACATGTAAATCATGCATGCAATGTGATTATATGGGTTAGAAAATGTATAATTTAGAGCTCAACACTGGGGATTTGCTTAGTTAATAGTTCTGAATACTTTATATTTTAGGGTTTAAATTATTAGGATAGATTTCTGTAGTATTTTTAAGTTAGGACTTTTTTTTCTAAATTTTTGGATCACTTACTGTTTTGAGTTTCTATTTTATAGGATTCATTTAACCTAGTTTTTCTTTTCAGGTATTATCTTTCCGACCCTCGCTTTTCAATTTTTATAGAATTTTTAGTTTTTAAGTACCTAGAAGTAGAATTAGGCTTAGTTTAGAACTTAGTTCAGCGTATGTTTATGCCCAAGTGCATGGGTTTGTGATCACACACTTCGTCTTTTAAGTAAATGAAGATTAGTTGAATGACTCCCCATTCATACTCATGTTAGGAAATATGTAAGCGCCTGTGAATCATCTACATATATGTTTGAGAACCAAACGAATCAAATTGAGTAAGATGAGAACGAAGTTAATAATGCTCCACCGGTTAGAGCATTGCATAGTTACTTGCAACTTGCAAGAGCAAGCACACCCACTTGTATTGTCTTTCTGCATAATGTTGAAAACGTAGATTTTAAACCAGGTATTCAACTCCTTCCAAAGTTTCATGGGCTAGACTCTGAGAGCCCGTATTTGCACTTAAAAGAATTTGATGAGATTGTAAGTACTTTGCATTATAATAATGTTATTGAGGACTCAATTAAACTGAAACTATTTCCATTCTCTTTGAAGGAGAGAGCCAAGTCATGGCTCCACTCCTTAAAGGCCGAGATATATCGGTACTTGGGCTAAGATGACTTGGAAGTTCCTTAAAAAGTTATTTCCGATTCAAAAGACCAACACACTCAAATGTGCTATTATGAATTTCTCCAAAAAAGAAGAAGAAACATTTTTCCAATGCTAGGAG
Source organism: Liriodendron chinense (assembly GCA_003013855.2). Lineage (NCBI taxonomy): Eukaryota > Viridiplantae > Streptophyta > Magnoliopsida > Magnoliales > Magnoliaceae > Liriodendron > Liriodendron chinense. The sequence continues at coordinate 7,700,069 of ML058515.1, read as the reverse complement.
AGGTTCAACGATCTACTACTTGCTTGCCCACATCACGGTTATGAGATTTGGCATGTGATTAGCTTCTTCTATGATGGATTAAGCTCAAACACGCGCCAATTTGTACAGATGATGTGCAACGATGAATTTTTTAATATGGTTCCTGATAAGGCATGGGACTACTTTGATATATTGGGTGAAAACCTATAATCATGGATACCTCTAAAAATTAGGCAGTGCCAAGCCTATATCCAAAGAGAAAGGAAGGATGTATGTCCTAAGAGAAGAAGATGACGTCGAGGCCATAAAACTTAGGAAGGTGGATTTGGTTAAATTCAATGACATTGTTGAGAGCATTTGTGGTATTTGTGCAAGTAATGTGAACTCAACACAGGATTGTCCCATAATTCTTGCATTCCAAGAAGTGTTACATGAACAAGTAAATGCTATGAATGCTTATTAACGACTGTTTAACATGCCCATGTCAAACAAGTACAATTCTAACTAAAGGAATCATCCAAATTTCAGTTGGAGGAATAGACCCACTGTTAAGTTCTGAATTTTACATATTTATACCCCAGTTCATCACGCATTTACTTTGATTGAGCTGTTAAAAGACCCATCTTATGAGTGTATTTGTATTTGTAAAAAAGAGAGAGAGACCTCATGAATTCTCTAATAAAAGAACTACTTTAGATCACATTAAAGATCAATGGAAGAAGAGCCAAAGAGTAAGGAAAAATGCAAGAAAAACAAAGAAAAGAAAAAGAAGAAATTGCAAGCAGACAGTTTCCCAAGACTGGTCATCCACTGCCAAAGATCGATCGTCCGACCGGTTTAAAAATCGAAGGACGGATGCTAAACTCATTGGACAAAATTTGGACATTCTAGATCGGTCATCCAATCGGTCGGTGAGAGCTCAGACCAGCCGTCCGACTGGTCTAATATTCAACAAGGGAGGAAGAATTTTACAAAAGCTTGCTGGACAAAAAAGTGCTATTTTAGACCGGTCATTAGAAGCTCAGACTGGTTCTCCGATCGGTCTGCCTGAAGAACAAAAAATCCAGAATCAGTTTTTACCATTGCTGTTTGAGCACTGACCAATCGGAGCCCATCAATGACCGGTCGACCACCGATTCGACTGTGTAAATCTTTCACAAATTCAAGATGATTCTAAGGTGGTGGCGGGTTTTTTCTATACAAGGACATCTCTACCTTCTTCCTAAATAATCCTAGAAGAGTCATAGACATTCTGGAGGTGGAGATGATCGAAGTGGAGCATCTACAACTCTGTCCATCTAGTTTTCTTCTAGTTTTTCCATGTTTTACTTAGTTTTCTTTTTTTGTTTCTAGTTCAATCATATCTTTGGTTGGCTAGACCTCTTAGCTAAAACTAAGAGGTGAAGCTTGTAGTTAGGTTTGATGTTTAATTCTTTTATTCAAGTACTCTAAACTTCTGTTTTGGATTTTTCAAGTTCTAGTTTGAATAAAGTTGGTATTTTTAAATAATTTTGAGAACTTGTGTGCTAAGTACATGAGTTACTTCTAAGTTTATGAGAATAATCATTATGATTTTATGAGTCATTGTTGAATGAGTTCCGGGATATATGGCCTGAAGAACTCCCAGATGGATTACTTCCTATGCGAAATATCCAACATCACATTGATTTTGTCCCTAAGGCCAGTTTGCCCAATCAACCAAACTATCGGATGAGTCCGAGAGAGTGTCAAATACTTTTAGGGAAAGTAGAGGAACTGATTCGTAAGGGTCAACTCAGAGAAAGCATAAGCCCATGCGTCGTGCCAGCGTTATTAACTCCAAAGTAAGATAAGAGTTGGTGCATGTGTGTCGATAGCCGAACAATTAACAAAATAACAATTCAATATCGGTTCTCAATACCACGGCTAAATGACATGCTTGAGGGTGCAAGGTGTTCTATAAATTAGATCTAAGAAGCGGATACCTTCAGATATGCATTAGGCTGGGTGATAAATGGAAAACAACATTTAAGACTAAGGAAGATGTATCAGTGGCTGGTTATGTCCTTCGGTCTATTTAATGCTCCGAGTACTTTTATGCGCCTAATGAATTGAGTATTGAAGTTGTTCATTGGCTGGTTTATAGTGGTGTACTTGATGACATCTTGATCTATAGTCAAAATGAGACGAAACACATGAACCATCTCAAGCAAGTTTTACAAGTATTGGCCGATAATAAGCTATATTTTAACTGAAGAAGTGTAACTTCTTAATCGATCAACTGTTATCCTGGGGTTCGTTGTGACGTTTACGGACATCCGAGTGGACAAAGAGAAAGTTTGGGCTATTCAGGATTGGCCGACCCCGACAAACATTCATGAGGTATGAAGTTTTCATGGATTGGTGATATTTTCTTATTGATTTGTGCGGAATTTCAGTACCATTGTCGCGTCAATCACCGGTTGCATGAGGAAATTACTACTATTTCAATGAACCGATGAGGCCGATAAGAGCTTTATAAAGATCAAGCATCGGTTGTCCACAATGTCGGTTTTGATGCTTTCCAATTTCAATAAACTGTTTGAGGTTGAATGTGACGCATCCTGTGTCGGTATTGGGGGAGTCCTTTCTCAAGAAGGCAGACAGTTCACCTTCTACAGTGAGAAGCTCAACAATGCACAGAAGAAGTGGTCAACTTATGAGCTTGAGTAATACGCATTGGTCCAGGCACTGCATCATTGGCGCCACTATCTTATTCAAAGGGAGTTTGTCATCTACACTGACCATTAAGCTTTAAAGTTCATCAATAGTCAGACTAATGTGAACAGTGTGCATGTTAGATGGATCTTGTTTTTGCAGGAGTTCACGTTTATTCTAAAGCACAAGTCAGGGCAGCAGAATAAGGTGGAATTTGCCGATGCATGGACAAGGTGCCAAGAGGGTCACTAGAGTGACTTTTTGATTCAAGATGGATTCCTCTTCAAAGGGAATTGACTTTGCATCCTATAGAGTTCGTTGTGGGACAAGATTATTCTTGATCTACATGGTGGTGGCCTTGGTGGTCATCTTGGACGGGACAAGACTAGAGTATTGGTGGAGGAGTGATATTATTGGTTGCAATTAACTCATGATGTGGGGAAATCAGTATAAAAATGTCATGTTTGCCAAGCCTCTAAGGGGCAATCTCAGAATACGGGTCTCTACACTCCATTACCTATGCCTGATGCCCCTTGGGAGGATTTATCCATGGACTTTGTACTGAGTCTCCCACGAACACAACGCGGTATGGATTTGGTGTTCGTGTTGCTAGACCGATTCTCTAAGATGACACACTTCATTCCCTGCAAGAAGACCTTTGATGTGTATACGTAGCAAATCTGTTCTTCAAGTAGGTTGTACAACTACATGGGATTCCTAAGACGATCACTTCAGACCAGGACACAAAGTTCATCAGCTACTTTTGGCGGGCCTTGTTGAATCAGTTTAGTATGTGACTTCAATTCAGTAGAGCTTACCATCCGCAAACAGATGGGCAGACTGAGGTCGTAAACCACACATTGGGGAATCTCATCCGTTGTATTTCAGGCGACAATCAGAAGCAATGAGACTTGGCCTTTACCCAAGCAGAGTTCACATTCAATAACATGATAAACTGCTCGACCGAAAAGTCTTTATTCCAGATTGTCTATGGGTGAGTGCCTCGGCACACACTTCATTTGGTTCCACTGCCGAAGCTCCCAGGCATGAGTATTGTAGCTAATCACACGGTGGACCAGACCATGGATATTCATGCTTCGAACAAGAAGTACAAGGAAGAGGCCAACAAGCATCAGTTTGCTAAAGTGTTTGAAGTAGTCGATCAGGTGATGGTCTATCTACATAAAGAGTGATTTCCTATCGAGACCTACAACAAATTGAAGCACAAGAAGATTGGACCGGTTCTGATCATTCGCAAGATCAATGACAATGCCTATTTTGTTGATCTTCCGGATGACATAGGAGATTCCGAGGACTTTCAACATTGTAGATCTGTACGAGTATCATGAACCGAAGATGGACGAGAACTCGGAGTCAAGTTCTTTTAAAGTGGAGGGGACTGATGTAGAGCTGGTTGTAGACATTTTCATGGCCAAGATGGAACAGAGGAAGCTTGATCGGAGATAGAAGTGATCCAGGTCGTCACAACCGTAAAATAGTTGTATCTCGTAATCTGGGATGAGTTATGGGACGTATAATATATGATTTTAGGTTAGCTCGAGCTACTTAAGCCACCCAACCCTATTATGCCATGTTTCCCAAGCCACATTTATGAGATTCAATGAGATCGATGGTTGTTAGCTTAGTTTAATTCTGTTTTTACTATAATAATAAGTTTTAGATCAAGTATAACTTTTAATCATTTGAGTTTTGGAAATTGTGCTGAACATAAAAAGGGCTTAGAAACATTAGTAGAATAAGGTTGTTGGGCTGGATTGGACACTTACTATTTTTGGCTGAAATGAGGAAGTCTAGTGGAAATAGGAGTCATCTATAAATAGTAAGTTTACTATTTATAGTATAAATAGTAAGTTTACTATTTATAGTAAGTCACGTTTCTTAGGTGTTTGAATTGGAGTATGAGTCTACTACTTGGTCCTAAGATTTAGTTTTTCATTTAAAGCATTGTAATTCCATTTTATTATTTATTCAATTAATTACAAATTCATTAGGAATTATTTTTGTTTTTTGTTTTTTCTTTTTATTCCGTGGATTTGAGAAGCTTTCTCATGAATTTGAGGAAGTTTGGTTGAAGAGTATTAAAAACCTTATGGATTCAAGGTAGTTATCAAGTAAGGAAGATGGTGATTGACCACGTCCTCCCTATGTTAAACTGTCGTTAGATGCTTTTCAAATCCTCTTTAACCAAATTGTAATGCATTCCTAAGAATTGTGGTCGATCTCATTCTGCGAAATTGTAGTGACAGGTACAGCCAGCTAACCGCTTGATCGGGCACACTATGCCTCCGCCATTACTACTTAGCTACAGTCACTCGTATTACGCCACTTGTGAATGGTACATGTTCTATTCTTGGCATTCTGATTGTGTGACATGTGTCACGGGGCTACAAGCCTACAACTAGCGCTTGGCTTCGTAACCACCTGCCGTCTCATTATCATCTCCTTGTTACTGATTGTCTTGATCGAGATAATTTGTTTGTGCAAACAGTATCATTGCATATGTATTTTTTTTTTTTTTTTTTTTGAACTGTTCAATGAATGTCCACCAACCAATCATTGAGACGACAAAATAAAAAGCATAATATTTTTTTATTGATGATAAATTTCAACGGGCACCCATAATTTGCACACTTCAATTGGACTTAGTTATTTTCCACGTACGCAGTATCTAAGTAATTTCTCAGGGCCTATGTATCATCCATCACACTGCCAGAGCATCAAAGTTTTTATCCTCTCTTTAATATCGATGCCTTTTCTTTTTCCCTTTTTTTTTTTTTTTTTTTGGTTTTGTTTTTTAAATTATATCTAGTCTTCTTTTATGCCTTTTCAAAGAGAAATCCGATGCAAATCCTACTCTGGCACTTTTACAGTTTTACTCCTGAGAGATCCGGGTCGTTCATGTTGTGGGCCTCACGGTAGTCGTGTTTTCCAATTGAAATTCAGATTGGTCCACTCACAAAGTGGACCGATGCATGGGGCACATATTTATAACCATCCATTATATGGCTACGAAATGATAGTTGAAATAAATAGGCAATTTTCCTAATTAAGCCGCTGAAATCAACGGCTGAAACACCCCTATGGGTGTGATCCTTAGGTATGTTATCTGTGCATTAGTACCCAGAATTTTGAATGGTCCAGATTTGCATAAAACTAAGTCTTGAGATATCTTTGGGTTGAATGTGGACTGTTGCTGCTTTTCTCTTCTCTACCGTCAAATCATATATATGCCAAAAATCCTAGGGCCAAATGTTGTTCTAATCAAGAATAATTTTTAGCCGACAAATTACCTAACTCATTGCCTCAATTTCCTAAAGCCAAAAACCGAGTATGCCGTTGAAGAGTGCGGATCGTCTGTGTTGAAGGCACAGAAAGTTCCAGCGCCGTTGCTTCTCATTAGTCCACGTCATTTTCGATGACTCCATCTACTACTATACGCCCGATTTTTCTCTTACACATACATTGCTAACTACACAACCGACTTTTAACGTGTGAAACTTTTTCTGAATCCCACCATGATTTTTTTGTTAAATCTATACCATCCATCAATTTTTCCAGATAAATCTAGAGCAATAACCCAAAAACGAGGTACATCCAAACGTCAAGTGGATGACATCGCATAAAGCAGTCGGAATTGATGAAGTTAAAATAAAAATATCAGCTTGATAAGAGCATTATGTGGCCCCAAGAAATTTTCAATGGTAGCATTAATTCTTACTGTCCTCAATGATGTGGTCCACTTGAAATTTAAATCTGCATTGTTTTTGGGTTCATAGACTATAATGATGTGAAAAAATGAACTGACGGTGTGGATCTAACAAATACATCATCGTGGAGCGCACTTAAATTTCACACCTCCGGTGCTGGCTGTGTGATGCAGGGGAGCGGATTAGGTGAGACCGGGCATCACCCAAGACGGTGCAACCCTCACCGTGGGGCCCACCTTGATTTGTTTATTCTACATCCACTCTGTATATCCGAATTTTCAGATCAATTTAGAGCATTCTGCTAAAATTTAAGAATATCCAATCATCAGGTGGACCATACTCTAGGAAAAAAGTTGTGATTGAACGCACTACTATTAAAAACTTATTCGGAATCACCTTAATGTTTCTATGGTTTTTATTGGACATCCAATCTGTTGATAAGTTCACATAAGCCTGGATGAAGAGGAAAAACACATATCAGCTTGATACAAAACTTTTGTGGCCCCTTATTGGTAAGTCACCACTGTTTCCTATGGCATAGGTAATGGTAAGCCACCACTGTTTAATTTTTTGGATAATTCTTTAAAATGATCCGGAAAAAACGGATGAACGGGGTGGATATAGAATATACACGACAAGGTGGGCACCACTGCAAGGGCCGTACAGTCTTAGGTGACGCCGGGGTCTCACCTATTATGCTCCCGTGGTGCAGCACATTCCCGTGAGTGAAGAAAACGGAAAGTATTTATATGTAAAACTTTAGTGGGCCCTATTATGATGTATTTATCAGATCCACACCGTCCAGCCATTTTTTCATACCATTTTATGGAACCACATAAAAAATGAGGCAAAACCAAGCTCAACTGAGCCACCTTACAGAAACAGTCTGAATTGAACGCCTACTGTTGAAAACTTCTTGGAGCCATAGGAGGCTCTTATCAAACTTATATTTGTGTTTTCCCTTCACGAAGGTATGTGTAACATTATTAAAAGGCTAGATAGCAAATAAACGTAACAGTAGACCCTAGGAAGGTGTGAACGGTTTCCATTCAATCTTGGCTACTTTCTTTTACGTGGTTTACTCGAGTTTTGGATATGCCTCTATTTTGGGATCATGCTCTAGAATCATCTTTAAAAATTGATGGACAGTGTGGATATGAAACATAAATCATTGTACGTTAAAAATGATGTTGTGTAGCACGCGTTGTATTTGGGAGAGAGAAATCCCGCGTATCTCGTCAGCCAAAATCCTGGACCAATGAGAAGCAATGGCGCTGGAATTTCTTGTGCCTTCGCACTCGCCGTTGAAAGCCTTGAATCAAGCATTCCTCAAGCCCTGCCTAAGGAAGCATGACAGACGAGTTTGCTTTCACTGTTTCTTTACATTTTCTTTTCTTTATTGAAAGTAACTCATCCACCTTAAAAAAAAAAAAAAAACAAAAACAAAAAAAAAACAAAAAGAGAAAAAAGGCGAATAATAATAATAATAATAGTAATAAGTAAATAAATGAATGAATAAAACAAAAGATAAAAGATAAAAGATAAAAGATAAAAGATAAAGAGAAAAGAAAAAGAAATACACAACTGTTTTCCCTTTTTCTTTCTTTTACTAAAGAGATCAGGTTCGGCTCCAGGAGCAGATTAGGTGCGGGTATGACCGGGGGCCATCTTGATGTATGCATTGTATATCCACGCCGTCCATTCATTTTTCCAGATCATTTTAAGGCATGAGCCTAAAAGGGAAGAAGATTCAAATCTCAGGTAGACCACACTAAAGGTAACGGGGGTGATTGAACGCCCACCGTTAAAAACTTCCAAAGGCCCACCGTAATGCCCACTGCAATATTTTTTTATTTACCATCCAACCTGTTGATAAGGTCTCATAGTACTGGTTGAAGAGAAAAAACAAATATCAGCTTGATCCAAAAATTTTGTCACCCACGAGAAGATTTTGATGGCAAATCACCACTGTTCCTATACATGGTGTGGTCCATCTGATATTTGGATCTGCTTATTTTTTAGAATCATGGTTTAAAATGTGCTGGAAAAACAGATGGACAGTGTGGATATACAATACATTCATCTAAGGTAGCCCCATGGTCAGAGCCGCACCTATCTATTCTGCTCCCTTTTGCTCCACGTACGTTCACATATACACGCATGCAGCCGGGTCGAACTAGCATGATGATGAGTTGGCCCAGACAGCAAAACCAGGCCCGCTCCAGGGATCAGTCGTCAGGCCAAACGCGTCTGTTGAATTAGGATGAAATTTTAAGAGTCTCCTTGTTTTCAGAATAGTGGATCCCACCTGATGAGCACATCCGACCGGTTATTGGACCAGCTAAATAAATGTGCAGCCCTGGCTGCATTGCTGAGATGGGAAACAAAAGAGTGCCGTGTAGAGATACCTGAGAGACTCTTTTTGGAGGTTATATCAAAGTGACAAAGGTTACCAACCAGAGAAGATCATTAACGGTTCTTGTATTTGCATGATCAAGTAAAAAAAGGAGAGGGGCGTCCACCCTTTATACCACTTTATATATATATATATATATATATATATATATATATATATATATATATAGAGAGAGAGAGAGAGAGAGAGAGAGAGAGAGAGAGAGTGTAATCTCCATCCCTTTATAGGGGTAACCTCCCCCTTATCCTTCCCTTTTTTGAATTCCACGTCAAATGAAAAAAAAAAATGCAACGTGTTAAACTGCCCCGAAGAGAAGGCATATGCACACTCTTAAAGCAGCTAGCCCATCTAATCAGGGTCCCAGAAATCAGAGGTTATAGGATTGTCAGGAACGCTAGGTTGCGTAAAGGGATCTGGTCAATTTCAAATGCATATGCATTTCTTTATCAATTTTACAAAAATAAATAAGGTTCGGAGGTGTATACATTCTCTAAACAATTTGTGGCCACCCAAGTGACCCCATGGTCATCTCAATTGTCCATCTCAAAGTTTCTAGCATCTACTACACATCAGAAGGTTTGGATCATGTATCAAAATTGAGTAACAACCAATAACAAGCAATTAGTTGAAATGAGGTTCTTGAGATTTAAGCGCTTCTCTTGTTACTTGTTCTCTTTACTTGGCTTCATAAGTTGCCTACACTATTAAGCATCCTTGTGGCATTTGATGTAATATTCCTAATTATTTTGGGGTTACTCCTTTTGTTTTTGTTGAAAACTTGACATTTAAAACCTGATACTTTCGGAAACCAACCTTATTTTAACTCATCACATCTATTAGAGATATATTACAAACTTAAATGAGTAATCTTGCCGTAGAAACTTCGACTTAGTACTCTTTTTTTTGTCTTTGATCAATCATCATGTTCAATGGTGACTATCTAACCGTCGATTAACAAATCCATGAGGATCCATCCATTGGATCATCAAACTAACCATAAAAAAAATACTTTTTAACCATTGATCTACCTAAGGGATCGCTTGATCAATCATTTCATGGATGAATCTCATCAAATTTGGAAATCTATTTTCTACATATTGTGGATGTTGGATCCCGAGGTTGCGGGGTGCCGTGAAAGAGGAGTTTAGATTTGACTGGAGTCGCCACTAGACAGTTAAATCAATTCCACGGTCGACTAGACCCTGTAGAAAGTTAGGAGGGAGAATTCAAAGGTTCTCGATCCTAAAATGACTCCTTGTTCTACGATTAGAAATTCTGGGTAAGGGACCACGGTTACAGAGAGGGAAGGTGTTAGGCACCTGTTAGTGCACTTTTCTGTGGCATACTAGTGCACCATGTTTGTCAATTACTTAGGTCAGTGAGTCTAGTGTCGGTTGAGCTTAATGAAGATGAAGACCGAAGACTCAAGTGGCCCTGCTGCATCAAGGAAGAAAAAACAGATAAAAGTGATGCCTTGGTGTGCCTTAACCTTGACCAAAACCTAACCCATAATCTCTTAGATGACTTGGACCAACTAGGTATACCCTTAGTCATCATCATTAGTCTTAGAACTCCATGAAAAACATGATAAGTTAGACTAATTTAAGAGGTGGAAGCTGCTGTAAACAAAACAGCTCAAAACAGCAGTTTCCGATTGATCTTCGATCAATCGGACGTTGGCTCCGATAGGACTCCGATCAATCGGACAGAAGCTCTGATCAATCGAAAATTTTTCCAGCAACCTTGAAAATCCACTGGACATATTTCCGATCAATCGGACAGTCTTCCGATCCATCGGAAGGGGTCCGTCCGATCAATCGGACAGTGTTCCGATCAATCGGAATATCTTCCAGAGACTTCACTGGATGGATTTCCGATCAATCGGACATGTCTACGATCAATCGGACAGGTCTCCGATCAATCGGACCTTCTTCCGATCAATCGGAGATGCGCGAATCTGTCCGTTTTTTTACCGTTGGAAGAAAATCTATTTAAGATAGGGGATTCGTTTTTGAGCTAGGAGAGGGGATTTTGAGGAGATAGAAGCCACCATTGCTAGAGATCATTAGAGGCTCTATTCCAAACCCAAAGCAAGTCATTCTCCTTGTGTTTTCATCACAAGCTTGGGCTATTCAATGGCATCTTGAGAATGAACTTGTTCCCTTTTGATTCCTAGGGTTTGGACACCTTGATGATAGTTAAATCCTTTGTCTAAACACTACCTAGGAGTCCAAATAGGTGTATTCCTCTAGGAAACCCATTTCTTACCATTTGTAGAGGTCTCACCATTCCCTAGCACCTTGGGCATCTCCAATGGAGCATCACATGCAAGGTAGCTGATCTTGGAGCTGAAGCCTTGGCAAAGCAGCGGCGTCAAAGATCGGGGGAGCACAAGGGGAGCTGATTCAAGCACGGGAGAGCGAGAAGAAGCAACCCAAAGCGGCGCTACAAAGGGGCTCAATCCGACAAGTAAGGTTGTCTTGTTAGGAGTCCATCCACTCAATTCCCTGTGGGAGTTGAGTGTAGAGTTTGTTTGACAAACTCGACCTAGGGTCGTTAGCCGATCCTTGGCCTATTAGTTGGGCCTAAAATCTAGGGACGTCAGCCGTTCCTTGGCACGTTAGTCGGGCCTAAAACAAAGTCTCCAAGGGGGAGCCACCAACACGGGTGCAAACGTGTAGGTTGGGAGGAACCTGTAAACTCCCCGGTTGGATGGATCCGAATTAAAACACCTTGGTTGGGAGGAACCAGATTTAAACTCCCCAGTGAATGTCGGTGTGCTCAAAGGGGTTGAGTACTTGAACCGGGAGTGGAGTAAACAAGTAGTCGAACCACTATACATCCTTGTGTTTGTGATTGTTCTTGAGCACATTTCTCCTTATGCATTGCGTTTAACTTGTTAATTATGAATACTTAGTTAGGAATGTATGCTAGGCACTTGATAGGCACATCCACACTCATAAGATGTAATTCAACTACCTCAAGTAGACTTGAACTTCTTGATCCATCCTCACTTAAGTCTATTTGAGTAGCATAGATTAGGTTCTTCATTAGCTTAATCATTTAATTAATCTATGCTTGTTTAGACTAGGTTGTTTATAGCTTTTATCATATGCTAGTCTTTTGATTGGACCCACTTAGGCTTGGAAGCCAAAGTGTTATCGCTTACGTAGTTCAATTTGTTAAATTTGTTAAGTAGGCGAAAAGATTTTAAAAAAAAGGTCCTAATCACCCCCTCCTATAGGTTTAGCCATAATTCTAGTTGCTCTTTAAGCTTCCGCACGTGTATGCATAGGGTGTCGTGTTAGACTACCCGACACAATTTCAGCACCCACTCTGCCTGTACAAACATACGGTCTCTACGTCACTGGATTAAACAAAATTTGAGGATTAGGACTTCGTTCTTGTGTGCTAATGATGCAATGGTGTGTTAATGACATGTTAAATGCAACACCTACAACAAGCTACAATTTTGGCTAGATAAATCCGCCTTAGCTACCCACTCGTCGAAATGATAATGCAATCAATCCAAATTTCTAATGGCCACTATTTGACTATGTTGGCAAGCCACTAAGTGTATGTTTGAAAAGATTGGGTGCCTAATCTATGATGTGATGCTTATGGATAGAGTAAGCAGGGGAGTGGAGAAGGGAATAGGTGTTGCACAATGCTTATGCAAGATAAATGAAGGTGATTGAGAGTTGATGGATGGTAGTGTCGCAAGGGTTAGATTGAGTAGCTTGGATTGAGGCTTTGGTTGCTCGAGTTGTTAAGGCTTTGGGCTAGACCGGGTTGAACTTGGCTGGACTCACTCCTATCCTACTTTCCTCTCCTTAGTGGAGGGATGGAGTGGCTAAGCTAACAGATGAAAGGCTTAAAGGATGCTTAAGTCTCTTAAGAATGAGAAGGTATGAATCTGGATATGAAGGATGATTGAAATGGGAAGGGGAGGGGGCTCTTTATAGCCCCTAAATTTGGTTTTGTAGTAATTCCTAGCAAGTCCAAGGTTAGAAAGGACTTTGATGGCTTGGATTTGGGATTGCCACATGGCAAGATCTCGATGGTTGGATCAGAGGGCATGGCTCATAATTTTGGGTAAAAGGGAGGGGTGCCAGAGTCTTTTCATAGTGCCACACGTTTAGAGGCTGTAAAAGGAGAAAAGCCACAATATAGAGCTCCTACCAAGGCTGGAGACTTTTCATGTGGCTGGCGGCACCCTGGGTATCGCCAGTGCCAAACAAGGTCTCCTGCTTTGGCAGGTGAGCTCCCCTACACGTGTGTTGACTCATCTTCCATGGATGTTAGGTTGTTGTTTGCTCTAGATTCCAAATGGGCTTGGTCATATGGGCTTGGTTTAGGGTTGTAGTTTTTGGGCTTGATTTGATAAAGTGAGTTAGCTAGGTAAGTTAATTAGGTGAGCTAACCGGGTGAGTTGACTAGGTTTCGCTAGGTTTTTCCTAGGATTAGGTTTTAGAGTCCGTCTTAGGGTTCAAACTAGGGTTGAGTTTTAGGGTTCGGCTTAGGGTTTGGAGTAGGGTTGACTCCATCCAACTTAATCAACTGGTTAGCCTAAGGTGGGTGTTTACAGATATCCCTCTTTGGTAGAGGTTGTGTGCAACCAAATGCTAATGCGAGTGGATACCCCACCCTCCTTAGTCAGACTGGGTTGTGGTTTGGATTCATCGTCCGCCTTTGTGTCGGTGTCAGTTGATTGTTTAAAAATAAATAACTCGCACATATCACAAGGGTTTGGGGAAAATGTTGCAATTGTCCCTGCGCTTTCTACAGTATTACGGGTGACCAATCGAAACCTTTTCTCCCTTGATCTGTACTAACATCAGAAGAACCCAATATTGTAGTGCCTCTACGCTTTTTTGTGGCCTTACGGGGACCCTGACTCGAAATGGCATGTCTGTTGCTTCTCAGATCACCTTAGGAGTACTTATTTTGCTTGATTGCCAAATTGGTTAGCTGCTCTATGCTTTTTGCAGCCTTACGAAGAAATCACTATGTTGACTTGGACTCGATCAAGTTCCGCAAGTGTCCAGGACTAGGTATATGCAAGTGACTTTTTCTATGCATTCTGCTAGTTTCAACACTTAAGTCACAATTAGTCTTTTCCACTATTTTGAGTGGTTTTTTCTTACTAGGACTTGGCCTATCATCCATTCCTGCATTGAGCATCTATCACAATCGTCTTGAGACTAAAGTTCAAACCATCCGTACTTTTGTGTGCAATAAAAACCTCCACAAAGTATCACTCCCTGGGTAAACCACAAGTCATCAGATCTAATTTTGATGTGGTGCTGGCCCCTACCCAAAGGTATGGAATACCTTTAGTGTCTCAGACGCCTGCGGTTTCTTTTAGAAATTATTTTTAGAATTTTTGTGAAATTTGTCCCACTATAAGGAGTGATACTCCATGGAGGTTTTTATTGCAAATGATTTTGTAACTAAGTACAGCTCACTTGGTCACCTCTGTTAGTGCTTCAGTTTATTAATAACATAAGTTAGGAGTATTGAGTCAGTTGAGCCTCCATTAAAAGACATTGAAATATCGAAGACTTGCTACATCAAGGTTTAAAGACACAGGCAAACATGAGGAGCCTTAGTAAACCTAGCATTTGCCTTCTAGGTCCAAAACAACCATAATCTCTAAATAATCCATTTCTCAAATAGATAAACCTTTGTTTGATAATCACTTAGCCTTAGGAGCTTCTTTGGAACATGCTAAGATAGGCTTTAGAGGTTCAGAGCTGCTATAAATCAAATAGCCCAAAAACAGCAGAATTTTAGGAAGTGTCAATTGATCCTCAATTGATCAAACATGGCAAATCTGTCCAACAAATTTTCAAGATAAATAGGTAATTGTCAATCGATCCCTCGATTGATCTCAATCGATCTAAGGTTCAAGTTCGATCAACATATGATAAATCCTCGATTGACCTAAGTAGGCCATATCAAAACAATCAGTTTTTTGTCTTAAGATCGAATTAGTTCGATTGATCGAAGTAACACTCAATTGATCGAACTAGCCATTATTTGCACATTTTTCTAGCCATTGCAATCTTTCTCTATAAATGGGCATCCGATCTTTGGGCATTTAGATGGGTTTTTTGTAGCAGTGAAGCCTATGTGTTTTCCCCTTAAATATCCCTCTTCTAGAGTTCATCCTAAAGAGATCTAAGTCATCTTTCTTGTGATTCATTACTTTAATGAGTATTCCAAGTTTCCATTGAAGATGAACTTGATCTCCTCTATTTTTTAGAGATTAGATACTAAATTTATATGCAAATCCTTGTCTAAATCCTCTAGAACACTCATATGAGTGAATCTCTATTGGAAAAAAATTATCCTATTAGTTGCAGGTGATTCAACGATTCTCCCATTACCTTGGTAGCCTCATTGGAGGATCAAATTGCAAGGTTGCTAATTCAACAAAATGGAAGATGATTAACTTCAAAGATTGGGGGAGTAAATGAGAAGCTGATTCAAGCTCAGGAGAGCATTGAAGAACAATTTTAAGAATGCACATTAAAAGGGCTCAATCCAATAAGTAGGGCTGTCAATTATAAGAGTTCATATACTCTTTCTTTGTGTAGGATTAAGTATAAACTTTGAATTCCAAACTCAAATAGGTTCTTGTGTAGTATCGAATTCATCGGACACGAGTGTGTACGTGTTAATCTCCGTGGGAACCTCCAATGGGAGTAAACGTAGGGTCTTGGATTAGGATCCTAGTAGTTATTGTTTAGCCAATAGAAAACCAATTAAGTCTCCGAGGGAGCCACCAACACGGATGGAAACGTGTTCCACCAACATGGGTGTGTACATGTAGGTTCTTGTGTAGGACCGGTGTTATTGGTTAGCCTATAGAAAATCCTTGAAGTTTCCGAGGGAGCCTTCAACGGGAGTGTACATTGGGTCTTTGTATAGGGCTATAAAGGTTAGAAGCGAACCTATTAAAAACTCCCAAGATATGAAATCTAGTACACTCAAGGAGAGTGCGTCCACCAGGAGTGGAGTGGGTAATTATCTGAACCACTATATATCGTTGTGTTTGTGATTGTGAATTGCGTACATTTCTATTTATTCTTATGAGTTGAATTGGTAAATATGAGTGCATAAATAGATTGAATGCTTAGTGTTTAACTCAATTGCACACACTTGATATATCACTATCTCACCTATGGACTAATAGCTCAATTAGTTAAATCATTCGTAGTCTATGAGAATTGGACCCTTATGCCTTAATTTGCATTTAATTAGTAAATTAGTTTAATTAGGCAAATAATTTTAAGTGGTCCTATTCATCCCCTCTAAGACTTAGCCATAATTCTAAGCTCTGCCAAGCTTCTGTATAGCATGGTGTCATGTTAGACTATCCACGCAAGTTTTCCCTCATTGGGGATGCCTATGGGTTTTGCGAGCTAGTTTTTATTGAAAGCATACAAGGGATTGATTAGTCTTTTCATGGTCGGGCGATGTGATCGGGATTTGGATTTATTGGGGATAATGACTGGGTATGCTAATGCAGTCCATCATTTCATGCATACCAGCTATAATTGAGTTCGGTTTGGTCAGGCGAGTTTTACTGACAACCGTTATCAAGATTTCAATCTTCTGAAAAAGTTAATCAGATCCATCATCTCAAGCTGTGGTATGACTCCCTAGGGATTATTGATGGTTAGGATATATCGGGGATGTTTTCTATGAATGGAACTGCTCCCTAAAGTTTGTTTTTTACTGTTATCAGAAATTTGCTGGAGATTTTTGGGATGATCTAGACCATTGTTTCGCCAATCGGTGGCTTATGATCGAGCCAGGCTTTTATTAGCATATGCTTTTCTATATTTTTTCAAAATATTTTCAAGGAAGATACAGTCCATTGGATTACAAATTGATGGTAGGGATCGATGCTGACTTTTATTAAAATATTTTTTGAAAATTTTCGAGAAGGATCTAGTCCATTGGATTGCGAATCAACTATTGTGATTAATGCTGATTTTTATTGAAATATTTTTTAATTTTTTTTGCGAAAGATCGGGTCCATCGGATCACAAATTGACGGTTGCGATCGATGCTGGTTTTATTAAAAAAAATTAATTTTTTTAGAAAGATCTTGTCTATCAGATCACGAATCAACAGTCGTGGTCGATGCCTATTTTTATTGAAAAATATTTTTTAAATCTTTCTTGTAAGAGATCCAGTCCATTGAATCGTGATCGAATGATCACGATTGATGTCGGTTTTTATTGAAACACAAACTTACCATGCTGTGTTTGACTTTTGGTATGCTCTTAATTGACAATGTGGTCTTTACAGGCTATATCATGTAGCATGTTAACCGCCCATTCTTTCACATTGGCTCATGCCGATGGGTGAGATTACTTTGTGGTCAAGGAGGCTTTAATACTTGTAAGAGAAGGGAGAGCATTTTAGTAGGAGGATTGAAGTTTGGAGCAAGTTGACTTGTAAAGAATTGCCCCCATAGTCATGTGTACGAATGTCCGATTAGCCCAAGGTGCATACATAAGTGGTACAATGTCTTCTGATTTTGAGATTGCCGAAGAACTCCTCCATCTTTTAATCCATAAAGGGCATCCCATTGTTGATGATAAAGACATGTGGATTTGTAGTAACTGATGATGTTGTTCTTTACGAACGTCATTGCATGAGATGTGGGATGCTGCCTCCATTCACTTTGCAAAATAGTCGATTATCATGAGTATGTACCCATGACTGTTAAATGGTGCCAGGTTGACTTTTTTACTTATGCTGATATCCTGTATAAAGAATAGCTAGGGTGCTCCTAGGTGTTGGGGCTCAAATTTGCACTCATGATAAAACAAATGCGACGGTCCATTTACGACGATTCGGATAGATTTCAAGATCGGAAAACACCTGAAAAATGCGATCAGACGCCAATGTAACCCTAACCTACGCAGTTGTGACCAAAACTTATAAATGCCATTTTGGAGTAGAACTGGACATGCATATTGCCGCCAAATGATCCGAAATTCCCAAAAACCCTTAACCAGCAAGTTTGAATGTCGCGCGGCGCGTATTATTACCTGCGCACCCCAAAATGTATTTTTTCCCTGTCTAGAGCAGATTGAAAGAGTCCAAAAGCCTACAAATGCCATTTCAAAGCGGAATTGGACATGTGTATTGCCTCCAAATGATCTGGAATGCTAAAAAACCCTTAACTAACAAGGTTGAATGTCTTGGGACGGGTATTTTTGTGTGTGCGCTTCCCGGAGTAGAATTCCTATACGAAGAGTAGACCCAAAGGGACTAAATTGGTAAATAACTACCAAAATCGGCGGCAGTTGATCATCTGTGCCCCACATCGTTTATTTGATAGCCCGATGAGAGGCTTAAAGTGCTCTGGCGTCAGTGACTTTGGCCTTCAAAAAGGTGCCTCCTTTGAGAGCGGACAGTCAGAGCCTGAAATCTGAAAATAATCTAGTCTGGAGCCAACATGCGAAGCCTACATGTGGAGGCTTTTCCTTCCCGAAAAACTCCAAGTTAGAGACATGCGCCCAGACTGGGAGTATATGCGCCTGGCACATGCGCTAATGTAGACACCCCACCTTTGGCTACAATGTTGATTGAGATAACTGAATGGATGGAGGTCCATACCCCCAAACCCCATGTTCAACACCAGCTAAAGTCATCCTTGTAAGCCCCAATCCATAACCCAACTCAAGCCTGAACCCAATCAACTCACCCCTAAACAATAGCTCGAAAAACCATCCGTGGAAAAAACTAGTCCAAAAATTCCAAAAAAGTCAACCTTTTCGGGTTAACCCGCTTAGTTAAATCACCGAGTCAACCCACTGAGTCAGTCCAGCTCTCACACCCAGTCGACTCACCTTATCAAAACCCATCTTTCAAACCCAGTTGACTCACCTAGTTCCAAGCCGCAACTTTGGAGCAGCTTCGAACCCGGACCTCAGACTATTTTCTGCTTTAGGTTTGGAGCAATTACACTCTGAAGCTAAAGCAAGATGGCCGTACAGACGACCGTCTGATGGCCGCTAGTCCCTATTTACGAGAGCTGCCATTCTCCGCAGCTATGAATACCCCATTCTCCCTCTTATTTCAACATCCACTTTCCCTCTCCTCAGTCTGAGAGTTCCGAGTCCATCTCCACCCCTTTAGCCCATTCCTCCACCAAGGAGAGCCCGAGTGAGAAGAGTTTAGCCCTGGTCTAGCCCAGCCTAACCTTGGTCCAAGTCTCCCAAGCTACCTAAGTCCAATCTTAGCCACTCAAAGCAAATCCTTACGAAACCTCTGTCCATCTAGCCACTTTTATATCAACATCATCTCATCTCATCTAGTATAAGTGCAACATTTATTATTCTTCCAACCCATCTGCTTATCATTTCACTACAAACGCTTGATCCGGTATTAGCGTATGCTTTGAAGTTTGTCAGTTTGCCCGGAATTCATTCATCAGAAACTTTGACCGATCAAACACACAGCATGCATCTCGCATAAAGCACCTGTCAGTTCGAGCGTATGCTCTGAGCTTGCTTATTAATGGAAACCTGCCCATCAGAAACTCTTACTATTCAAACCTATATTCATGCATCATATCATTCATGAGAATGTACGAGGATTAAATAAGACTTTCAAGTACTAGTTCGATTCTGTGAAGTAAAGACCATACCTCGGTACGGGCAAAGTGGGTGCCTAATACCTTCCCACCCTATAACCGTGATCCCTTACCTTGAATCTCTGACCGCAGATCAAAATGAATCATCTTAGAGGAAGGAATCTTCGGATTCCCTTCTCTAATGTTTCTACAGGGTCTAACCGACTGTAGATTCGAAGTAACTGGCTAGTGGCGACTCTGGTCTTATACGAACTCATCCAAACACATCCAATTTAACCCAACGATAGCACAACAACCGAAAAAGCCCTCGAGAAAGTGGCAAGATAGTAGAACAATGACGATTCGCACATACCCCCTTTTCGAAAGGGAGGGATGGGAGCGCGGAAAGGCGAGTGTTCACAGAATGGCGACTCCGTTAGGGACGTGCTAGTCCAACTAGTCGTGATCTAACTTGAAAAACGGAATCCTTCCTGTACTTGAAAGTCAATAGTCCTCATACAATCTCATCTGCATAGCATTCTACTAAGAAATAAAAAAAAGTCGAAAATCCCAAAACCCAAAAGAGTAGAACATATTTCTCACCATTGCGCCTCCTCAGGCTCAACGTCGAAAACAGCTTCCTTACCGCAGCATAATCAGCACCCGAGCTCAGAAAGCCATATCCGACCACGAAGAGGAAACTCACCTCTTTCCTACCCTTGACATGGCCAAAGCACAACCTCCAGCGCAACAACCAATTGAGAACACGCTGATCATGTAAGAATTGGCATAATGAATGAGAGTAATGCAAGAAATGTTCTTGCAATTCATTTTCTTTTGGTGGCCCTTTCTTCCTTCCAAGTGGTGGGGCTCTTTGGTGAAGCTTGGGACAGCAAGGTGAAGCCTAAGACAGCAAGGTGGTCTTATTGGTGAGTGGTGAAGGTATGGCCCACTTTCTTTGTTTTTTCATCCTTTCTTTTTTCACTTTCTCATGTCTCTCTTCTCTCCCTTTCATGTAGGTACCTTCCAAGAGGTGTGGTGGGCCCAAGTTTGAGAGACTTTAAGACTTTGTTCAAAGCATCAAGGTAGTGCATTGGAGTGGAGCTTTCAAGTCTCCTTTTTCTTTCACTTTCTTTCAAATTCTCTTCATGTATTCAAGAGTGCCTTTTCCATGTCCATCAAGTGTGCATGGGAAAGTCTCATTCTTTCTTCCCATTTGTGTTGGGCCTGATTTGTAAGAAATTGGCCTAAAGTGAAGTTTGGGCCTTTGGTATATTTAGTTAGGCCCTAAACTTCATTCTGGACTCTTACATGTGCATTTGTCATTTTCTTTTTTTTCCTTCATGTTTCTCATGCTTTTCAACTTTCCTTTCTTTCCAAGTGTTGGGCCCATGGGAGTGAGTGGGGCCCACTTAAGATTTTTGGGGCTACAATCACTATTTGAGATAGCTCAATTTCTTCATTTATGTATGTCACGCCCCAAATTCGGTTCTCGACGTCCATTCGTTGTAACCCGAATTCAGAGGTGGCAGCCTCCGTAGTACCCCGATCTCGGATCCTAACCCCACACGCCAGGTTCCGATCCTGGGATACCACAAGGAGGATTTTAGGGTCTAAATTTTTTTTTTTTAACATGAGCATCACCATATGAGTACCATCAAAGACAAACACAATATTTCCACTAAATCTTTTCGTTTATATACAGTACTGGAAAGTAAATATACAATGCGTAAATATAAAAACTGTGCACACTTCGGCACCTCCTGCTACTGCACTACAAACTCCAACTTAACGTTGCTGATATACTCTGGTAGAACCTGCAGCGTAACAAACGCGCATAAGCTTCGAACGAAGCTTCGTGAGTGCGTGTGTGCGTGCACAATGCGTATGACAAGCATGATAAATATCAGAGTAAGCAGTAAAGCATGACGAGAACTTTAAACCAAGACTTAGCCTAATTAGGCTACATGATCATATGATATGAATAACCAGCCTACCACGGCTATGCAAGCATGCAATACATATAACTAGCCTACCATGGCTATAAACTCATACTATGCAATGGCCTACAGGGCCTAATGTCACATACAATGATCCAATGCATGTATGCAAATCACCACCTCTCAGTACAGTGGTCCAGATACGAACAGTCATAACGCAGTCACGTAAGCAATGCAGGACTCGGAACTGGTAGCTCGCCCAGGCTTACAGCCCCGCCCACATCACACCCGCCCACATCAGGACCGTCCCACACCATACAGAACATCAGTCACATCACTGATACCAATACCATCTCTGAAACGGAACATCACCGGGGTCTCACAGACCTCACTACTCACCAGTAGAATGCCAAAGCCTATCTGGTGCAATAGCGGACCTACTCATAGCTGGTCAAACTCAACCCCCTTTGCCAACACTCTTCCGGCAGGTTAGGTCAGACCTCCTTCCAAACTGACCACGTGCAGTGGAAAACACCGCCGTTTAGTATTCGGCATACTGGTGTATGATTAAACCACCCGGTCCTTGAATGGAGCACCCACCTTGGTACCAACGGGTTCAGGGACTTTCACCCAGGGACATCTATGGCATCCTGTTTAAAGATCACATATTTCCGGTGTTCCTGCAAACCACAATGGAGCTGTGGTTGCAACGTAGTAACCATGCTATATGCGGCACAAGCAGACGGTGCGAAATGCAACCATGCATACAAACGTGGGACGACATGCCCGTGCAAGTCTCCAAAGAGCACCATAAAACTATAAGGTCTCAAACACAATGTCACCGTCAGCTGGTAATGAACTGCACGACAATCACGACCGATATGGCCGGTTGATACAAGACAATCAGATGAGCCAAGCATTCATGATGCATGAGTCAAGTATACAGTATGAGTGCCAACAAGTAGCCCATCTACCACGATGGCAATAAATCAATCTAGTCCAACCTATTTGAGATATGATTAAGATGAGTGGACACATATGAATGATCGAGTCATAGTGCGGGATGTCGCTAGCCAGGGAATCTCGCACCAAGGGCTACAAGATATGCTAAGCTATTCCTACCATACAGTGTAAGTCAGGATGATAGATTCCTGTCCTCGAATAGTCCCATACCTATTGGAGAGGTTTGCGATAGAGAGCACATGAATTACATTTGCGCGACTACATCTCGAATGCTTTATGAATGCGTTTATGCCCTAGTGGTCCCCAACTAACAATGGTGATTCGGGATGCATACTCATTACACATGCATGGTGGTCGTCGAAGCATATAGTATAAAGATCACATATGAGTATTCCAAATAACACTACGTGTGGCAACAGACATACTAAAAATAGCATAAAAAGATAATTCACTTATAATACAAGCAAACATAAAGAGATAAGACTCTAAATGGATGGTATACAACAATACAAACGGTCCAACAACTGAACGGTGTGGATTAACCTTCAACATTCAGATAACCCAAATGGAAAGGAAATGATTGAACACACTACCGACACATCAAAGGTAGAACCTACTTGAGCGGCAAGAGTGGAATACTCAAAATCATGCCGAGACCCATAATCCTGTAGTACAGTAGAGATGAACACAATAATGGTCCGTAAAAGGAATGTCATAGAACGGATTGCAAGATAGACAGGTTATGACAGAGAATCATAAATGGTAGGGAAATCTGAGACAGATGATCAATACGATGAGGTCCAAAAAGAGACGACAGGTCTAACCTCATACTACAAGATAGGCTCCATATAATGGATGGCCTAGATGACATACGAACGTCGAGGATGAGCCCCATACTCGTCCTATAGGTAAACGAACGGTATGGATGAGATATACACAATATGGTAGTCTTTAATAGTTGGGTACAAGGGTAGAAGGGGTGAGTCATATGAGTATACAAGCTGAGTTACCAAGATCAATCAACATGCTGAGTCAACAAGGTGAGTCAACAAGGCGGGTCAACAAGGCGAGTCAACAAGGCGGGTCAACAAGGCGGGTCAACATGGTGAGTTAACAAGGTGAATTGACAAGACGGTTCCACAGGGTGAGTTTAAGAAGGTAGCCCTGTGACTTGGATCAAGCAAACTCTAAGGATGACCTTTCAATAAGGGTTTACACAACTAATCATCAAGGTGGGTCCACGGGATGGACAACGCGGTCATTCGAACACGTACACTGAGGTGGTCCTAAGGCCATCCTGTACATAACATGCTAGGGTCCATTCATTCAGATGGTTTGGATCAAGCACAAATTAAGGCGGTCCTAATCGATGGGCAACATACATATCGCACCATAGTGGCCAATGGCTGACGTGGATAGAACACATGCATAACAAGGTGGACCCGTGGTTGGGTGTAACAGTACAAAGGAATGGGGGAGCCACATACATCAATGGGCTACAACAGTTTGGGATCAACCCGATATTTGTGCTTTACCACTAATCAAGTGAGATGGCAATTAAGCACTATGGTGGGGCCCGCACACCACACGTGTGGAACCCCACCCATGGTTGAGTGATTTAAGAACAAGGAGAATGGCAAATAAATATAATAAATGGGTCCTGTAAAGTTTTCAATGGTAGGCATTCAATCACCCTTATTTCTACGTGTGGCCCACCCAAAACTGGGCCCCACGCCCCGGCCAAGGTGGACAACAATGTATACAACACATCTATCAAGGTGGGAGCCCAAGATGGGCCCCATGGCCTTTGGTTGGATGGAAAATTAAACATTACAATGGCCCCAAGGAAGGTTTCAAAGGTGGGCATCAATGACCACTGTTTCCTACAATGTGGTCCACCTGAGGTTGGGATTTACCCTCATTATGAGGGCCCCCGGCCCTAAAATAATATGGAAAAACAGATGGGCGGCATACATAAAACAGATACATCGTGGTGGGACCCATAGAGCGTAGCACCCAAATGGGCCCCAAGCATTTTGAATCAAACTAATATTTTTGTTTTCCCATTAACCCATGTACATATGATCTTATGGACAGGTTGAACGACAAATAAACATGACTGTAGGGCTTGGAAGGTTTCAACGGTGGAGATCATTATTCCCACTATTTCTTGTGGCATGGCCCACTTGAGGTTTGGATATGCTTAACTTTTGGGCTCAGCCACTAAAATGAGCTGGAAAAACATGTGGGCGGAATAGATAAAGCGTATACATTTTAGGTGGGTCCCACTAGTGGACCACCTGCTGGGCAGCCCAGCTAACACACGTGAGAGCCTATGACCAGGTTGGATCTCAAATAAACATCATGGCAGGCCGTAGGAAGGTTTCAACGTAGGATCACTGTCCCTACTGTTTCCTTTGGTGGGGTCCACTGGAGATTTGGATCTATCTCATTCTTGAGGCCATGCCCTAAAATGATCTCCCCAAATGGATGGACGGTATGGATATAGCACACACATCATGGTGGGACCCACAGGGTGGCCCACCTGCTGGCACGACGAGCCCAGCGTCCGTGGACGCTGGGTAATTCCAGCGCGTCAGAGACGCCCCTCTTCTTATTTCTTCTTCTTTTCTTTTTTTCTTTTTTTTTCCTTCGTATTCATCGAGTGGGGCCCACATGGGACTTATCCACTCCGTTCATCAAATTCCCCAGCTCAAGGGGGACCCTTAGAGCCCCATATTGGATGGTTGAATCAGTCTACAAACATCAATGTGGGCCGAGGAAGTTCGACAGTGAACATCGTTCACCCCACTGTTTCATGCGGTGCGGCCCACTTAAGATTTGAATTTGCTACATATTTGGGCCTTAGCCCTAAAATGATATGGGAAAACAGATAGACGGTGTGGATACAACAAAAACATCAAGGTGGGTCCCACGAGTGGGGACCCCATTCCAACCGTCCTGACGCTGGACGGTTCCAGCGTCCCAGACGCTGTGAACGTCCAGCGTCTGGACGTTGTATTTTTTTTTTCTTTTTTTTTTCTTTTCTTAGTTATTTCAGGTGGGGCCCACTTAGGAAAGATCCAATCCGTCCATCAGGTTCCCCATCTCATGGGGGACCCAAAGAACCCTATATTGGGTGTGCTACGGGGCCTACAAACATCAAGGTGGGCCAAAGAAGTTCAGCAGTCCACATCATTTTCTCTAATGTTTTCCTATGGTGTGGCCCACCTACGATCTGGATCTACTTCATTTTTGGTGTCCAACCCTAAAATGGGCTGGAGAAACAAATGGACAGCGTGGATTACATACATACATCAAGGTGGGTCCCACGAGTGGGGACCCACGGTCAACGCCCAAAGCCCCAGCGCTGCTGGGCAGCAGTGTCCTCTGGACGCTGGCTGTCCAGCGGCCTTCTCCTTCACTCTTTTCTTTTTATTATTATTATTATTATTATTATTATTATTATTATTATTATTATTATAGTTAAATGGGGCCAATCATGGATGATCCGACTCATCCATCTCCTTGCCCATCACAAGGTGGGTCCAAGGAAGGAAAAATGAAGGGTAAACGATAAAAAAGGGGGGAGGTTTGCACTCACAATGATGGTTGGACGGTTGGATTGCCGATCGGACGGTCCGGATGATGATCGGGGTCCTCCAAGCTAGATCTCCTCCTTCAATCTCTCTAACTCTCTCTTTCTCTCTCTTGATCTCCCTCTAAATCTCTCTACTTCTCTCTCTTCTTTCTCTTCTCTCTCTCTCTCAAATCTCTTTCTCTCTCCTTTCTCTCTTTCTTGCAAAAAAAATGAGAATGAGAAGGCCACCCCCCCCCCCCTACGTATGGCTCTTGTATGGGAGAGGGGGGTACTTTAGGTGATGATGATGATGATGGGATGGGAGGAATGGGTTGGAGTTGACTTTGGGAGAGAGGTATGGGTTGGAGTTGGTGATGATGGTTAGATAATGATGGGGGTATGGGTGAGGGTGATGGTGATAGATTTGACATGTTGTTGAGAATTGTGCAAGTGGGGCCCACGCCACACGCGCGTTGCGTGGCCCACCTCGAATTGCACGAACGTATGCCTCTTACACACCGGGTATCGCAATGGGACGTGCCGCGCGGCGTTGGAATCGTGGCGCCCGCGCGGTCGCAAGGGTACAAGTCTTGGGTCGTTGCGGTACTAAATCAGGGTCGCGATCAAGGCTCTCTAATTTGGTCCGTCCGGGACGTACCGGTATCGGAAACTAAACGTACGGAGGGCAATTCAGGGTACGGGTCTTACAATGTATGTATGGATAAGAGGAGCCCAAACCATACTCTATTTGCACTTTCTTTCCTCAAGTAGGCTAAATTTCAAAGTGGGGCTTCCATACCCAAGTGGCCCACTTCTCTTATCATTTTTTTTTGTCTTGTAAACAATCCTTTTAGAACAAAGTGTGGCAAGCCTCTTATCACCTTTCAAGATGGGTGAGTCCTTGGTCCATTTGTGGCTCATGTGTAATTTGGTAAAGAGGCTTTTACCATATTCTGCGCATGTGGGATTATCTTCACTTGCAATTGGTGAGAGATTTGGGCCACTTGGGTTTTCAAGAAGGCCCGATGGTGGGTTAAACCATCACTCTTTCAAGTCCAAGTGGGTCCTTGAATAGTGGAAAGAATGCAATGTCAAAAAGTTTGCTTGTAATGCTTCCACCTTAAGTGGGTCCTTCTTTGAGATTTCTAAGTGGGCCTTCCACCATTTTTAGCTTCTCAAGCCCATTTGGTAAGTCATTATTCCATGTTTTCTTTGTTCCAAATGACTTCTAAATCATGGAAGAGGTTGGTACACATAAGTTGCCCATGTTGGGCCCAAGATTGGGCACTTTTGACTTTTCTTTGCAAATAAGCTATGTGCACCAAACTCAACCATAT
This sequence comes from Liriodendron chinense, assembly GCA_003013855.2. Taxonomy (NCBI): domain Eukaryota; kingdom Viridiplantae; phylum Streptophyta; class Magnoliopsida; order Magnoliales; family Magnoliaceae; genus Liriodendron; species Liriodendron chinense. Next base: position 7,672,847 of record ML058515.1, on the reverse strand, counting down.
TCATTTTATTCCATGAAGGTTGGGTGGTCCACTAAGTTAAATCTTTCACATGTTCAAGCGACTTCTCTTCCAATGAAGAGAGTGGTACACATAAGTTGCCCAAATTTGACCCTTTAACGAGTGCCTCCAATCTTGTTCTCTTTAAGTGGGCTATATGTACTACTCTTTACCTTTAGGGAGTGTTTTTAAGTTACTATTGACATTCCATAATTTTCAAAATTCTTTCTTTGTCCACGCATTCATACGTAAAAGAAACGGGGGCACCTCAAGTGATGGCCATGAAACTCATTGCCTTTATGTGGCAAGTGGACCATCTCTTTGCTTCCAAGTGGTGGTTTGTGAACTTAAACATTTTGCCTTTGATGTTCTTTTGTGCATTGAGATGGTTCTCTTGTCATATATAGGCTTTGATGTACGGCCTTTCTTAAACAAACCCTACTCTCTCTTGAATGGGTTCCCAACAAATACCAATAGTGAGACATGGGGTTGGGATTCTGGGTTTTTCTTTGAGACATATGACTTTTGCCCCATGGCTTCCTATGGTTCAATTTTAACAAGTTTGAAAGTGAGATGCTTACCCTATCAAATCCGTAGGAATCGATTGCGGATGGTACACGGGGTCATGGTGGCCGCGTTCAGGAGGATGATCCTGCTTATATTCCTCATCGTGGGGACCATATGTGCTCTTTGGCCAGAGAGCATCAGCCACTTCCGGATATCAAGGGTCGAGGGACCCAAGAGCTGTGGAATGATTGGGTGGAACCTCCTCACCCTCTGATCGAGCATGTATTATCTGGTACTGCTTCGCTGGCCTTTACTCTCTTAGGTTCAAGAGAAGTAAGGCCAATCGTATGCTCCTAGCCGCCTTGTGTGAGAGATGGAGAGACGAAACTCACACTTTTCATTTTTCATGTGGCGAGTGGGGGATTACTCCCCTGGAAGTCTACATGCAGATAAGCTTCCCTTTTCATAGGGTGACTCTACCTCGTGTTAGTTCCCTTTCTCCCATTGAGCCTGAGGATTGGATGCGGCTTTTGGGGGCTGTTCTCCCTTCTTCAGAATTTCAATATAACCAAGTGAAGCTTCGCTGGCCAAAGAACTCCTTTACTTCATTGGTACCCACAACTGAGCTCGAGGTCTCACATAAAGCACCTGTCAGTTCGAGCATATGCTCTAGGCGTGCCTATTAATGAAAACCTGCCCATCAGAAACTCTTACTGTTCAGACCTACATTCATGCATCATATCATTCATGAGAATGTACGAGGATTAAATCAGACTTTCAAGTACTAGTTCGATTCTGTGAAGTAAAGATCGTACCTCGGTACGGGTAGAGTGGGTGCCTAACACCTTCCCACCCTGTAACCATGATCCCTTATCTTGAATCTCTGACCACAGATTAAAAGAAGTCATCTTAGAAGAAGGAATCTTCAGATTCCCTTCTCTAACATTTCTACGGGGTCTAGCCGACTGTAGATTCGAAGTAACTGGCTAGTGGCGACTCTGGTCTTATACGAACTCATCCAAACACATCCAATTTAACCCAACGATAACATGACAACCGAAAAAGCCCTCGAGAAAGAGGCAAGCCAGTGGCACAACGGCAATTCGCGCATACCCCCTTTTCGAAAGGGAGGGTTGGGAGCGCAGAAAGGCGAGCGTCCACAGAATGACGACTCCACTGGGGACGTGCTAGTCCAACTAGTCATGATCCAACTTGAAAAACAAAATCCTTCTTGTACTTGAAAGTCAATAGTCCTCATACAATCTCATTTGCATAGCACTCTACCAAGAAACAAAAAAAGTAGATAATCCCAAAACCCAAAAAGAGTAGAACATATTCCTCACCATTACGCCTCCTTGAGCTCAACGTCTTCGAAAACAGCTTCCTTACCGCTGCATAATCTGCACCCGCACTCTTTCCTGCCCTCATCATAGCAGAAGCACAACCTCCAGCGCAATAACCAATTGAGAACACACTGATCTGCAAGAATTGGCACAAGGAATGAAGCAATGCATGAAATGTTCTTGCAATTCATGCAAGCACAAGCTACCGCAGCAGCCAACAATCAAGTTGGCCTAGTTCAGTAATCTTAATAGCCATGTCAGGCCCGTCCGGCTTCCAGCTCAAATCAAGCACAACCATCGGAGTCTGCCCAAGACTACCGACAACAGCCATCTCAGCCCTCTATTGTGGGGCATCCTTCTCAATACCTTCCTGCGACAACAAGACCGTCTCAGAACATGCCCTAACTTTCAAAACATGATGAAGAACAACATCATGGAATAAAATGAATATGGTTGAGTTTGGTACACATAGCCCATTTGCAAAGAAAAGTCAAAAGTGCCCAATCTTAGGCCCAACATGGGCAACTTATGTGTACCAACCTCTTCCATGATTTGAAAGTCATTTGGAACAAAGGAAACATGAAATAATGACTTACCAAATGGGCTTGAGAAGCTAAAAATGGTGGAAGGCCCACTTAGAAATCTTAAAGAATGACCCACTTAGGGTGGAAGCATTATAAGCAAACCTTTTGACATTCCATTCTTTCCACTATTCAAGGACCCACTTGGACTTGAAAGAGTGACAGTTTAACCCACCATCGAGCCTTCTTGAAAACCCAAGTGGCCCAAATCTCTCACCAATTGCAAGTGAAGATAATCCCACATGCACAAAATATGGTAAAAGCCTCTTTACCAAATTACACATGAGCCACAAATGGACCAAGGACTCACCCATCTTGAAAGGTGATAAGAGGCTTGCCACATTTTGTTCTAAAAGGATTGTTTACAAGACAAAAAAAAAAGAAAAAAAAGATAAGAGATGTGGGCCACTTGCGTATGGAAGCCCAACTTTGAAATTTAGCCCACTTGAGGAGCGAAATTGCAAATAAAGTATGGTTTGGGACCTCTTGTCCATACGTACATAAATGAAGAAATGAGGCTATCTCAAATAGTGATTGCAGGCCCAAAAATCTTAAGTGGGCCCCACTCACTCCCATGGGCCCAACACTTAGAAAGAAAGGAAAGTTGAAAAGCATGAGAAACATGAAGGAAAAAAAAAGGAAATGATGTAAGAGTCCAGAATGAAGTTTAGGGCCCAACCAAATACACTAAAGGCCCTAACTTCACTTTGGGCCCATTTCTTACAAATCAGGCCCAACACAAATGGAAAAAAAGAATGAGACTTTTCCATGCACACTTGATGGACATGGAAAAGGCACTCTTGACTACATGAAGAGAATTTGAAAGAAAGTGAAAGAAAAAGGAGACTTGAAAGCTCCACTCCAATGCACCACCTTGATGCTTTGAACAAAGTCTTAAAGTCTCTCAAACTTGGGCCCACCACACCTCTTGGAAGGTACCTACATGAAAGGGAGAGAAGAGGAACATGAGAAAGTAAAAAAAGAAAGGATGAAAAAATAAAGGAAGTGGGCCATACCTTCACCACTCACAAATGAGACCACCTTGCTGTCTCATGCTTCACCTTGCTGTCCCAAGCTTCACCAAAGAGCCCCACCACTTGGAAGGAAGAAAGGGCTACCAAAAGAAAATAGAAAACACTTGAAGAAAAGGAGGAAAGTGAGCAAGAGACAATAGAGAGAGAGAAATGCACAAATAAGAGGGGAGCCATACCTCTGGATTTATACACAAAATGCGCCACCCTTATTATCCAAGCCACTGGAAAAACCAATGGACAAGGGGTCAGACGGGCAGCCATTAGAAGGCCATCCGCCCTTCCCCTCTTGACAAGATTTGACACCCTCCTCCTCCTTGGGAAGAACTCCCCTTTGGAAAGATGAATTGCAAGGAATCTCGTCCTTGTGTAAGATGGAAGTGATGGAAGAGAAAGAGAAAGAAAATGAAGAGAAATTGATAAAAATCTCATCTCTTGAGAAAATGATGAGAAAATGAGAAGATGATGTGGAAAAAGGCTCCATGAGAATTTCAAAAGAAAAAAAAAAGAATTGACTTGGTCAAACATTGATCTCAGCCGTCCAAAGTCATGATCTAATTACTCGAGTCATCCTCAGAATACATCAGAAATTTTCACCCCTAATATGTACAAAGTTTTGGTTTGAAGACCTTAAACTACGTCGGGATCAAGATCCCGAGAGATTGCGTAATAAAAACCGTCATTCGATCTCAACCGCTCAAGGGGGGTAAGATAGACCGAATTTTTTCGAAAAACAAGAAAAAATGTGTCGTATCTGCATGTACAAAGTTTTGGTCTGAAGACCTTAAACTACGTCAGGATCAAGATCCCGAGAGATTACGTAATAAAAATCGTCATTTGATCTCAACCGCTCAAGGGGGGATAAGATAGACCGGATCTTTCGAAAAACAAGAAAAAATGTGTCGTATCTACATGTACAAAGTTTTGGTATGAAGACTTTAAACTACGTCGGGATCAAGATCCCGAGAAATTGCGTAATAAAAATCATCATTCGATCTCAACGCTCAAGGGGGGATAAGATAGACCCGATCTTTCAAAAAACAAGAAAAAATGTGTCGTATCTGCATGTAAAAAGTTTTGGTCCGAAGACCTTAAACTACGTTGGGATCAAGATCCCGAGAGATTGCGTAATAAAATCCGTCATTCGATCTCAACTGCTCAAGGGGGGATCAGATAGACCGGATCTTTCGAAAAATAAGAAAAAACGTGTCGTATTTGCATGTACAAAGTTTTGGTCCGAAGACCTTAAACTACGTTGGGATTGAGATCCCGAGAGATTGCGTAATAAAAACCGTCATTCGATCTCAACTACTTAAGGGGGGATCAGATATATCGAATCTTTCGAAAAAAAATGTTATATCTACACACACAAAGTTTTTGGTCCAAAGACCTTAAACTACGTCGGGATTAAGTCCTGAGTGATTCCCAAATAAAAAAAACTGGCGTCAACCTCGACCGCTCGGATCGAGGTCCGATAGTCCGGATCTTTTCAAAAATCACAAAAGAACGTATTTTCAGCATGTACATATTTTCGGTCCGAAGACCTTAAACTACACTGGGATAAAGTTCTCAGGAGACTTTTTTGCTTTAAAACAAAAACTAGCATCGACCTCGACCACTCAGATCGAGGTCTGATAGTCTGAATCTTTTCAAAAAAGCACAAAAAGAATGTCTTTTAAGTACGTATAAACCCGAGTCCGAAGACCTTAAATTACACTGGGATTAACTTGTCGGGGGACTTTTCCTGCTTTCAACAAAAATCGGCATCAATCTCGGCTCTTCGAGTCAAGGTTCGATGACCAGGATCATTTCAAAAATACTAAAAATACTTTAGTTTTCCATAAAAACTAGCACCAATCTCGACCTCTCGAGTTAAGGTTTGGAACTTTCTAAAAAACAAACAAAAAAAATTTCAACTCTGATTTTAAATTGCATAAATATATTCCAAGCGGTTCGAAGACCTTAAACTACACTAGGATTAATTTCTCAAGGGCTTCCTTTCCCCACCTATTCCGGACATGGCTGACACTTGATCGCACAAATGTCTGGAGTTCTCTAAACAGGTAAATGTCGAGGCAGGCAGAGCCCCGCGATCCTGTTCGTGTTGAACGCACCGTGGTAGACGACCTTGAGTTGGAAGTCGCTGTTGAATCTGACAGATGTTCCCTGTTCCTAAAACTCATGAAGGGGATTAAGGTAGTTGGGAGGTGAAGCACACCCTTACGGAATTGTGAACATCATAGGACCCCAAACTGGATTGATAAAGGAAAATGTGAAGATGTGGCTCATTTTATGACCGAAGGAGTCCGTTGGACGATACGGGGTCTACGTGCATTGCACATGAGGAACAGGCAACTTTGTGGGTGTGTTGATTGAAAACCCTCAAAATTCCTTCATCCAAAGATGTAAAACTACGGCACTTAACTGTGTGAGATTCGTCTTGCTCGCTGACGTAAAATGGATCGGGTGCCTTACCAGCAGTAGAAGCTGGAAGTGGATGAAGATTCCATACCTTTCCCTGCATTTCAGAAAATCTAACAAAATACCAAAACATTGCAAAATCAGCTTCCAAAATCACAAAATATTTTCCTTGCTTTTAATAAAACCGATCTTCATCCTGATTACTCAGGAAGAGACTCGGATCAAATATTTACAAAATCACAATAATATTTTCTCTGTTTTCAATAACACCGATCTTCATCCTGACTACTTAGGAAGAGACTCGAATTAGATATTTATAAAAATCACAAAAAAAAAATTGAATTGTTTTCAATAACACTGATCCTCATCGTGACCACTCAGGAAAAGATTCGGATCAAATACTTACAAAAATCACAAAAATTGTCACTATCCCCAGCAAAGTGTTTTAGGAGTCTTAAACTCCATTCATCCACTTCATAGTATTGGGATGACGGATCCGATCGCCCGTAAATTGGAATCTTGACCAAAACTGGCGACCAAACACCATCCCAATCACATCCATTCCCCAGAAGAATATCTTAAGGTTGCCACCTAGAACCTCCTTTCATCATTCCCAGCAACAAACATTGGGATGATGGACTGATCGACCATGGGTCGGGATCTTGACCAACCCACGGACCAAACATCCGCATAAAAAAGGAAAATCTCCAGGGAAGCAAAACCCTACAAGCAATAAGCTCAAAGTTCTCTACATCCCAGCAAGAGAAAAATCATTGAACGGGAAAAGAGTGAGCCAAACGATGCATCCATCATCAAATATGCATCCATATGCATCAACATCCATTTGCATCAATCATCATGTTTACTTACTTTCAAAATAAAAGTCGGTTAGCTAAAGACCCCACAGGCATCCCCAGTGGAGGCACGTGTAAACCAGATTTTCTTTTTAAAAAAGACAATATATATACACACACACACACACACACACACACACACACACACACACAAATAAAAACCCAATGGAGTATCACTCCCCAAAGTGGGTATCTTTCCAAAATTCAAAAATATTTTTTCAGTAGAGCATTCGGCCTCCAAGACACTAAGAGATCTTCCATATCTCTAGGTAGGAACCGAAGCAAAATCAAATAAGATCCGACGTCTCGCGGTTTCCTCAGAGACCGTCGGATCCAATGCACTCAAAGTACAGTCGGCTTGAACTCCAGTGTCAGGACGATCGTACTAAATGCCAGATACGAAAAGATGAAAGCCAAAAGGCTCGGTCAAAGAAACCATCTGAACGATGGAAACGATGAATTGTAACCCAAGTATCAAAACCAGAAGATTGGGTGGAAAAATTTCACGCGCACATACCTAGGCATGGATGCCTAAAGTACCTTGACTGAGTCCAAGTCAGAGTAGTGGATTACCCATAAGGCTGTGCAGACGCAAGGCAGCTAACCACTTTGACAGTCAAGTGAAACAAGTACTCCTGGAGTGATCCGGAAAAGCAACGAACAATCAATCACAAGGTCACTAACCTCGTAAGACTACATGGACGCAGAGGCTCTATTGTACCTTTCCGATGTTAGTACTGATCGGGAATTGAAGGGTTGCAATTGGGTACCCAAGTTACAGCTCATGTAGGGATAATCGCAACGTTTTCTCCAAACTCCCACGATATGTGCGAGTTATCAATTTCTAGACAATTAACTGACACAGATACAAAGGCAAGCAAAGATTCTAGACCACGATCTATGAATGACCGGGTCAGAAATGGGGTGTCCACTCGCTTTGACATTCGGTTGCCTGCAACCTTTGCCAAAGAGGGGCATCTGTAGACACCCCACCTTCGGCTATAGTGTTGATTGAGATAGATGAATGGATGGAGGTCCATATATAACCCAGCTCAAGCCTAAACCCAGTCAACTCACCCCTAAACAACAGCTTGGAAAACCATCCATAGAAAAAAAACCAGTCCAAAAATCCCAAAACAGTCAACCTTTTTTAGTTAACCCGCTGAGTCAAATCACCGATTCAATCCACTGACTCAGTCCAACCTCACACCCAGTCGATTCACCTTGTCAAAACCCATCTTTCAAACCCAGTTGACTCACCAAGTTCTGAGCCGCAGCTTCGAAGCAACTCTGAACCCGGAGTTGGACTATTTTCTGCTTCAGGTTCAGAGCAAGTACACTCCAAAGTTGAAGCAAGATGGTCATACGGGTAGCCGTCTGATAGCCGCCCGTCCCTATTTACGAGTGCTGCCATTCTCCGCAGCTATAAATACCCCATTCCCCCTCTTGTTTCAACATCCACTTCCCCTCTCCTCAGTCCGAGAGTTCCGAGTCCATCTCCACCCCTTTAGCTCATTCCTCCACCAAGGAGAGCCCGAGTGAGAAGAGTCTAGCCCTGGTCCAGCCCAGCTTGACCCTGGTCCAAGTCTCCAAGCTACCTAAGTCCAATCTTAGCCACTCGAAGCAAATCCTTGTGAAACCTCCATCCATCCAGCTACTTTTATATCAGCATCATCTCATCTCATCTAGCATAAGTGTAACATTTATTATTCTTGCAACCCCTCTGCTTATCATTTCACTACAAACACTTAATCTGGTCTTAGCATATGCTCTGAAGTTTACCAATTTACTCGGAATTTATTTATAAAAAAAATTGATTGATCAAACACACATCATGCATCTCGTATAAAGCACCTATCAGTTCGAGCGTATGCTTTGGGCTTGCCTATTAATGGAAACCTGCCCATCATAAACTCTTACTGTTCAGACCTACATTCATGCATCATATCATTCATGAGAATGTATGAGGATTAAATCAGACTTTCAAGTACTAGTTCAATTCTGTGAAGTAAAGACCGTACCTCGGTACGGGCAGAGTGGGTGTCTAACACCTTCCCACATTGTAACTGTGATCCCTTACCTCGAATCTCTGACCGCAGATCAAAAGGAGTCATCTTAGATGAAGGAATCTTCAGATTCCCTTCTCTAACATTTCTACGGGGTCTAGCCGATTGTAGATTCGAAGTAACTAACTAGTGGCGACTTTGGTCTTATACGAACTCATCCAAACACATCCAGTTTAACCCAACGATAACACGACAACCGAAAAAACCCTCGAGAAAGAGGTAAGCCAGTGGCACAACGACGATTCGTGCATACCCCCTTTTCGAAAGGGATGGCTGGGAGTGCGGAAAGGCGAGTGTCCACAGCTAGCCACAGTCGAAAGGCAACATGTGCCCGGAAATCATCCTGAAAAGGCAAGCGACCAAAGTATCCGTTAGTCCAGACCTGGACCCGATAACACTACTATAAATAGGAAGCCCCTGTTGACAAACAGAGGATCATCTTTAGTCGACATCAGAGCGACGCAAGAGGTAACATGCGCTCGCTCCGTCTTCCCTCGCAGGAATCCCTCACCAGAAAGGGATTTTCCCCGTCGGAATCCAAGTATGGAGGGAGAAAGAATAGAAAACTGAAAAAATGGCTAAGTGTCTGGGCAACATGCACCCACTCCCTCCTTGCTAAAGAGAAACTTAAAAAAAAAAAAAAGCTAAGTTGTAAGGAAACATGTGCCCACTCAGAAAAGTCATGCGCATGTGTAATACCACATGCGCCCCAAGGGAATTCCCTTCTTATTTTCAACTAAAAGTCGGCCACGTGCGCCCTGGGAGGGACACATGCACCCAACCTTAGGGCACATGCGCCCACCACCTGACAACATGCACCCACCTCTATAGTTGCATGCGCCGAACAGTCATAGCCTGTCCGGGACTTCCGTGGCGTGGCCCACCTTCGATGTAACTCACCTCTCCATCGCACCAACACTCTTTAGACACACACCGACAATTCTATCCATCCCCCGGATCAGATTTTCCAACGATCGATGATAAATGACCCAAATTAGTGGTTTAATTTTAAAAAAATGACTAACACTTAGCCAATTTTACAAACCTGAAAATCCTTCCGAAAGAGTACAAAACAACTGAAATCAAGAAGAAACGAGCAAAATTTAACTGACTCCAAGAGGAAGACTTAGTTTCCCCTTGGTATGAAACATCACAATAATGTATCGCAATGAGATTATCTGCTTTCATGATCCTCGAATACCTTGATTAAGCAGCACACAGGCCCAGTACTTAGTCATTTTCAGCCCTGGGAAGTGCCCTGTTAGCTCGAAAATCGACTGACGCTAAGTGAAACTAAGTGCGCTCTCCTTGACGCCAAAGTGGATCCAGTATCATTGTGATCTTAACAGACATAATCCATCACTATTCGAAGGTAATCGTCGCTGGTATTCACCGAACCCCTATAAGCAGTAAATGGGCCTAGTACTTAGTCATTTTCAGCCCTGGGAAGTGCCATGTTGGCTCGAAGATTGACTAACGCCAAGTAAAACTAAACGCGATCTTATCGATGCCAAGGTAAGCTTAATGTTTTTATTTTACAAGGCAACTAAATCGAGCACTTACAGGGTACCGATCCCCATCGATTGTCAGATATTGGCATAAACATGCATCTATCCGGCCCGATGCTTAGCCATTTACAAGCTTTGGAACTGTGCGATGTAGTCCGACAAACTTCAATCCTCAAAGGACCCTGGCTCAATACAACCTATTCGATCTTGAATCGATCATCGGAAAGCATCCAGAAGAAATAATGTTCCTAAAGATAAGTCGCTAGACTCTAAAGTTGAACATATTTACTTTACTTTACAAGCTCCATTCATCCTGAATAAAGGTCTAAGGCTAAACCTAAGGGATTATGGTTATCACGATAAACCACAATCAGAAGAAAGAATGTTCCCAAAGATGAGTCGTTAGACTCCAAAGTTGAACATATTTACTTTACTGTAAAAGCTCTATTCATCTCGGAGAAAGGTTTGAGGCTAAACCTAAAGGATTATGGTTACCATAATAAACCATAATCATAAGAGTTCTAACAACACTCGAAATATCCTACTATGGACTATCGTTATAAAAAAATCTAGTCAATGCCCTACCCATCCACACCGGGTCCATTGGTTGAGCAATCAGGTAGTTGCGGAGTGCCTTCTCAGGGTCATCCGTCATAAAAAAATACAGGAAGAGGACCTTCGGTCGTTCCGACCAACAGTCGATACTCGTGTAATTCATCAGTAGTCACTCGTCATAAAAATACGGGAAGAGGGCCCAGCGTTGCACCACTCAATTAAAAATCCTTACAGTCCTTCAAGTGGAGAATCCAAAAGAAAATGGGACATAGACATCCGACTTGTCTAAAAAACATGGCTCAGTCCATAATGAGAAAACAAATAGGTCTCTACGATCATGAACTCAAGATCGTAATTCCTGACAGGTTAAGTCTTTTACCTTCTAATCAAGGGTGATCAACCATTGATGTAATTAAGGGCTCGTGACAAGTATCACAGCCTTGAATGTAAAAGATCTTAGAATCTCTAGAATAAAATCTGCTTTGCATATCTCTTCTTGCGTATACTTTGTGATTGCTTATGATTGTCCAAGAATGTCTCTATACTTAGAAATTCCCTAGAATAATGAAACACAGGAAAAATCGCCATGAGCATTTTTCTAGTTTTAACAAACTAGCGACTCTGCTGGGGATCTGAACATACCAGAATCTCTGGGTATCTCTGAGTAAAGAAATGTTCTAAGATAAATCATTTGCAGACACTGATGTATGCATGAGAAAGGTTACTGCGAGGAGAAATGTTCGGCGCCTTCACGGGCACCAAACTGGCGACTTTCGATGGAATGTTCTTCCCTTCATCTTTAAGGCAAAAGAATTTTAAAATTATGAAAAGTTTTCTAAAAGAACTTCTAAACTTCTTATAGCATGCATATGGTTCATACTTGTACACGCTATTCATCATTGAGCTATATCGTGATTGGTAAGGTCGCATCTTTTCTCTTTTTTTGAAGCTGCGGAATACTCTAATGCGTGTATGACTGTGCAGAGAGACAAAAGAGAACCTTAGCAAAAGAAACAAACCGACGAAACTACAATGACAACTACAATGATCTTCTTGACGTCTGGAGGGTTCTACTTCCCACGCCTCGTAGCAGCAGGAGCAACAGTCCCTGAAGCAAGCTAGTAACTCGTCCAGAAGCGCCGATCACCAGAGAAGGTACTGAAGACAGGAAAGTAACTTCAGTTGGAATGGAGACAGTGAAGGTACATATTAACATGAGGAAATAGTGGAGGCCAATCCGCATGAATGAAACCCACAATGTCGGCAAAGTCACCGCGTCATCCAAGCCGGAGTGCTCCTTCGCCGTTACTGACTTCCCAGCCCTGCCGAAGACAACACAGCTAACCAAGACACCAAATAGATCTGACAATCGACCAAGGCAGCGATGAAGACGTTCTCTGCTGAAGCTACCGTGATCAAGACAAAGCCATAGTAGGTACAGGCCATGATGGTACAGGTTGTCGAAGGGGAGACGAGCGAGCGAGACGCAGAGCTGCCTCCAATCCAAGAACAGATAGACGAGATAATCCAGGTCCAAGAGGATACCGCCAGGGAAATGAGAGAGATGAAAGAAGCATTATTGGCTCTAGTCGCCTAGGGGGCAACCAGGAGCCCGGCTATCCCCACTCGACAGTCTATGGAGGAATCTCAGGGGGCAGCGAAAGAGCCAGTTGCTACCGAACCACAGGCTTGTCCGAGAAATGTTGCGTTTGAGCGCGTACCGCCACAACCGTCTCATGTCACGAGGGAAGAGTTATTCCAGACAGTCTCGAACCTGATGCGTCAGGAGAGAGAATGAGAAGAGAGGGAAGTATGTTTATCGAGTGCCGTATTCGCCCGAAGTTGATGACATTCTATTTCCCCACAACTTCAAGCATCCAGATTCCCTCGATTCAACGGCAGAGGGTCGCCGGAGGAACATATGACTCAGTTCATGATGATGCTGGGCAACTTATCGACAATCCACCATTATTGTCTTAGATTGTTTAGTTCAACGCTCATAAGCAAGGCATTCCAGTGGTATATGTCACTGCCCGCAGGTTCAGTCAAGTCCTGGGATCAGATGCAAGAGCTGTTCATTTCTAAGTTTTTCTCTACCGAACGAGAAGTCTTACTGACAGACTTAGCCTTAGTCTGTCAGAGGCAAGGGGAGTCAATAGAGAAGTTCATCGATAGGTGGTGAACCATAGCAACGCAATGCTAAGAATTGCCCAGTGAGCCCGAGTAGGTCAAGATGTGCACATAAGCCATGGATGCGATGATTTCGTTTGGCTTATCTAGGCACAACTTCTCGACGTTTCGAGACCTGGCTACAAAGGCCCACTTAGTGGAAGGAGCCGTGTTCGGAGCGCAGTTCAAGGCAAAGAAGCCCAGAAGAGAAGCTTGAAGGATAATAGCGTCCAACTACGTTGACAAGGGAAAGGGTTCAATGACAAGAAACATCCAAATACGGAGCACAAAGTCGAGGCCAGGCCAATAACAACGACACAAGACAAGGGAAAGGGCTTTCAGAGACCGCAATACATGACAATAGAGGAACGCAATCGAGCGAACGAACCCTATACCTTCGACATGGAAGATCTGGTTTCGATCATGTAACAACTAGTCGAAGAGAGGTTGATAAGATTGTCGGAATCCAACCGTCCTGAAGAAGCGAAAATGGTCGACCATCCCAACTACTGCAAATATCATCGCATGATCAGCCACAAGATTGAAGACTACTCCGTCTTAAAAGGTAAGATTCAATGAATGATCAACGATGGCACCATCAACATGAAGGCAGAAGAAACGAGCCGGAACGTCACGACAGTAGTGTCTGCATCCCCACGCTAGTTCAAGTTCGAACAGTGAGTCCGTTCCCAGAGTCGTGGACGCTCATGAGTAGTAAGAAGAGGTTAGAGAACAAGAGAAGACTCTTAGAAAGAGAGAAGAAGATGAAGAATAGAAGAAGAAATTTTGAGCAAGAACAACCGCGTGTGTAGCCCGTTCAGTGCACCATGATCTCTGTGACAACTCAGCAAGAGGCTAGTGCTAAAGGCCGAGATACGGAGAGAGAAGAAGTCAATGTGGTGGCCCTGCGACAGGTCATACAGAGGGAATTCTCGAGATGACCAAACCCTAAAGAACGAACGTGGTCATAGGAGAATTGTTGTAAGCACCTTGAGAAAGAGAGACAACAGAAGTAGTCAACGAGTCAGCAGCCAACCAGCAAGACCACGCTTGAGAGAAGGCACCAGTGATTTATAATGTGGTGTCTCATCTGAAGGTCCCGGCCCGGCTCAACATCTATGATGCCTTATGTCTTTCGAAGAAATATCGAGAAACGCTGCTCAACGCACTGTTTGATCAAGAAGCCTGTGAAGTCATGATGGCAGAAATCGAGTCGAAATGGAAGGACTGAAGATAATAGGAACTGAGAATCTGTCTGTGGAGCAGGTCATGCAGATCGACCAATCATCCATGATCACATTTTCCGAAGAAGACAGAACGACCAGCTTAATAGACCACAACCGCCTGTTGATGGTGACAGGTCTCATCCAAGACATAGAGATCAGAAGATGCATGCTAGACGACGGATCCATTGTGAACATCATGCCTCTAAAGACATTGCAGCAATTGGGCTTCAGGCAAACGTCACTTCGCCCGAGCGCCATGATTATTCACGGGTTCAATCAGGACAGCCAGCGTACCTTAGGGTCCATCACCGTTATGCTGGAGATAGAAGAGTTGAAAACTAAAGTTATATGTCAGGTGATCGATGCGATGACGACATACAACCTTTTGTTGGGATGACTGTGGCTTCATCAGTACGGTATCATTCCTTCGACGCATCACCAATGGTTCAAATACAACAGGGATGACATCCAGTATAGAGTGGCGGAAGATCCGAGGCCATACTCTGTCACTGAGTCCTTCCTGGCAGACGCACAATACTATCAAGAGAATGACGAAACTGAAGCAGTCGGGAAAGTCAATGAGCCAACAGAGGCAACACAGGGGCAAAGCCCCAAGGTGACAGTTCAAGACAAGAAGATGGAGCTCTGTAAGTGGACGCCAAAGCGGTGCTGGTTCACAAAGAGAATTCATCATGAAGAAAGAAGTTCTATCTGGTCACAAAACACCTCCGGAAGGCGGGATAGTCAGTGTTTGAGCTAATGACAAGCCAGCAGATGAGCATATTACAGTCCAGCTTCAATATGTCAGTACCGAAGGTTGAGAGGATTCGTCAATTCCCTAACGCTCTGAGCCAATTCTATGTACCACCAACGATGGGAGCCAGTCACGAAATAAGGTTTCATACAGGACCCCATAACCCATTGTAGATTGAAGAGAACACTAAGAGAATGCCAGTAGGGATGCCACCTATTGAAGAGGAAAGGTACAGTAAGGCTAGCAGGCATATTATGAGGAACATGGGCTTCGTTTGTTTAGAGCCACCAGCTCGAAAAGGCATGCTAGTACCTTTTGAAGAAAAGACGAAAGTATACAAAGGTAAAGAAGCCCTGGGGGCAAGATATGAAATCAGGCAAGTCAACATGGTGACGATTAGTCTCGTGGAAGAAGAGAGGCCGGTCGGGTCGAGTGAAGTGGTACAACCAAGTGCCGCACCAGAGCAGATTGAAGACGGAGGTCAGCCCACGATAAATAAACTATAGGACGTTAATCCGGGGACCCCTAAAGAGCCAAGGAACACTTATATCAGCAAGAACATTCCGAAAGAAGAGAGGGAGAGTTACATTCAACTCCTAAAAGAGAACAAAAATGTTTTCACGTGGACCTATTCCGAGATGCCAGGGCTGAACCCGGCAATTGCAATGCACAAGTTGAATATTGCGAAAGAGAAGAGGTCGGTCAAATAGCCATAGAGGCGCTTCCATCCCGACATGTTCCTGAAGATAGAAGAGGAAGTGAAGAAGCTGCTTCAAGCCGGGTTTATCAGGGAAGTTCAGTATCCTAAGTGGATCTCTAACATAGTACTCGTGAAGAAGAAGAACGGCCATATTTGTGTATGCGTCGATTTCCGTAATCTAAACGATGCCTGTCCCAAGGACGACTTTCGTTTACCCATCCTGGAGCTTCTGATCGACAACACGTTAGCATAACGACAATGTCCTTCATGGACGGCTACTCGGGGTATAACCAGATCAGGATGGCTCCAGAAGACGAAGAATCCACCACCTTCTGCACCTCTCTCAGGATATTCTGTTACCGGGTGATGCCATTTGGGCTAAAGAACGTGGGCACCACATATTAGAGAGCGATGCAAGTGATCTTCCAAGATAGGATGTACAAGCACGTGGAATGCTATGTCGATGACCTGGTAGTGAGGTCTGAAGGACATTAACAACATCGTGAAAATTTGAAGCAAGTATTTTAAAGGTTGAGGAAGAAGAGCCTCCGCATGAACCCGTTAAAGTGCACCTTTAGGGTATCCTCCGAAAAATTTCTAGGATTTGTAGTCAGACATCGGGGCATCGAATCGACCATGCAAAGATTAAAGCGATCCGAGAAATGTCTCCTCCGAAGAACTTGAAAGAGCTGAAGAGTTTTCAAGGAAGAGTTGCTTACCTACGATGGTTCATCTTGAACCTGCCAGGCCGTTGCCAACCTTTCTCTCGACTGAGGAAGAAAGATGTCCGCTTTGAGTGGGATGAAGCATGCCAAAAAGCCTTCGAGTCCCTCAAAGAACTACTTAAAAAATCTCCAGTTTTCGTAGGGCCGATCGAAGGGAAGCCTCTGATATTATACGTAGCGGTGGCAGAGAATTCATTGGGGGCACTACTGGCCCAAAAGAATGAAGAGGGGAAGGAAAACGCTCTGTATTACCTGAGTCGTACACTCGTTGGTGCTGAGTTTAACTACTCGCCAATAGAGAAGATATGTCTAGCTTTGATATTTGCCGTGAAGAAGCTGAGGCATTACTATTTGTCATACCAAATTACACTTATCTCTAGAGCACATCCCATCAAGTTCTTGATGAATTGGCCCATGTTGTCCGGGCGATTAGCCAAGTGGGCTCTACTATTATCCAAATTCGACATTACGTATCTTCCGTCTCGGGCTGTTAAAGGGAAGGCCATAGCAGATTTCCTAGTAGCTCATTTAGTCCTGGATAATATTGAGATGGAATGTGATCTTCCCGATGATTAGGCCATGACAATAGGGATTACGAAGCCGTCGTAGATGTACTTTGACGGAGCTTCCAGAGCCACAGGATCAGGGGCCGGTGTAGTCTTCATCAGTCCCTAAGGTGATTTACTACCCTACTCATTCATGATAGTGTCATCATGCACAAACAATGAAGCTGAATATCAGGCCCTCATCGTCGAGCTATAGCTGGCATAAGACATGCAAATCTGATCGTTACAAGTCTATGACAATTCTCGGCTAGTTGTGGGACAACTTATGATTGAATATGAAGTTCGCAAGCTAGAGCTATCACCTCTTTTCCATCAGGCCCGAGCCCTATTTGATCATTTTCGAGACAGTACAATGTCGCATATCCCGAGAGTTGAAAATTCCCAAGCAGATGCATCAGCCAACCTGGCCGCAGCTCTCGCGCACCCAGGGGGCAGCCCACTTCAAGTTATCATAGAAGAGAGAAGAACATTGCCATCACTCGCAGTAACAGAAAATATCGAGAATGCAAGCCCAGTATGTTGCTTCGAGATCACAGAAGAAGAAGATTGGCAAAGTCCGTTCGCCGATTACCTGAAATACGGGTTCTTACCTGAAAACCAGCAAATGCGCACCCAAGTCAGAAGGCACGCCGACTCGTTCGTCCTTCTAGAAGAAATACTATATCGACGCTCGAACAATGGAACATTGTCAAGGTTTTTGGCTCAGGAGGAAGTTCGCGACACACTAAGAGAAGCACACAGAGGGGAATGTGGTGCTCACCAAGGCGGCCGGAACCTGCATCTCGAGTGTGGCACATGGCCTATTATTGGCCTACTATGGTGAAGGATGCGATGGAATATGTGAGAAGATGCCATCAGTGTCAGATTCATGCTGATATCATACATGTTCCTCCTGAAGAGTTACATCAGTCAGTAATGTCGTGGCCTTTCGCGGCCTGGGGTATAAACGTGATAGGTCCCATCTCCTTCCTCTTCTCAAGGACATCAGTATATACTGGCGGCAACTGATTATTTCTCTAAGTGGGTAGAAGCAGTGGCCCTGAAGAATGTAAAAGCTAAGCAAGTGGAAGGTTTCATCCGGAACTCCATCTTGTACAGACACGGCATCCCCGAGCAGATCGTCACAGATAACGGCACGCCCTTTCGAAATGTATGATCGACAAGCTGTGCACCAAATTCAAGATCAAGCATTGCTACTTGACTCCCTACTATCCTCTTGCGAATGGGCTTGCCGAAGCTTTCAACAAAACCATCGTGAAAATTTTGAAGAAAATGGTGGCGGAAAATAAGAAGGATTGGGATAAACAATTGCCCGAAGCACTCTGGGCATATCGCACCACGCACTACACCGCAACACGGGCCACCCCATATTCATTAGTATACGGAAAGAGGTCGTCATCCCAATGAAAGTCCAGGTCGAGTCCCTACGAGTGGCACTCCAGAACTCCCTGACAGATGAGAGTAACGCTGAACTCAGGATGGTCGAGCTCGATGCCTTGCACGAGAAAAGGCTCGCTGCGCAACAACGATTAGAGATGTATTAGAAGCAAATTTCAGCGGCGTATGATAAGTGAGTCAGGGGTAGATCCTTTAAGAAGGGTGACTTAGTACTCGTAATGAAACAACTGACTACCGCGCACACTACGAGGAGCAAGTTCGATCCTAAGTGGGACCCGATATGCATCATAGAAGAAGTCTACTCCAACGGGGCCTACCGCTTAGTGAATTTCGACAGCGGGGGAGCAGAGTTTTCAGTTAATGGCCGATTTCTAAAGAGATATCACCCCTAATAGTTAGCCTTCTACTTTTTATATATGCATAAGTAAAAGAAGTGTAAACGCCCCGAGAGAGGGAATGTAATAAACAAGATAGAAATGGAGAATGAAATGTAATACATTATAGTAGGTAAACTCGTAGTTACAAAAGCTAATTAGTTACTTTATATTGTTGCAGGTCTTCCATGCCCTTACTATTGAGAAATAACCAAAGGAAAACACTCGTCTACGACGCGAGTATATCCCGGATTTGGAAACCCAAGACATTCCCGAAATCTACAACAAAGGGAAGTATCACTCTCTTCATTTTCGTTCTGCATTCATTATTACAAATATTTATTATCATCATTCATTACGATTATGATTATTATTAAATTATATTGTAAAGTATTCTAACACCCATCACACAATGTCACACAATAGAAAAGTAATTGCCATTGTTATTTCATTAACAAAAGTACGATTGACGTTTTCAACACCGTACACATGAATAGTCAGAAGGTAAGTATCTCTTACATCAATTACAATAATTCTGAAATTCAGTCAAGGTAAAACCCTGTGATCATTTCTATACATTAAGGGGATTATAAAAAAAAGATAGTTGAAAGTAAAAAGGATCAAAGCTTCTCCAAACATCCCGATATCAGCCTGGTCACAACCACCTTGGCAGCTTCCATTGCCGACTTCGCCACAGACAATACCAACGCAGGATCGGGAACGTGTTGAAATTTAGTGGTCAAATCTTCTAATTGCTTGCGCACCACTTCACTCTCACTTTCAAGCCTCATATTAGCTATTTGATCCTGAGCAACTACTGACTCAAGACGAGCGGCTTCAAGCTTATGGCTATCTTCTCCACCTGCAAACACTCAATCTCGACGTCGATTTCAGCTAGGCGGTCCAGGCACCCCTTATGTTGTGTCTTGTTATTCTACAGAGATTCTCGTGCATCCGTCGTCGAGCGCACATGATGTTCCACAATCCACAATCTTCTGTTTCTCTTCGACAATAGGGTCGGGTTCGGCACGTTCAGCAGCCATTACTCTTGTGATGGAGCTTTCAAATGAAGAAATACAATTGACAATTATGAGTGCATTAGGTCCTACCACCCCTATGCAAGCTTCTAGCGCTTTCATTCCAGCACCCAACATGTGCCATTCGTGCGGATCGGCTAATGCCTTCGCAATGCTGGACAATAGGCCTTTCAACATGCTCTGCCTAAAACAATCCAAGTGATAAAAAACAGGGATGTCCAATACTGTAGCCACAACAACGACGTCAGAACCAACATCAACTGCAAGAAGGAAATACAGGATAAATAAGTGATGTATCAACAAACATGAAAGCAAAGACCAGAAGGTATAATCTAATATGAGTTATGAAGAAGTTATACCAAGAACCGCGAGAAGATCTACAACAGGCCCCGAAGGCCCAACAATCCCAGCATCAACAATTGTTTTCGAAGCTTCGCCTAGCAGGTCAACAATCGCAACCAGAGACGATGCAGCGAAAGTTATAGGAGCAGACGTCAATTCGACAGGACCTGCAGAAATAAAATAATAATAAAAACATGGTTAGTATAATCACACAGGAATCAAAGCGATGAAGTACGAAGCATAATTACAATTGCAGTTCTTACCTTGTGATTGCGGGATGTTGGGTTCGACTTCGACTGCAGCATGGTGTGACATATCCACAATCCCCAAGACAACAGAGCAGTCTGCTTGCGTTGGATAGCTCGACTTATGGATCAAAGGAGGTTCGATATCCCTTCACGTATCTTAGGCCCGGGAACGGACTCCTTAACATCATCAGCATAAACAGGTGAACATGGATGAAAAGTCATCGACGGCCCCATGTTCGGTGTCTTGGCAGTCCGAGAAGCAGAGCATAAGGGCTCGGAAGGGCGCTGGACCTCGACGTTATCACAAAGTTGTGCTTCGATCTCGGTTACAACGATGTCCTCACCATCGCCTGCGCCCTCAGCACCAGTGTCGTTATCATAATAATCTGCGATAGAATCATCATTGTTGTGATTGTTAACGTAACCTGCCTCCCACTCATCACCTGAATAATCGACACGTTCATCTTCAAGTTGTGACCATGAATCATCAATGAGGATCGTCACTTGGTCACTATCAACTTCAAGATCACCTTCGACACTATTCTCTTCTGCACTGTTAGGCCTAAGATCGCCCTCGTCGTGGCCATCATCAGCAGCCCTTCCTCTGTCATCATTGATCTCCTCTGTGACATTGGGCTGGAGCTCACCCTCCTCACAACTATCGACAACGGCCCCGCCTTCTGCATTGTCGCCTGCTACTCTTAAAGGATCTCTCTGCAGTGACGGATTCAGACTCCCTCACTTTTTGATATGCAACTCCTCTGCTATCTTCAGGTTCTTCTCAGGCGCGGACGGACATACTCTCGGTGCGAGCTTTATCCTGACTTTCAATCGGTATCTCAAACGACCTGGTGGAAGATCGTCAAGAAATACGTCGGAAGGTCTAACCCCTAACATGCCCTTCGTAGGCTCATTCTCCTCAGCTACCAGAGGAGTGGTTTCTGGCAAATCACCACCAGCACCTGGCATTCCTTCAGTTACAGAACCTGGTTCATCCATTAGTGGGCCACTCTCGGCTTCACCACCTCTCCGAGTCAAAGGACGTATGGGTTCGACCTCTTGCCAATGTCTTCGTATAGGCGTCCCAAAGTTGTGCCATCCATCCAATGCCCCATCATTTTTCCTACGAGTAATTGGTGCGCTGAAAGAAGTCACGTGACTAGTACCCGAGGTCCCGACCGCTTCCTGTCACTCATAAATATAGCCAAGACCATCCTTAGGAACTCTTGCTAACCTTGAAGGAGAAAGATAAAGAGGAAAGTTGACAGGCTTGGCACCCCAAATCCATGCATATTGATGCACCCACCACCTCATCCAACCATATGAATTGGCAATATGTCGGTAGTTACCGGGCAACATGAACCTTGCACCGGTTCTCGTAAGCAGAAGTTGGTCCCACATCCATTCCCAATGGACAAGACCTTTACCGTACGCCCATTCTGTTCTCGTTATGTTTGACAATGTTGATGGAACATCTTGATCATAACCAAATTTCTTAGCAAACCTACTCGGGTAGTAAGGCTCGCGCCAGAACTCCATGTTCTCTCGAAACGGGAGAGAAGCAGTTTAAATAAATATCAAGAATTCTCTATCAATGAAGTTAATCGAATGCTCATCCTCCACAACTTTGTGGTCTTCATCGACATCGAAAACAAAGAAATGATAAAACCTGATCTCATCTCCATCGCGAATCTTCCAGGATACCCACTCTAGCGTTCAAACCACCATCTTGGCTCCCATAAATCTTAAAAGAGGGCCGCATTCTGGAAGGATGTGCGAGTGAAGTCCCATATTATATACCCACGAGAAATAAATGCCTAACTAGCCGCAGAAGTAATGTCACAGACAAGAAGCTGCATCCATTCCATTTGGAGGTTTGTTAGGATTGCTGGCGCCATAACCGAACGCTCTATATACTACACAACACACGCAGCGCTAGAGAAAAAAGACGTCGACCGTTGGCAAGATCACCGACCATGACGAAACAAGAAACTCTGATACCACTGCACCCTTGGAACTAGGGAGCGCAACTGCAGACAACTAGTACGCTAAAAAAACCCGCCAACTCACAATTGTGAGACAATTAGTTTGGACAAGAAAATTTATGCTCGAATCGTTCTCGAATGGCCTTTTGACCTT
Source organism: Liriodendron chinense (assembly GCA_003013855.2). Lineage (NCBI taxonomy): Eukaryota > Viridiplantae > Streptophyta > Magnoliopsida > Magnoliales > Magnoliaceae > Liriodendron > Liriodendron chinense. The sequence continues at coordinate 7,650,306 of ML058515.1, read as the reverse complement.
CAGCGTTGACCCCATACTTCTTATAATCAATCATGAAGAGAGATAAAAGAGAACCTTATGTAAGAAACTATACAACTGAATAAATATGTTTCACGAAAGAAAGAAAGAAGCATCCTATAAAGACTTACTGCATGTCGTGGTTGAAGTAGATCAGCCAATCTTCATAGTGTATCTTCGTAATGTTATCGAATTGTTGTAACTCATTGAATAGCTCCAGACACGCCTCAGAGTGGTAAGCTTTCCAGCGACCGTTGCGTCTATACGAGGACAACTCTTCATCAGAAGGAATGTATTCATGGTAATACTCACTACGGATAGGGAAGCCCGCCATCATCCGAAGATTCCATAAAGTTATACTCATCTCCCCCTAAGGAAGATGGAAAGAGTTAGTGACAGAGCTCCAGTATTTTAAGAAACCCCTGAGTATCATCGGATCCCGATGAAAGAAGCCGGAAGTTGCAACGATGGCATCATAAAGTCCAATTTCCTTCAGTACACCCTCGTGACGGATTAGAATCTCCTTCGCCCATGGTTGATAACTGATACGTCGATTCAAATGCCCTCGTATTCAAAAATTTGGAGTCTCCCACATCGCTTCTGTACTCAGATGATGGAATCTCTGACGGACCGTCTCGAAGAAATGAGTCGGGTAAGGCTCGTGAGGGTTGCATGTCGACATGAGGAAGATCATCTCTTTGGATTCACCTATCCCCTGCTTCTTTCCATCATTTCCTAAAGTGGTGGTGAACAATTCTCGGGAAGTGAAGTCCATTTCTCCACCCCGTAAAACTGACAAGGCCTGCGAACATCAGACAGTTCGATGCTCAGGAATGGTTATACCTCATAAGGGATTTATCATGCAAGATAATCCGGCCATTATAAGGATCCGTGACGAATAAGCCACACTTTGCTGAAATTTTATTGCTATCCCATCCTATTTTGATCCGCTCATACTTCAAATCGGCAAGCTGTGTCAACTGCTCTACCTGACTAATCTCCTCAACCGTTTGCTTGCTCTGATTCCCTTTCTTCTTATTCTTCTGACATTCGTGATTATCCTCTTTCTGTTAAATAGGCAAATCAGAAGGGTTCGCCTCAACAGCGATCGTAGCACCAGCAAGCTAACGATACCAAGAAGCCCATTCCTGTTCGGTCCCTTGTGGCGGAGGCTCGAATGTGGTCTTATTTATGAAAATACGCAATAACACTTTGTGCGGAAGCTGTTTGATGTGATCAGAGAAGTCCACCACCTCGGCCTCGACCGCAGGAAAGAAGTGAGAGTTATGCTTCCCTGGGGGAGGATTCAAAGGGGCTTTGGCTGCCCTCTTTTGACCGCGCTCATTGGCGTCGGACCAGAAGTTTGTGACCTGTAAGCTTCACCCGAAGATCTCGTCGTCGTCACCATGATTCACTGTAACACATAAATGAGAGAGCATCAAAAGGATATTTGATTCACACAAATAGGCAACGCAGTAAGGTAAGTAGCACAAAATAAGAGCACAATCAATCGAGCAAAACAACATATGCAAACAAACATAAGCAAAATAGCTCACACAATCACGATCAGCAAAGCACGAAAACAGCAAACTTCAAATGCACATCAAATTAGCAGACATGCATATCTCATAACACATCAAATGTAATCATGATTACACGTGTGCATAACACATATGTGATCGATGCGCACACAAATTCATGCTTAAAGCCGAAACACACCATTATACTGCTTGGAAATGATCTCAAATATGTCTAAAAGCTTAGATACGACTCTTAACAGAGCCGAGAAACAATCCCAATCTCAGATGCACGTGATTATTCATACGCAACAACTTTACATGCACTTAAAGCATTACAGCCGAAGTTCGACAGATACATTCCAAAATCTACCTAAAACAAACCGCTGCAGACCGCAAAAGATCGAAATGGGCAGTACATTATAAGTCAGAAATGCTAAATTTCAATCATGTGTATATATCGGGCATAATGACCACGAACGATGTCAGATTTGACCGAGTGTAGAGCCAGGCGCGTGTACTCTTCACCATGAGCAAAAGAGGCATAAAATATAAAAAAATAAACTAAATGTTGGGCCCAAATGCACTCAAGGTGGTGCCCCAGGCGCATGTTTCCTCTCACATGCGCCCGACCCATAAATTCGGAAAAGGCAAGTTCACCACAAGAAGGCCCAGGCACATGTGTCCTTCCACCTGTGCCCAGCTCCGGGCACATGCACATGCGCCTAGCTTAAAAATTCTAAAACAACACAAGTCTAAGACAAGGCCTTGGGTGCATGTCCAGAAGCACATGTGCCTGGCACATGCGTCCAGCCCCTGCAGCATCCCCACATGCGCCCAGGGTATAAAACCCACTCGTCGAAAAATGGTCGGAAGCCAACATGCGCCCTCATAGGGGATACATGTGCCTGGTGTTCCATGAGAAGTGCTCTCACCTCAAGAAATTCTATCTCTTTGACCCGAAATATGAGGAAATGACTCAGTCAATCACATATTTATACTTAAGCCTGGGAACCGGTGCACTACACAAGCATGACGTAAGCATCCAGCGCAGTACACCAGGGGGACACTTGTTGGCACTCAAATTCACACCCATGATAAAATAACATGCGACGGTCCATCTATGATGATTCAGATCGATTCTAAGATTGGAAAACACCCAAAAAATGCGATCGGATGCCAGTGTAACCCTAACCTACGTAGTCGTGACCAAAACCTACAAATGCCATTTCGGAGTAGAACTAGACATGCATTTTACCGTCAAATGATCTAAAATGACCATCAAGTTTGAATGTCGTGTGGCGCATATTATTATCTGCAGACCTCGAAATGTATTTTTCCCTACTAGGAGCCAACTGAAAGAGTTTGAAAGCCTACAGATGTTATTCCGGAGCAGAACTAGATATGCGTATTGCCGCTAAATGATCTGTAATGCCCAAAAACCCTTAACCAGCAAGTTTGAATGTCGTGCGATGTGTATTATTACCTACGCACCCTAAAATGTATTTTTCCCTATTTGGAGCCGACTAAAAGAGTCCAAAAGACTACAAATGCCATTTTAGAGAGGAACTGGACATGTGTATTACCGTCAAATGATCCGGAATGCCTAAAAACCCTTAACTAACAAGTTTGAATGTCTTGCAACTCGTATTTTTGTGTGCACACTTCCCAGAGCAAAATTTCTATACGAAGAGTCGACCCAAAGGGACTAAACTGGTAAACAACTACTGAAATCGGCAGCAGTCAATCATCCGTACCCCACCTCATTTATTTGATAGCCCGATGAGAGGCTTAAAGTGCTCTGGCGTCAGTGACTTTCACCTCCAGAAAGGTACCTGTCCTTTGAGAGCGAACAATTGGAGCCTGAAATCTGAAAATAATCTAAGTCTGGAGCCAACATGCGAAGCCTACATGCGAAGGCTTTTCCTTTCGGAAAAACTCCAAGTTAGAGACATACACCCGAACTGGGAGTACATGCGCCAGCCACCGTCGGAAGTCAACATGTGCCCAGAAATCATCCTGGAAAGACATGCGCCCGAAGTATCCATTGGTTTAGACCCGGACCCGATTACACTACTATAAATAGCAAGCCCCTAATGACAGAGAGATGATCATCCTTAGACGACATCAGAGAGACGCAAGAGGTAACATGCGCTCGCTCTGTCTATCCTTGCCAGATCCCCTTGTCAGAGAGGGATTTCCTTGTCGGAAAGGGATTTTCCCCGCCAGAATCCAAGTATGGAGGGAGAAAGAAGAGAAAACTGAAAAAAATGGTTAAGTGCCAGGGCAACATGGGCCCACTCCCTCCTTGTCGGAGAAAAACTTCAAAAAAAAAGGAGCTAAGTTGCAAGGATACATGCGCCCACTAAGAGGAGTCATGCGCATGTGCAATACCACATATGCCCGGAGGGAATTCCCTTCTTATTTTCAACTAAAAGTCGGCCACATGCGTCCGGGGAGGAACACATGCGCCCAACCCTAAGGCACATGCGCCCACCACTTGGCAACATGCGCCCACCTCTATAGTTGCATGCGCTCGAACGGTCATAGCCTGTCTGGGACTTTCGTGGCATGGCCCACCTTCGATGTAACTCGCCTCTCCATCGCACCAGCGCTCTTAGACACACATCGACGATCTCAATCCATCCCTCAGATCAGATTTTCCAATGATCGATGATAAACAGCCAAAATCAGTGGTTTAATAAAAAGTAACTAACGCTTAGCCAAATTTGCAAACCCGAAAATCCTTCCAAAGAGTACAAAACAGTTGAAATTAAGAAGAATCGAGTAGAATTTGATCGACACCAAGAGGGAGACTTAGTTTCCCCATGGTATGAAACATCACAATAATGCATCGCAACGGATTATCTGCTTTCATGATCCTCAAATATCTTGATTAAGCTGCAAACAGGCCCAGTACTTAATCATTTTCAGCCTTGGGAAGTGCCCTGTTGGCTCGAAAATCGACTGAAGCTAAGTGAAACTAAGCGTAATCTCACTGACGCCAAAGTGGATCCAGCATCATTGCGATCTTCACAGACATACTCCATCACTGTTCGAAGGTAATCGTTGCTGATATTCACCGAATACCCCGATTAAGCAGTAAACAGGCCTAGTACTTAGTCATTTTTCAGCCCTGGGAAGTGCCCTGTTGGCTCGAAGATTAACTAACGCCAAGTAAAACTAAACACTATCTTATCGACACCAAGGCAAGCTTATTGCTTTCATTCTATAAGGCAACTAAATTGAGCACTTACAGGGTACCGATCCTCATCGATTGTCAGATATTGGCTTAAACAAGCATCTATTCGACCCGATACTTAGCCATTTACAGGCTTTGAAAATGTGCAATCTAGTCCGAAAAAATTGAATCCTCGAAGGACCCTGGCTCAATACAACTTATTCGATCTTAAATCGATCATTGGAAAGCATCCAGAAGAAAGAATGTTCCCGAAGACGAGTCGTTAGACTCCAAAGTTGAACATATTTACTTTACTGTACAAGCTTTATTTATCCCGGATAAAGGCCCGAGGCTAAACCTAAGGGATTATGGTTACCACGATAAACCACAATCACAAGAGTTCTAACAACACTCGAAATATCCTCCTGCTATAGATTTCCATTATAAAAAAAGATAGTCGATGCCCTACCCATCCATAACGGGTCCTTTGGTTGAGATGATCAGATAGTTGCGGATTGCCTTCTCAGGATCACCTGTCATAAAAATACAGGAAGAGGGCCTTGGGTCGTGCCGACTAATAGTTGATGCTTATGTACTCCAGTGGTCACCCCTCATAAAAATACGGGAAAAGGGCCCAGCGTTGCACCACTCGATTAAAAATCCTTACAGTCCTTCAACTCGGACGATCCGAAAGAAAATGGGACATAGACATCCGACTTATCTAAAAAACATGGCTCAGTCTATAACAAGAAAATAAATAGGTCTCTACGACCATAAACTCAAGACCATAATCCCTAGCGAGTTAGTCTTTTGCCTTCTAATCAAGGGTGATCAACCATTAATGTAATTAAGGGCTCATGACAAGTATCACATCCTGGAATGTAAAAGATCTCAGAATCTCTGGAATAAAATTCGCTTTGCGATATCTCTTCTTGAATATACTTTGTGATTGCTTATGATTGTCTATGAATGTCTCTATACTCAGAAATTCCCCAGAATAACGAAACACGAAAAAAATTGCCATGAGCATTTTTCTAGTTTTAACACTAGGTTTTAGAGTTTTGAAGCATGTACATGGATCCGGTGTGCACACTCCTAACACTTGATATAACGCCCCTAAATTCGGCACCCAAATATGAAGACTTAGGCCCAAAGCTCAAGTGTTAGCTTGGAATTAAATAATGGCTTTGACGCCCACCCTTGGACACCCTGGTTTTCACTATGCAGATGCGATGCCCTTGTGGTGGAAACCAAAGTGTCTGTTGAGGCAAAGAAAATTCCAAGCTAGATATAAGGATTGTGCAACCATGCAAAGTCCATGGAAGGCTTTGTGCGGCCGCGCAAAGTCTAGTTCAGTTTCAAAATCAAAGGAAGGAGAAAATTGAAGGAATTTACAGAAAATCACCTTCGCTAGTAGGGTCAGACCGATTGTCAAGTAAAGAGGTGACAGTCTTCATGGTAGGAACTATTCAAGCTAACTCGCCATTGACAGATGAGAGTATTGCAAAGATGGCATAAGCTCAAGCTCTCCTGATGGAAGAGTGCGGAAATCTTCGGGAAAGATTGGTTATATTGGCTCGAATAGTAACCCAAGCTCCAGTCCCTCCAGCAATGGCCACTATGGATAAAAGTGAAAGGATCGCAACCGCCAAGAGCTGGGTGGGTCCCATGGATTTGCAACTCCATGGATAATCAGCATAGAGGAATCGAACAAACCCATATCCCCTTGACCTCCTCAAAATGGAGTCGTGGGGAATGTAAACTTTTACGACCATCTCATATTTTACAAAGATGCATGCATTTGAAATCTTCATGGGTGCATTTGAAGGATAGATCATTTCCTATGAATAAGCTGTAATCACCTTCTTTCTGCCTCCTTCCCTTAATTGTTTCCCAATTTGAAAATCTCTTTGTTGCATCAGCATGCGATCGTTGCTGTCCCTGTTGGGGACGGGAGGATCCCCATGTGGAGAATGAGAGAGAGGCCTACCACTTGGGCAGCCCCTCATCCAAAGCTGCCTCAGAAGAATAGCCTGGAGAAGAAAGCCCTAGGAACAGAAAACCAGACTGTTTGGATTCTCGACTTGCACTTTTTCTTAGGTGGCGTTTGGCATCTCTACTCTAATTCAATAAGAGTTTTTTGAATAAGCGCTATTTCAATAAGCTCTTTTTGTTCTAGCTATTGTTTTAAATACGCTCGTTTGGTAAAATCTCCAAAAAAAAGCTCTTATTTAAAATAAGCACGTTTGGTAAAGCCTTCAAATAAGAACTTTTTTAAGGATTGTTAATGTCATTTTTAAATATTACAACAACTTAAATATAAGAGCAATCCAAATGGTTCTTTAGGTGGACCGTCCATCATGTGGGTCCTAACATCAATGCTAATTGTCCTTTATGTGGGCCCCCTCAATGTCCACTACCCATCACCATCACATGACTCCACATTTGATGTGTCCATAGTGTGGGCCCTACCTTTGAAGTGTATTGTCCATCATGTGGGGCCCAATTTTGATATCTCATTCATCGTGTGAGGTGCACCTTCTATATGGATCATCCATCATACGGCCCACTTGAGAGACCTTGGATGTGGACCATCCATTAGGTGGGGCCCACTTGATATCAACTGTCCTTTATGAGGGGCCACACTTTTATGTGAGGCATCCATCATGTGAAGCCCACTCCGTCCATTATGTGGGCCCACCTTGATGTGGACCATTCTTTGTGTGGGCCTCACCTTCATTATGGGTTATTCATCATGTGAGCCCATCTTTGATATCAATTGACCATCATGTGGGCCCGCCTTCAATGACCATCATCCATCATGTGGATCCCACCTTTGATGTGGATTGCCATTTAAATGGGACCTACTTGATATGCATGTTCTGTCATGTTGGGCCACATTTTGATGTGGGCCATCTATCATGTGGGGCCTACCTTTGATGTGAACCTTTCATTATGTGGGCCCACCTTGATATGGGGCCCCACTTCAATATGAGTCATTCATGATGAGGGGCCCATCTTTGATGTCCACCATCCATCATGTGGGTCCTACCTTTGTTGTGGACCACTATCATGTGGGGCCCACATCAAGTAGGTAGTCCATCATGTGGGACCCATTTGATGTCCACCATCCATCATGTAGGTCCCACCTTGACTGTGGACCGTCCATCATGTGGGGTCTAACCTTCAATATGGGTCATTCATCATGTAGGCCCACCTTTAATGTCAACCTTCCATCATGTGGTCCCACATTCAATATCCACCATCCATCACTTGGATCCTACCTTTGATGTGGACTATCCATTGTGTGGGTCCAACCTTTGTTGTGGACTATCTATCATGTGGGGCCCACTAGATGTGGATAGTCCATCATGTGGGACACACCTTTGATGTCCACCATCCATCACGTAGGTCCCACCTTTGCTATGGACCATCCATCATGTGGGGCCCAACCTTCAATATGAGTCATTCATCATGTGGTCCCACATTTAATGTAAATCTTCCATCATGTGGGGCCCAACCTTCAATATGAGTCATTCATCATGTGGTCCCACATTTAATGTAAATCTTCCATCATGTGGTCCCACATTCAATGTCCACCATCCATCATGTGGGTCCCACCTTTGCTATGAACTGTCCATCATATGGGGCCCACTGATGTGGATAGTCCATCAATCATGCGGGGCCACATTTTAATGTGGGTCATCCATCATGTAGGACCCACCTTTGGTGTTCACCGTCAATCATGTGGGGCCCAACCTTCAATATGAATTGTTCATCATGTGGGCCCACCTTAGAGATATTTTAAAGAAAAGAAGAGAACAAGATAGGAATTACTTAAAAAGTTGAAGGACAAACTTGTCTAAAAATTAATTAAAAATGTCTACCCGCTTAAGCTAAATAAGCTCTTAAACAAAAAGTGACCTCCCTATCACTTATTATCGAAGAGCTTTTTTGCTAGTTTCTAAGAAAATAAGCTCTAAAATGAAAGCTTTACCAAATGGTTTATTTTCATTATAAGAGCTTATTTTTTTAGAGTAAGCAAATAAGCTCTTATTAATAGATTTGCCAAACGCTTCTAAACCATAGGCTTGATCGATAAGTGTTTTGTTTTCTTAGTTGGCTGATGCGTTCTTGAGACAATTAAGTACTGCCGTCCACCTAGACTAGTCTTTTGAGTGTGGACCAATGGCCTAAATGTACCAGAAAAGTGAGCCCATGCTGCCTCAGTTTGTTTGGCTAATTAAGGACAGTTTTCGCAGGCATAAAAAAGGGGCTTTGGGACCACCCATGATCAGCTTGTGGGGCCCACTAATGACCCAAGGTACATCAGTTAGATCAGTACTTTTTTTTAAAATTTCTTATTATTGTAAAATCATCTCATAGCAACCTCGATACGTTGTGATGAACCGAGCTTTTGCAGAAGTGGGCAAACAAGAGATTTAATTGGACCACTTGCTGATGTGGTTTTGAACCATGTGGAACCCACCTAAAACCTAATGGACCTGGGGGGTAACGACTAGCAGGTGGATCCCACGCTGCCACGTGTTGGGCAGCATGTGGGCCCACTTGCGGTCCAATAAGTTCTGTTTGAGGTCCATGGGTACATCTTTTAGGATTAAAAGTGGGGCCCACTTCAGGCCCAAAATCCTCTAGCAAGATCATGTTTTCAGCCTTTGTAGAATCAAGAGGTTTCTCTTGTTCAATTTGTCGATTAATATAGAATTGTTTCCTGGTAAATGGATATTTTAGAACCACTGAATATTCTTCATCTCCAGCGTTTCTATGATCTTAATGAGACCTTTCATGGACCCCAAGATGGGCCGGCAGCAGGCCATCCTTTGAGCCCAAGTAGTGGTCAAGTGGTTAGGCCACTTCGACTATAATCACCCTTGGCTTAAATGTTGTGTGCGTCATTGAATCTGATTGTGGATGGCCTAAAAATGGACTTTTGGATGGCCCATCTAGACCCTTAAATGTGGACTAAAATCTTGCCCTTAAAGCCATACTGAAATGTAAGAAGCAATTGCTAAGATTGGGCCGTCAAATAGGCCAAACTGTGGACCGATCAGATGGTAAGATCCAGACCATCCAATTAATTCCTTTGAGTGTCCAGTATATAACTCTCTAATTTGTTCTTACCATAAATCGAACAAATATCTTTTCAACACAACTTGTAGATTAACAGCTCGCAAGGCAGTTATATTTTAGGCACACATTTGAATGTATGAACGTCCCTGATTGGAATGATCAAATCTAAGTGTGACTAGGATTGGAAAAACCTATATTAGATTGGAACTTTAAATTCCTTAGATCTACGTGCCAAAAGTGAGCCTCTAGTATGATCGAGTGGGTCCAAGATAGATCATTGGATAAACCCTGTCTTGTTTAATAGTTAGTCTATTCTATTTCAACTAAATAAAGCTGGTTTCAAGGTCGCCGGATTCAGCTCCGAGTTAGAAAAGTTATATGTTAGGAAGGTTTTCCTAAATAGAAAAATTCATATTAGGAAAGTTATTTATAAAAACATTCTTAAAATAGAAATAGCAGGCCGGAAGCTCTGCACGAAGAAGTACTTTCCTAAGCATACACTTTAGAAGGATCAAGACAAAAAGAAGGAAAAGCGCGTCAAGCGCAACAAATGTAATGGAGGACGTCCCACATATAGTTTTGAATCAATCTGGAGTAAGTGGTTTTGATTTAAGTAGGCATCGACAACTCATGCATCATTCGATATTTGGAAAGTTTTTATTTTTTAAAAGTTCGTGATTGAAGGTCTTTTATTAAATAGTACTATTTTGGAAGTTTATATTTTGAACATTTCATAAAATTGCACGTGATTCTGTTATGCATTTATCAGGGACATTTCATGAATACCAGTTGAGAGCTGAGGATTAATTCAGAGTGGTGAGGATGTGATTGGATGATTTGAAAATAGATCGGAACATTAAGAGGTCGCCGCGGTTGAGAGTCCTTGCTCCTAAATGGTACCAATTAGGGTTCAGGTCATGTCTGGATTGACTTTTGGCTGTCTAATTAATGAGGACATCAGACCCTTTAAGGTGTATCAACAAAGGAAGCGAGCATCTCAGGCATCTTTGTGACTGAGATAGTGATGGTTCGTGAGATAGTGAAAAGCATTGAAGGCCCTATACATGTGGTTTGTCACATACAAAATCCCACAATGGGAAGACACGTGTGTAGGAAGAACTAAAGAATCATCCAAGAAGAGCATGGAGCATGAATAGAAGAGGAGTGAAAGAAGACCCGACTAGATGTCATCGGGTGCCCGACCAATGGTCACTGAGCACTCGAAATTCACCCGATTTGAAGATTTACTCACTGGACAGTTTTCACTGTCATCGGGCGCCCGACCATTAGTCACCGAGAGCCCAAAATTCGTAGTTTTGTCTAGATTTCTTGATGGACTATTTTCTAGATATATGGGACTGTCATCAGGTGCCTAATCGATAGTCACCGGGCGTCCAATGACCCGCACACTTGTTTTTTTTAAATACGTTTTTCTTAAGTTTAAGGGTAATTTGATCTTTTCCCTTCTTAGTTCATGTTTATTTAAGGGGTTAAGCCTTAAACATGATTTTTTAGTTGATTCTTATTAAGAAAAGCTTGGTGGCTCTCCCTCTTCCTCTATCTCTCTCTGTGGATTTTCTTATTCTTCCCCAACCTTCTTCTTCTTTTTTCTTCCTCTTCTTCTAACTTTCTTCAAGGTAACCTTATATTTTCCCCTCTTTCTTTTAAACCTATTTCTTGTTAATTTCCTCAACCCCAAATTTGAGATTTGATCCAAAACCCTACTTTCTCAGATTTTGATTCTCTAATTCGAGAAATCCTTCGATTCCCCGAACTAGTGAATCTCATTACACGTTTAGGTTGTAACCATATAAGATCGGGAGGTTTCATCCCTCGTCGGATCCAATCCATGCAATACTTGAAATCCATACTACATGGTTGTGATGATGGCCCACATTATCGCATGTGTGCCTTTTGATTTTCTTAACTATGATGGTGAATGCTGAATATTTTACTATTATTGCTTATATTATTCCACCGAATTATTCATGATCATAAGCATGCATCATAATTAGGCCGTCCTGCATCAAATTTTGGTATCAAAGCTTAGAGTTTTGCATGGTTATCTTAGATTGAATTATCAAACTAGGGTTTCATGTTAGGCCTGTTTTAGGGATTTCCCAGTTTTAGAAACTTTTCAATTTTAGAAAGTTTCCAAATTTAGAAGATTTTCATATTTGAATCGAATCATCTAGAATTAGAAAGTGTCAGTCCATTATAGGTATAAATTCATCTCACTCATTCTGTAAGTTGATAAGTCGTAGAGGCAAGTTAGGTAGAACTTTGGTCAAGTCTTTATTTGCATGCTCGCGAGAGCCAGAAGAGGTTTCGGAATTCAACCGATCATGAACAACGAGCAGTTATCTGAGCAAATTGCTCAATTGGTGCAAAAGATAACCGCTATGGAAGCGAACTACAAAAATGAGTTCACCCGCTCAGGCAACCAAGTCACCACTACCATGAATAGATTAGAGCAATTAGAGACATCCCAGAAGGAAAACCCCACTTTTGGGGACGATGCGCAGTCTCAAGTAGGAGGAGCTAATGAAGAATGTGTTCCCACACATAGAGGTGGAGGTCATGGTGGTAGAGGTCGTGGGGCTGTTCATGGTGTTGTACGGGAGGCACAAGCCACATATGATTATCAAGACCGCTACGATCCTTATGAGCGTGTGATGAAGAACGTGAAGGCGGAAGCCCCAAGTTTTGATGGACGCTTGGATCTTAAGGCATTCTTTGATTGGTTAGCTGACATGGATCACTATTTTAAGTGGTATGACATGTCAGAAAATCGTCAAGTGCGGTTTACTAAGATGAAACTTGTGGGCTAAGCCAAATTGTTTTAAACTAACACTAAATGTAAAATTGATCGAGCTGGAAGAGCCCCCATCGCACATTGGGATGAGATGAAGGAGTTGTTGAAGGAGAAATACATTTCTCTTTCCTACCGACAGAAGCTCCTTGACCAGTGGCAGTCCTTACGCCAAGGGTCAATATCTATCGCTGACTTCATTGCTAAGTTTGAGGAATTTATGATGCGATGTGATATCCAGGAGGACCCTTTGGTGACGCTTTCACGTTTCAAGACGGGGCTTTGATCGGATCTTCAGCGCGAGCTTTTGACTCGGCCTATAACAGACTTGGATGAAGCTTACCAAGTTGTGTAGGAGTTGGAACAATATTTGAGAGCTCCTGTCCTTCGACGCTTTGAGTCCTGAGACTCTAATGCTAGATCTAGTTCCCAGGGAATTAAATCTAACATTGGTAGTCAGCCAAGGGCACAAGCGATTGTTCCGCTTAGGCCTAGGGATGATAACGACAAAGGTGTCCTTGGTGTTGGTCCTAGTAGAGGGACTCAAGTGCGATGTTATGAATGTGGAAATATCGGTCATATCTTAAATTAATGTCCCACGAAGAACCATGGAAAAACCTTATTTATAGGTGAGTCCCACGAGGGTGCTGATGACCAGGGTGATTGTGAAGTGGAAGAATATCACTCTGAAGGAGGAATTAGTGATGACAATGAAGTGACTGATGAAACAACGCTTCCAGTTGTCAGGCGTGTACTAACTTAGTCTAGGAGTAGTGTTGACTGGCGTCGAAGCACTATCTTCTATACTATCGCCAAGTGTGGAGAGAAGAATTGCAAGATATAGTTGACAGTGGAAGTTATCAAAATGTGATTTCTGTTAATACCTTGGACCGTATGAAGTTGAAATCCACCCCTCATCCTGACCCGTACAAAGTCTCTTGGGTTGACAAGACCTCTCTTCCTGTCACCCATCAGTGCTTAGTCCCCATTAAGTTTGGGTCATACAAAGAGTCTCTGTGGTGCGACGGTATACCTATGGATGTGGGTTATATTATCTTGGGTAGGCCATGACTATTCGATAATGATGTTATGATTTTTTGCCGTTTGAATGCGTGTACCTTCATGAATAATGGCAAAAAGATCAAACTTAATCCGATGTCACCTAGAAAGAACTTCAAAGAAACAAAAGGATGAGAAGGCGGATGAGCCTAAGGAAGTGAGGAGATCCAAACCTAAGTCTCTCCATATAATCAATGCAAGAGAGTTTGAGAAAGAGACTAGGGAGGATTTGACGGTGTATGCCCTTGTGGCAAGAGAAATTACACTAAAGGTTCCATTAGAGTTACCCCATGAGGTAACTTCGGTTTTGAAGGAATACAGAGATGTGTTCCCTAATGATTTACCGAATGAGTTGCTGCCTATACAGGACATTCAACATGCCAATGATCTTGTCTCAAGGTCAACTTTACTGAACCTTCCTCACTACAGAATAAACCCTGCAAAGCATGTAGAGTTGAAGAGACAGGTTGATGAGCTCCTGCAAAAGGGTTTCATTTAGGAGAGCATGAGCCCGTGTGTTGTACCTGCATTGTTGACGCCAAAGAAAGACGGCACGTAGCGCATGTGCGTGGATAGCCGCGCTATAAACAAGATTACAGTCAAGTATAGGTTTCTGATACCTAGGCTTGACGACATGCTTGACATGATGGCCAAGTCTACAATTTTCTCCAAAATTGATCTCAAGAATGGATATCACCAAATCCGTATACGCCCAGGGGATGCATGGAAGACAACCTTCAAGACGAAGGATGGGCTGTACGAGTGGATGGTCATGCCCTTCGACTTGACTAATGCACCCAATACTTTTATGCGAGTGATGACACAAGTCTTGAGACCGTTCATGGGTAAGTTCCTAGTGGTTTATTTCGATGATATTCTTATTTATAGTACCAGTAAGGAATCACACCTTAAACATTTGAAGCAGGTCTGTAGCATCCTTAGGGCAAAAAAGTTGTATGCTAATCTTAAGAAGTGCACTTTCATGTCTAGTCAAGTTGTATTCTTAGGATTTATCGTGTCATCTGAAGGTATGCGTGCAGACCCTGAAAAGGTTAAAGCAGTAGTCGAGTGGCCAAAATCGAAGAACATTCATGATGTGTGAAGCTTTCATGGCTTAGCAACTTTTTACTGTCAATTCGTTAGGGGATTTAGCACGATTATGGCTCTCATCACTAAATGTATGAAAAATGGAGAACTCATGTGGTCGAAAGCCACAGCCAAGGCTTTTAGGGAGATTAAGGGAAACATGGTAGAAGTTCCTGTCATGTGCTTACCTAATTTTCTGAAGTTTTTGAGGTAGTGTGTGATGCATCAGATGTTGGTATAGGTGGAGTGTTGAGCCAAGAGAGCCACCTAGTAGCCTATTTCAGTAAGAAACTGAATGAAGCAAAACAAAAGTACTCCACTTATGACAAGAAATTTTATGCGGTAGTGCAGTCTCTCAGACATTGGTGTCACTATCTCCTACCGCAGGAATTCATCATGTTTTCAGACCATGAGGCCTTAAGATACTTACATTCCTAAAATAAATTTAATCCAAGGCATGCGAAATGGGTTGTGTTTCTTCATAAATATTCGTTTATCCTAAAACATAAGGTCGTGGTCGAAAATAAACCAGCAGATGCCCTTAGTAGAAGAGTGGCGTTGCTCAATTCCTTGAGTGTAAATGTAGTCGGGTTTGAGCAACTGAAGGATGAGTACCCCATATGTCCTAATTTTGGGAGTACTTATACAGCACTCACTAGTGACCAACGTAGCATGGGCAATTATGTTCTTAAAGATGGTTTCCTTTTTAAAGGAGATCACCTTCGTATTCCCCATATGTCCCTTTGTGAATTCCTCATTTGAGAGCTTCATTCAAGAGGGATAACTGACCACTTTGGTCGAGACAAGACCATTGCCCTCATTGAGGATCGTTCTTATTGGCTAAGTCTCAAGCGAGACGTAGCCAAAATTTTAGGGCAATGTCGTACATGTTAATTGGTAAAGCAGTGAAAGCAAAACACTGGGCTATATATGCCATTGCCAGTGCCACACGCTCCGTGGCAAGACATTAATATGGATTTCGTGCTGGGGC
Source organism: Liriodendron chinense (assembly GCA_003013855.2). Taxonomy (NCBI): domain Eukaryota; kingdom Viridiplantae; phylum Streptophyta; class Magnoliopsida; order Magnoliales; family Magnoliaceae; genus Liriodendron; species Liriodendron chinense. Next base: position 7,634,572 of record ML058515.1, on the reverse strand, counting down.
TTCCCAAGACGAAAAAAAAGCACGATTCCATTTTTGTTGTAGTGGATTGTTTTTCTAAGATGACGCATTTCCTTCCATGTTAGAAAACTGTCAAATGCATCTAATATTGCTAAAGTCTTCTTTGATGGTGTGGTGCGTCTCCATGGTTTGCTTAAGACCATAGCGTTTGACCGTGATGTCAGATTTATCAATTACTTTTGGAAGATACTATGACACATGATGGGTACTCGTTTTCAATTTTCTACTACAAATCACCCTCAAATAGATGACCAAACTGAGGTGGTGAATAGAAATCTTGGTAATCTATGATTCATTAGTTCTTCCTACATATGTGTCTTCCCATTCTGGGGTCTTCTACGTGCCAAACCACATTTGTAGGACCCTCAATGTTTTTCACTATTTCATGAACCATCGTCTAAGCACAAAGATGCCTGAGACGCTCGCTTCCTTCGTTGATACACCTTAAAGGGTCTGATGTCCTCATCACCTCCCCTCGGGCGAGAAAAACTCGACTCCGGGGAGATAAAACTCTTGTGGCTCTCTAGTAAGTCTGGATCAATTCTTTGCAATTCCGCCTTTGTCAATCACGTAGAATCAGATAGTGGCTTGTTCTTCCATTTTACAAGGTATCTCTAGAAGCCTCCATCTCTCGTGGATAATATGTCTTCATCCATTATCCCTTCATTTTCTTCCTTATGATCAATCGGTGGGGGAAGGGGTGGAATGGGTTGTGAAGCAAACTCAGAATATGGTCATAAAAGAGAAGAGATGTTAACAGTAGGATTGTGAAAAAAGACTAGATCTTCCACATTAAACATTGGATTAATGCCCAGTTCAGATGGAAGGTCTATCTTATATGCATTGGACCCAATCTCTTCGCAATATTTTGAATGGTCCAGCACTGTGAGCTTATAATTTCTTAGTGGTACCCTGAGAGAACTGCTCTGGCCTTATCCTCACCATTACATAGTCTCCTTCTTGAAATTCTTGTAACTTACGATGCAAGTCAGCTGAATGTTTATAACTATCATTGCTCATATTTATTCGCCGTCTAATATATGTATGCAACTCATGAATGTGTCGTGCGAATGCATCGGCTGACTCTAAAGACCTTTGGGTGACAGACATGGGTAAAAGATCTATAGGTATTCTTAGCTTATACCCACTGACAATTTTAAAAGGACTCATACCTGTAGACCTATTAACAGAATTATTATAAGCAAACTCGACTATAGGTAATACTATGTCCTAAGTCTTTACGTGCTCACCAACCAAATATTGTATGGAGCACGAATAGAAGAGGAGCGAAAGAAGACCTGACTGGATGTCGTCAGGCGCTCGACCAATGGTCACCGAGCACCCGAAATTCACCCGATTTGAAGATTTACTCACTGTATAGTTTTTCACTGTCATCGGGCGCCTAACCATTGGTCACCAGGCACTCGAAATTCATAGTTTTGTCTAGATTTCTTGCTGGACTATTTCTAGACTTTTAGGATTATCATCGGGCGCCCGACCGATAGTCACTAGGCGCCTAACGACCCTCGCACTTTTTTTTTTTTTTGTTAAGTATGTTTTTCTTAAGTTTAGGGGTAGTTTGATCTTTTCCCTTCTTAGTTCATGTTTATTTAAGGGATTAAACCCTAAACACGATTTTTTTAGTTAATTATTATTAAGAAAAACTTGGTAACTCCTCTCTCTCTCTCTCTGTGTGTGTGTGTGTGTGTGTGTGTGTGTGTGTGGATCTTCTTCTTCCCCAACATTCTTCTTCTTTTTTCTTCCTCTTCTTCCAACTTTCTTCAAGGTAACCTCATATTTTCTCCTCTTTCTTCTAAACCTATTTCTTGTTAATTTCCTCAACCCTAAATATGAGATTTGATCCAAAACCCTACTCTCTCAGATTTTGATTCTCTAATCCGAGAAATCCTTCGATTCCCCGGACTAGTGAATCCCATTACACGTTTGGGTTGTAACCATGCAAGATCGGGAGGTTTCATCCCCCGTCGGATCCAATCCATGCGATACTTGAAATCCATACTTCGTGGTTGTAATGATGGCCCACATTATCGCATGCGTGCCTTTTGATTTTCTTAACTATGATGGTGAATGCTGAATATTTTACTATTATTGCTTATATTATTCCGCTGAATTATTCATGATCATATGCATGCATCATAATTAGGCTGTCCTGCATCACTAATGGGAGGTAAGTTTATAAAATCCTTTGTAGAATTCAGATCACTAAATGCTAAGGCGCTTGTCTATCCAATTGGAGAAAATACTAGTATGTGAATTGAGAGTGATTTACTTAGCCAATTGTGAGAGAATTGGCATTGGTATTTATAAAATAATTGTACCAAGTATTGTGGAAAATGAGCATGCGTTCACATCATGAATCCATTCTCTTTAAATGTTTGCCAATGCATCTTTATTCAATGAAAATTATTTAGCACACTCGTTTTGGAACTATCTTACTCAGTTGTGGAAAGCTCATTCCATTCAGTTCATTGATTTCAGCATAAAGAGAAGGTACAAAAGGTCATTGAATGGCCAAATGATTGTTACAACTTAGATAACTTATTTAAAATTTCCCTATTTGAAATTCTTGGCCACATGGATTGACAATCTTTTTTTCTATTTTGTTTCATAAGTGACAAATTCTAAACAATGATTATTGAATAAATTAGAATAAACTCCATTATGTTTTTTTGGTATTCGTGGTAGTATGCATGAATGTGTTGTTGATGAATGATGAATGTGGATGTATAATATTTTCCTAAGGTCATGTCTCGCTTATCCGAGACTAGAATTTGAATGTGAATGTGTTTGACTCCTGAAGGAGGAAGAAGTTGTGATGGGCTTAACTTCTTCAGTCCCTTTTCCTATTAAATATAGTCTTGCTTCCCTCACCAACAAGTATAGAAACCTAGTTTTCTAAATGGTGCAAGGTGTGGAAGATCCAAGAAATTCCTCCATCTACATCAAGAATTCCATATGACTCCCCAATCATACACTTATGATTTAAGTTTACAATTTAATTGTTTGTTTGATCTCCATTATTGATACATAGATCAGACCTTTATTTCACGATTTTTTCTAACATAACATTGAGTTATCTGTAAAAAAAGGGATGGAAACTCAAGAACGAGTTCTTTGCTGCCTAAGGAGGATGATGCAGTGTCCCACCCATGGTTTTACTTAGATGGACGTGATTGCATCAATCGGAGGCATTCATCTAGGCAAATTGAGTCGTCCTGTAAGTTTTCACACAATGATGGTAGCATGCCTATGTGGAATCTGGTCAATATGTATGGAATGTGCTAATTTCAATTACTATTATTATTTTTTTCTATTTTTTCTCTAGTTCCTGTTATTCTTCTAGTATTCTTGCACTTTAGTAAGGTTTGATGATGCTACAGTTATAGTCTCTGTTTCTTTCGCTTTCTTTCTTAAATAGGATATCATATTGGATTTTGCAACATTAACAGCAGCAGTGAATAAAAGGACCAAGAATGAGGGCCATAGCTCTCTATTTCTGTACTTAATTCTTCCCTTCAACTACTGTGATGTCACTTCTGGTCTAAGTGAAGTTATGGCCCTTGGTAGAGTGAAATGGCAGAAAATAATTCGTGCAGTCGACCTCAATTAGTTGAGAAAAGGCTTAGATGCTAATTTTGTTTTAATATAAGAGTAAATCATGCAATAAGGGTTACTGTCCAACGTATAAAGGTGTTGTAATACTGTCTTTCTATTTTGATTGAAGATTGAATGAATACAACGAATGGGTATATCCACACCCTATTCTCTTGTGGTAATTTTCATTATTCTCTGGCATACCAGTTCTCTATCGCCCAATTTCCCCTCTCAATCTCCCACCCTTGTTGAGCCACCATGAGAGAAACAGAGTTAAAGAGTCTAACCAACACCGCAAAAGCACAGGGATGGATGGAAAACTTCAGGCAGGTTCTTGAACCACTCAGTAATGTAACACCTGGCCACTCTCCACAGCTAATGTCCACAGTGGCTGACTCTGCAGAGGCACTTATTCTAACGTGGTGACTTTTATTCTGGCCTCCTGTCCAGGTAGCCTTCACCTTCACTCTAATCCAAATTTCCCATTCCACCGAGTTGCCCCACCAGAATTCAGAAACAGACATGATCATGTGGGATCTAATATATACCAACTGTTAAGAACCTAACCAATGTGCCGAAAACCCCAAGACTAATAGAGCGCATCAAGCTAGGTTCTTAAACCACTAAGAACAGTAACAAAGAGAGTATACTTACGTAGAAGCATATATATCATATCAAATGGAAAACCATGTATCAGTAGCGTATAAACTGCAAAGACAAAGGTCATTTTTCATTACATATAACACACAACCAATCAAAGCAGTATAGGTATAACAGTAGTGTATCCTTCCAAACTCAAGATAAGGAAAATATCATAAGGGGGGTGGAGAGAGAGAGAGAGAGAGAGAGAGAGAGAGAGAGAGAGAGAGAGAGAGAGAGACTAGAGAGAAGTCATCTCGTATGTACGTTGTGGTATTTGCGTAAAGGTAGACTTTAAAAGATCTAAATAGAGCGGAAATTGCGCAATAGCAAATATCGAAATGGGAATGCATGTAACTACATACACCGGAATGGCAGCAAACTTCAGCTGCTCCTTGAGCACAAAGAAATGGCCAGCGCAGAAGGAAATCAACATGGAAGCAATTGAGAAAAAGAGAGAGGTGAGTCCAATAAGCAATCTCCAGGGCAAGCTATTCCCGAAATCCGACTCCCGGTATCGGGAGGTGAGGATGGTCAAGAAGATGGTCAGGGATGTGATTGAGAAGCACAGAGCAACCAAAGAAGCAATGGCGAAGACATCAAATGCGAGGTGCCCTATGAACACTGGTTCACCTCGGTCTTCCTGGTCTTGCTTCAGGCCACCTGGCACAGTGGCAGCCGTCGCGAAAGCCACTGTAGCAATGAGTGCAGCGACAACAGAGCAATGCTGAGATGTATTAATAAGCCATTCGCTGCCTTCCTTGACCAAATCTGCGTGCGTCTTTGTGAAGACTTCCTTTGCCGTCTGGCGCTCATTGTTGTAGTGTTGGAAGAAATGGTCATCCCTTGATTCTTTGACAAACTGTCAGGTTAATTAGATCGGACATAAGAGTGCAAAGTAATTTAATTAACACAACTGATCAACTACAGCAAGCGTTACCATGTGCCATCCTTACTCACCAACCCTGCCACTTATGTTGGACATGGTGTACCATGAAAATCAACCTTCTCAAAATTCAATCTCATTGGCTCACTAGGAGGCCCACCCTTTCGATTGATTCTGAAGTTGTGGGCCACCTGATTTTTGTGCCAAGCGATCTTCATTGTATGGCGAACAGTTTCAGCATGTTGATACGTAGATAGTACTGTCACATAAGTTTTAGTTCCTTCCCGGTAATGAGAACTTCCCTTAAACTAAATCAGCAAAAAACTGATGACAACTAGCTGATTGTGGGGTTACAAACGACCTCTCTGGACCCCACCTTGATGCATTGATGACATCCACTAGAGCGTCATCTACAACCTCGAAAGTCATCTACAACTTCTCATGTTTAGCCATGGGCCAAAAATCAGGCCAATCAATGAATTAAGTGGGCTACGCCATAGGGAACACTTAAGAGGGGACTCCATGACTTAGGTTCGCTACACCATAGGGAACATTTGAGAGGGGATGCTCACCCTTGATTCTCATAGGGTGGGGCCTTATGAGAATCAAGGGTGGGGACCCCCTCCCAATTGTTCTCGTTGTTGTTGGCACATCATGGCAGGACACAAGCTAAGTGGATGTACAACTGGTGCGTGAGTTCTCATGTATGTCTATAATACATACTAGTTATATATCAAATTAGTTAATGTGTGAGGTCTACCATGGTGTTTGCCCCTTTATCAAGGTTGTCCCACATGAAAATGGAATGCCTAAAAAATTTAGTCGATCCCACTGCTGGTGTAGCCTTCAATCTGTTGTTGTTGAGGGGGTTCGGGCGCCTAACCCCGTCTGATGAAATTCCTGAATTATGGTTCAAACTCTCTGGACTTTTTTGGGCGTTTTTGGGCGCCCGACCTGAGCCCTTCGGGGGACTGATGTGGAGCTTGGGCGCCCAACATGGCGCCGACTATGTAGGTGTATTTGCGCAGATGTGCGCCAATTGTTTCTATTTCCAGTTTTATCTTATATAAACGGATGTAATCGGGTAATAGGGTATCTAATATGTGGTTATATGTAATTGGGGTGAGTGAGAGAGTTTTGAGAAAGAGGGAATTAAGGTTTTCTCTTGGGCTTTTTTTGTTTCTTGGGTTGCTCATCTCATGTACTTCTGATATTTCATAGTGATCGCTTTGTGCCGTGGTTTTTTCTCGAAAGGGTTTTTCCACATAAATCGGATTGTGTTCTCTGTGATTGTTTGGCTTGGTTTGTTAGTCGTGTGTTAATCGTTTGATTCTCCTCTGTGCTTCCGCGAGGTTTTCTCAACAAGTGGTATCAGAGCTATTGTTAGGTGGTTGCAGATTCGAATTTTGAGACGATCGCAAGGCGTCAAGCACGAAGTTCAACATTGAGAAGTTCTCCGGCAAAAACAAAATTGAGTTATGGAAGGTGAAGATGAAGGCCATCCTAATTCAGCAAGGGGTTGGGTATGCCCTTGGGAAGCGACTAGAATCTATGAAGGAAGATGAGTGGCCCCAGATGGACAAGAAAGCTAGAACCTCTATATAATTGTGCCTGACGTATGACGTCTTCTATCATGTCATAAGGGAGAAGACCGCAACGGATACATAGACCAAGATAGAGACCATGTTCGTGACTCTAGAGAACTGGACGTATCTGATAATGCAGCTTTTCACCTTGAAGATGGTGGAGGAGACCGATGTGGATGACCACATTAACACGTTCGACCGGTTGATTTACAAGTTGTTAAATATTGGTGAACAGATGAAGGATGAGTATCAAGCCTGCATCCTGTTGAACTCGCTTCCTAGTTCATATGAGTCGGTCAGAGACTTGTTGTGTGCAGGCAGATAAATCATAAACGTATAGACCGTCGTCTCAGTCCTCCAGTCGAAGGCGATGAGACAGAAGAGCAGTGATGTTGGGTCTTCCTCCGATGCACTGATATGAGAGAAAGAAATTTGGAACAAGGTGAAGGATCATCGCGTTCTAGATCTAAATCCAAGGGCAAGGGCAAAGCCAAATTGAAGTGTTGGGGTTGTGTCCAGGGAGGGCACATGAAGAAGGATTATAAGAATCTTAAAGGAAAGAAAGAGAAGATAAGAGTCTTCAAAAAGCCAATACCATTTAAATCTTCTGAAGGCGATAGTGATGTGTGTGAAGTCTTGACGATGTCGAGGATGAGATCTCTCAATGATGAGTGGATCATGGACTCTGGGTCTTCGTATCACATGTGGCCGGATTGGAGTGTCTTTACATCCTATAGGGAGTATGCGGGCGGCTTGGTATTTCTAGGTGATGACTACGCCTACAAGGTTGTAGGGATTAGAACTGTGCGCATGAAGTTGTTCTATGGGATCGAACGGACCTTGACAGAAGTGAGACACGTTCCCAGATTGAAGAAGAATCTGATTTCTCTTAGTGCACTCGAGGCGATGGGGTGCAAGTTTATCGGTTTTGATCGGTTCTACAAAGTTTCAAAGCTAATATGAAGGGGTAGAGGCACGACAATATTTACAAGCTGATTGGGAGCACTTCATTGAAGTGGAGCTACAACGACTATAGCGGATTCCACATCTGCACGTATGTGGCATGCCCGTTTAGGCCACATGAGCGAGCGGGGTATGAAGGTACTCTCAGATCATTCTTTGATTCCTGTTTTTAAATATCCGGACTTTAGTATATGCGAGCACTGTATGTATGGTAAACATTCTATATTATCGTTTAAAGGGGGAAAACATGTATGTAAAAGGGTGCTGGAATATGTCCATTTTGATGTATAGGGGCTGTCGCCTATAGTTTCTGTTGGGGGATCATCATGGTTCGTGTCATTTATCGATGACTATAGCATGAAGGTTTGTGTTTATTTTCTGAAAAATAAATCCAATGTCTTCACCACTTTCAAGTATTAGAAGGCTATGGTGGAGAATCAGTCAGGGCAGAAATTGAAAGTGCTAAGAATTGACAATGATGGAGAATTTACTTCAAGTGAATTTAATAAGTTTTGTAAGGAAGAAGGGATCATTAGACATGACATAGTGCACCATACACCAGAGCAGAATGGTGTGGCAGAGCGGATAAATCAGAATCTCTTGGAGAGAGCCCGATCCATGTTAAAGTAATGCTGGGTTGGGCAAATAGTTATGGACTGAAGCCGTTAACGCGGCTTGTTACCTGATAAATTGGTCACTTTCTACGACAATTGAATGTAAAATTCTTGAAGAAGTGTGGAGTGGTCATTCAATTGACTACTCATGTCTGCGTGTATTTGGTTGTGAGGCTGACTCTCATGTACCATCAGTTGAGAGAGATAAGCTTGACCAAATGGCCAGAAAATGGGTCTTTGTGGGTTATGGTGATGGTGTGAAGGGTTACAGGTTGTATAACCCTACCACATGGAAAATCACCCTTAGCCATGATGTCAGATTTGATAAGGGTTCATTGTTCCGAAAGGATGAGCCAAAGGAATCGAAAAAATCAGAGGTTGTTGACATCTAGGTTGATAGAGATGAGACATGGGCCGATACTGAGACATAGATAGAGGTACAAGATCAGGTGGAGCAGACACCTGTGCGAAGAAACTCACCTAGAGATCGCAGGCTACCGGCGAGGTATAGGGATGACTCGAATGTTGCATTCGCTCGTCTTACGGATGAGGGGGATCCATCTACTTTTCAAGAGGCACTTGATGATGTTGATACCGAAAAGTGGAAGATGGCGATGCAGGACGAGATGAATTCTCTGTACAAGAATGAGACATTGGAGCAAGTAGAGCTTCCAGTGGGCCAAAAAGCGATTGGGCGCAAGTGAATTTTTCGGAAGAAACAAGATATGTACAAGGCTAGATTGGTGGCGAAGGGGTATGTTCAGCAAGAAGGTGTAGACTTCAGTGAGATATTCGCGTAGGTTGTAAAGCAAGTATTTATCAGGTTCATGTTGGCTCTAGTTGCCCAACACAACTTCGAGTTGGAACAGATGGATGTGAAAACTGCTTTCCTGGATGAGAAATTGCATGAGCAGATTTACATGTCGCAGCCAAAAGGTTATACAGTACAAGAGGCAGAGAACAAGGTTTGCAGGTTGAAGAGGTCATTGTACGGCCTCAAACAGTCGCCTAGGCAGTGGTACATGAAATTTGATTCATTCATGATGAGTCGTGGCTTTTCCAGGACCGAGTATGATCATTGTGTCTATTTTAAGACACTGAGTGATGGAAGGTTTCTTATACTGGTGTTATACGTCTATGGCATGCATATTGCTAGTCATAGTATGTCTGACATCAATGTGTTGAAGACTCATCTTTCATAGACATTTGAAATGAAGGATTTGGGGGCTGCAAAGAGGGTTCTCAGCATTGTTATACATTAAGACAGAGAGAGGAGTAGGGCTTTAATTATCTCAGGCTGAATACCTAGGGAAGGTATTGGTGAAGTTTGGGATGATACGGCAAAGCCTGTTAGTGTTCCCCACGCGGCTCACTTCAAGCTTTCTTTAGCGCAGTACCCCAAGATAGATGAATAGAAGCAGGATATGTCTCGTGTGCCTCATTCGAGCGCAGTGGGCAGCTTGATGTATGCTATGGTCTATACAAGACCTGATATTTCACATGTAGTAGGTGTTGTGATCATATTCATGGCAAACCCCGGAAAGCAACATTGGGAGGCAGTGAAATGGATACTTCGGTACATTTGTGGTATGTAGGACTATGTTTTGACATTCCAAAGGTCTAAGGACAACTTGATTGGGTATGTGGATTCAGATTACGCAGATAGTGTGGATTGTACGAGGTCGATTTCAGGAAACTCGTTTGTCTTAGCGAGTGGATCAATTAGTTGGATGTCTAAGCTTTGGTTGGTGGTGACTCTTTCCACCATTGAAGCTGAGTATATGGCAGTGACAAAAGCGTTCAAGGAGGTTGTTTGGTTAAGGGGAATGATAAATCAGTTGGGGCTTCAGTAGGAGGCTGTGCCGGTAAATTGTGATAGCTCAGTGCTATAAATTTGGCAAGAATTTTGTTTATCACTCTCGTACTAAACACATTGATGTGCGTCACCATTTTATCCGATAGGTACTTGAGGAAGGAGATGTGACTCTGGACAAGATTCACACTAGCATGAATTCGATGGACATGCTCACTAAGGTAGTTCCTATAGAGAAGTTCAAGTTCTGCACAACTTCTCTGGGATTGGCGAAGACGGAATGAAGATGCAGTGTGTACAAGAAGCGGTGGAGCTGTGATTGAAGATGAGATGATGAATGAAGCAAGGAGGAATATCAGAGATTGAAGCCTCGGTGGAGATTGTTAGTGGAGCCTTCAATCTATTGCTGGTGAGGGAGTTCGGGCGCCTGACCCCGCCCGATGAAAATTTTGAATCATGGTCCAAACTCTCTAGACTTTTTTGGACGTTTTCGGGCGCCCGATCCGAGCCCGTAGGGCGACAGACGTGGGGCTTAGGCACCTGACATGGGTATTTGCACAAATGTGCCCTAATTGTTTTTATTTCCGGTTTTATCTTATATAAACGGGTGTAATCGGGCAATAGGGTATCAATACGTGCTTATACGTAATTGCGGTGAGAGAGAGAGAGAGAGAGAGAGAGAGAGAGAGAGAGAGAGGACTAAGGTTTTCTCTTGAGTTTTTTGCTTCTTGGGTTGTTCATCTCATGTACTTCTGATATTTCATAATGATCGCTTTGTGTCGTGGTTTTTTCCCGAAAGGGTTTTTCCACGTAAATGGGATTGTGTTTCTTGGGTTGTTCATCTCATGTACTTCTGATATTTCATAGCGATCGCTTTGTGCCGTGGTTTTTTTCCGAAAGGGTTTTTCCACGTAAATGGGATTGTGTTCTCTGTGATTGTTTGGCTTGGCTTGGCTTGTTAGTCGTGTGTTGATCACTTGATTCTCCTTTATGCTTCCACGAAGTTTTCCCAACACCCACCATTAGATGTGCCCAATGTGAATGTGGATTTTTTTTGAGTGGTTTGTTCATTGTTTTCTATATGGTGTGCCTCACCTAAGAGTTAGATCCACCCAATTTTTAGGGCATCCCATTTTTAGTCCAATCTCACTAGAGGGGGAGATGTAATACAAAAACCATGATGAGCCTCACACACCAACGTAGTTAGGCTTACTACTAGTTCCAACTAATGAGTTAGCATTTCTTAGGTAGGTGGGTGGGTTGGGGGAAGGTTTGATGTCGCATGCATGTGATAGAATAAAAGTTATTTGATGGGTGGACTATATATATAAGTGGTCTCCTGCTAGGGGTGGGCCCAACATGATACTTATGTGAAATCCACTCCAACAACAAGGGCTACGTTGAAATTTTAGGCACATTATTCAAAAACCATTCGGTTTATGATTCAGATTGGCCACGCCAGGGTAAAAGGTAGGAGAAGGGGATACCTACCATTGAATTTTTACAGGGCCCACCATTACGTCTATGTGAAATCCACTCAAACCATTATCTTCCACATGAAAATTCATTCATAGCAATAAAACATTAGGCACATATATGATTTATGTGGGGCCACACCAAGTGAAGCAATTTGGATTGTAAGCGTCCTCATACACATTTCCAGGAATGTCACCCACCTAAATTATGGATATGGCTGATATTTGATCCCTACAGCTAAAATTTTCAAACCCACCTTATGGATGCAGTGGATTTCACGTACATGGCAAGGTCGTCCCACCCTCAGCCCACCCTATTGGCTTAAGATGGCACGACCAGCAGAATGTGGACTCCATTATGCATGCCAACAGTGACAGTACTGACCTCACTACTCGTTAGCATGCATTCCCACTGGGTGGAGGGGTGGGCTCCACCGTGAAGTGTATGTGAAATCCACTCCGACAATAAGGTGTATGGCGAAACTTATATACAGGGTTCAAAGATCAGCCACTTCTATAATTTATGTGGGATGCATTAGTGGAAATAGTGCAGGCTGACACTCACCATCCAAACTGTTTCACTTTGTGTGGCTCAAGAAAATCATACACATGTCTAGTTTTTGGTTCATGCCCATGAATTTTTATGAGGCAGATAATGGTAGGAATGGATTTCACAAACAAATTAGGGTGGGGTCCACCCTCAGGCCGCTGTCTAAGTATGCCTCAATGCGTGCGAAGTCTCCTGCGGTGTGGTTTGCAGGAGAATATGTGTGTGTAATTTGTGACATCCAATTTGTCAAATATATATATATATATATATATATATATATATATATATATATATATATATATATATATATATATATATTCAAATCAGTCTAAATCGAGACCCCAGTTGGACATATTGAAGGGTAAAGTGAAAAATCATCTATAAATTGTTGTTGCCCACTTGAATTTTGAAATGGCCTGATTTTTTTTGTTGTCCCTTCGTCCCAGAGAGTGCATCCAGTGAATGCATCTGATAGCATATAAATAACAGGGTGAGCCCCACAAAACAGTTTCTGAGGTTTCATTGGTTGGGTTTCCCCTACCATCAGTTCCTTGTTGTGCAGCTCACATGAGTTTCTGATCAGGCTGAATTTTGGTCTCATGGCATACATTGAAGGGCACATCTCACTGATGGGGCGAACCTAGTGCACATATTGTGGTGTGCCCAGAGAGGTCATCTCTGCCCAAACTTAGGGCATATGTACTTCTGTGTAGAGAGAGGAATGCTCACCTGCGCACAGTTCCCACAAAAACTCGTGAGCACTTTTTGAGAACTCATCACATGTGATGTGATCCGAAAATCTGAGCCATCCAAACACCCCAATAAAACCCTATGGCCCAATTTTTACCTTGATCCTGAACTTTGGTGGGCCCTGGAAAAAGGAAACAGTTTTCTCCCTTGATTTGCCTCTCTCTCTCTCTCTCTCTCTCTCTCTATCTCTCTGCTCGGTCCACCAAAGTTCTAGATAAGGGTAAAAGTTGGGCCCTGAGGGCTTTTTAGGGTGCTGCATCAAGTGGACAGTTTAGATTTTGGGCTCACATTATGTGTGATGAGTTCTCAAAAAGTGCTCACGAGTTCTCATGAGAACGGGTGCACAGCCCCGGTGAGGATTCCTCTCTCTCTCTCTCTCTCTCTCTCTCTCTCTATATATATATATATATATATATATATATATATATATATATATATATATATATATATATATATATAAAACATAGTAACTTAACATCAAACCAATTGATAACTTCAAACCTGCCATGTGTCTCGACATAAAACCCGCCCGATAGGATTGCTCTTGTAAAATCAGTTTGATCCAATCATTAGATTGTCCACGCCATTGGAATAATAGAAATAACTCATAAAATGAGCTCGTAAATCATATGAAGATGATGGGCCACCCACATGAAGATAATGGGTCATCTTGTTTTGGAGTATGGCATTTTTTATGGTGGGGTGGGTGATCCTCATTGATGGTTTGGATGCTAATCATGTGAATTCAAAGCTGTTTGGTTTTCAATTGTTTCCTTTTGTGCCAAACATCAAATATTGGATCATGTTGATTTTTGCGAAATTTGAGACTCATGGTCAGGCCGACCTATTGGACAGGTTGAAATGTTGCACCCATATGGTAGGTTGGATGTTATACCACTGGTTAGACAATAACTTTTTTTTTTTGTTAGTCATGCAACGCACCGTTAGCTGAGCAACACACCCACCCAGTTAGTCACACGATGCACCCACTCGCCGGTGGGGTTAGTGTGTGTCCTTAGCAATTAAACCTGAGACCTGCTGTTGAAAAGCCTAGGCGTCTTCCAGCTGGGCTAGCAGGCCAGACACTGGTGGGGTTAGTGTGGTTAGACAATAACTTATCTACCAGTTGGATATGAGACTTTTTAGGCAGATATGGATAGAAAGTTGATTGATGAAGAGAGGAAAAGTATCCACTGTTATCGATTCTATTTTGCTCAGCTAGTAAGCAGTTTATCTTCATACAAATGGACCTACTTGACTGTCATCTGCTGGGCATTATAATGGATGGGTGTACCTTGAAAATTAGATTGTGGTAATAATCTTAGCCCCTAACTGGATGACTTTAGTTGATTAAAGATTCATGATTAGAAAAATCCTCAACCATGGTGGACCTTGATGAAAGAAGTCCAATTGGTTGTATGATCATCTCACTGGTTATGATATTTCTAGTACAACCGATCCATTGTATGGTCCAACAGATGAATGATCAAATCCTAAATATATGCTTTGCATAGGAGTGCAGGACTTATAACTAATATGCATCACACCTGCACGACACGAGAGAGAGAGAGAGAGAGAGAGAGAGAGAGAGAGAGAGAATGTTGCACCTTGTACCACTTGATCTCCCATTGCAATTGTAGTGCTGCACCATGAATAAGCCATGGTCGATTTGGTCCACATGTGGCCGCAAGGTGTAGGGCACTGTTACCGTCCTTGTCTAGTTTATGAAACACCCTATCCTTGTATTTGTAATTATCTAGTAAGAACTTATACACGTTCGGCTGCCTATTCTCCACTGCCAGTAAGACAACATTCTTGCCATCTCGATTCTCGTCTTCAATAGCCACAGGAGTAACTTTCAGAATAGTTTGCACCATTTCCCTCACCCCCATCTTTGCAGCGACTAAGATTGGAGTCTCCTGTTTACCTGTCAACTTATTGTAGGTAATAAAATTTATAGCGCAGATGCAAGAACTTTTTGAGGTCAACTTAATGCACACTACTTCATGAAGATGAAAGTATAAGAACTAACAGAGAATATTCTGAAGATAAGCATTTAATCACATGCAAATATAAAAGACTAACATCTAGTGTTGGGGTTAGGAGCCCTGCAGCGGAAGCAATCAAAGCAAGCGAGGAACACACCACAATGGCAATCAACAAACAAATCATCACACACAAGAAGGCAAACCGAATTTTACGTGGAAAAACCCCTCACGGGTAAAAAACCACGGCACAAAGCGACACCAATCCACTATGAATCAGAAGTTACAAGAGATTATAGAAGAATACCCTGGATCACAGCCCACAAGAGAAATTCCAAGCTACCCGAAGCTAATTCTCACATGAGAAGGACAAACCCATCCCTTTCACTCAACCCAGAGAACTCCAAGCTTCCTCCCTAGCTCTTTCTCTCACCCTAGAACCCTCTCAATCCCTTAGCCAATTGGCGGCAACCCTAATCTCGGATTACATCTCCTTAAATAGGAGAAAAACCGGAATTAGAAACTCCTTGAGCAAAACTGCGCAAGAAACCCAGTCCAAAAAGGAAACTGCCGACCGATTGCTGGTCGGCTGGCCGGCTGGCCGGATGGCCTAGAAAGGTTCTAGCAACCTGCTGTCTTGCTCCATCGTGACCGACCGGTCGGTGGTCTTCATGTGTGAAGAGTGGAGGCGTTCAATCCCAACAAACTCCACCACGACTCTAATCTTCATGCAACACCTTACCACGTACCATCTTCAATCTCTACTCTGTCATCATCATAGCTCCACCGTTCCTCATGCCTCATCGACTTCAAACTTGCACCTTCACCACCCGCTCGCTCATGTGGCCCTTGAGCACGCCACACACGAGCAATCGTGGATCCCACTGCCGATCTCGCAGCTCCACCATGAATAGTGCTCCCGATCAAACCCGATCGCAGTCGAGAAACCTGATTGAGATATTGACGTACCGATCCACCTTCTTCAAATCTACTTCTTTCATAGATACTTATCGCTTTCCATGTTTTTCTTTCACGGAATCCTTCTCCATAACAAATCCCAAGCTACCCGAAGCTAATTCTCACATGAGAAGGACAAACCCATCCCTTTCTCTCAACCCAGAGAACTCCAAGCTTCCTCCCTAGCTCTTTCTGTCTCCCTAGAACCCTCTCAATCACTTGGCCAATTGGCAGCAACCCTAATCTCGGATTACATCTCCTTAAATAGGAGAAAAACCGAAATTAGAAACTCCTTACGCAAAATCGTGCAAGAAACTCAGTCCAAAAAGGAAACTGCCGACCGGTCGGACCCCCCACCGGCCGGTCGGCCGGCCGGCCAGATGGCCCAGAAAGGTTCTAGCAACCTGCCGTCTTGCTCCATCGGCTGACCGGTCGGTGGTCTTCATGCGTGAAGAGTAGAGGCGTCCAATCCCAACATCTAGGACTCTTGAATGAATTATTTCTATTTTTGCCTCGAATATTAGTTATTAGAGTTTCTATTAATCTAGTGCTTGTGAGTCAAGGGAGTCTCCATATTCTATATCACATAAGCTGTGCGGGAGTCTTCGTATTGTATATCACATAAGCCGTGCATGGATAAATTCTAACAATTTATTGAGTTGATCTTAATTGTAAATGGGACAAGAAGAAGAAGAAGAAGAAGAAGAAGAAGTAGAAGAAATAACATGGGTTATATAAAAGACTTCAGTCCAATCACATGATCGGATGGATCAGATCAAACAACAAACAACATGTCAAGGGCTACAATCAAGAAGTTGCACGAGTCATGCAATCCTAAAATCAAGGAGCTGATTGATCTTACATAAAATTCTCGTAGCTATTATGAGAATGTTACTTGTAGCTGCTCCTTTGATTGAGCTCTATTGTAATTGTAAATTGCTATGTTTTTTCCTTTGATTGAATTTTATTGTAATTGCAATCACATAAGAAATTCTATATATACAAGATAAGTCTACGATCCCTTTCAAAAAGATTGAGAGAGAACTTTTCAAAATTCTCTTATCTTTGGTTTCTTTATGTTGTAGACAAATTTGGCTTTAAAGAAAAGTGAGGAATCGCGGTCGCATCTCCAAAATGCGAAATTTGGCTTTAAGGAGAAGTGAGGAATCGCGGTCGCATCTCCAAAATGCGACCAGCCCGGCTCGTGATCGTCGAAAGGGGTCGCATCTCCAAAATGCGACCAGCCTGGCTCGTGCTCGACGAAAGGGGTCGTATCTCCAAAATGTGACCAGCTCGGCACGTGATCGTCGAAAGGGGTCGCACCCCAGAATGCGAGCACTCTTGATATGAACAGCTCCCAACATATGAGCGGTCGTGGTTTCTAGTCTCTGGCATGGATGGTCCTCATCTCATAGTACCAGCAGCCCGTATAGGCCGATTTTGGTTTATATTTATTCATAGTTCCGAATATCTAGAGACGTAATCAGCTAGACGTCTAGAATGTTTTGACTACTTCCTTATCCAAGGATTAATAAGATAAGCTTCTTATCCCATGAAATCAGTACTAATCTTAACAGCTTGCGTAGCAGGTTGGATCATTTAGATCTGTATTTATAGATGACTCTATTGATGATAAAGGTACACAATACTCAATCTTTAACCTCCGTCGTTTATTTATTCTCTTTTCAACCTCACCCTATCTAACTTAGGCATCGGAGGGCCAACGGCTGGACTGCCGGCCACCCTTAGTTATTCTCTGTCTCCTTCCAGGCTCAAGGAGAAAATCGCTTGGAGAGAAGGTGAACGTCTGGAGGACCCTGTTACAAAATTCGACGCAAACAGTTTGGCAGCCGTCTGTGGGAACGATTTGATCATCAAAGTCAGTCGTTCTTACCACTGATCAAAATCCTTCCACAATGCCTCCTAAAAAGACTGTTCATCCTTCCACATCAAGGCAGACATTACTTCCGCCTGACGTTACGGAATCAGTGCCTGTTCCTCAAACCACTTCAATAAACATCCCTCGAGGAGCTCCAAACGTGCCATCAGCGAACCCGTTATTTGAGGTTTCCGGAAGTCAAGAGGACGTCATGCGTTTCCTCGGAAATACCCTTCTAAGCCTCAACGCCGGAGTTCAAGCCCTGTCTAATCGGCTTGATCAGCATTTCCTGGAGCTGCAGAGACAACCTTCCGAAGGGTTGCCAGCGCAACCCATACCGGTGGCTTCCAGACATTCTGTGGACGAGCCATAGGTCCAACCAAATCATCCTCCATCAAATCGAATGCCGCTTGGCAACCAACCCCCTGTGCTACCTCCACATTCCATACATTCTAGTGCTTCTCGTCAACATCAATCTCAGGGGTCCATCGTTGAAACGTCAGGTTATACTTTACCAGTGAGAAGGAGACCTCGAAAGAATCCATGATCGTTTTGATGTCATGGAACAGCGATATCAGGCAAATCGACCATTAGCTGTAGTGGCGTCGATACATCGATTCGAGTCTCCTTTCACCAGCGAGGTCATGGGAGCACCTTTACCTAGAAAATATCGTACACCTGTCATCACTCCATATACAGGTATAGGCGATCCTCTCGAACACTTGGAAACTTATAGGTCTCTTATGGAGCTGGAGGGACATGGGTCGGAAATCATGTGTAGAGCTTTTTCCCTAACCTTAAAGGAAGCAGCTCGTACGTGGTTCCGGGGGCTGAAGCCTCGATCTATCGGCTCCTTTTCACAGTTATCGGAGCTTTTCCTTTCTCAATTCATGGGAAGCATCCGCACCAAGAAGCCAGCGTCCCACCTAATGGATTTGAAACAGCAGCATGGGGAGACGATAAAGGAGTTCACAGTACGGTTCACTGCCGAAGCCGTCCAAACTGAAGGATATACCGAAGAAAAAGGCCTCACCGCCCTCATAGCCGGAATTACGAGCGAAAAAATTCAGATTTGCCTTAGGTAAAAACCCTCCAAAAACCATGGCAGAATTCCAAGCTAAAGCTCAGAAGTATATCAATGCAGAAGAAGTTGCTCTGGCATGTCATGGTATACAGGGTAAGAAGCGCAAGCCGGAGGAAATCTCGCCCCCAGATAAAAAATATCGACGTGATCGACGAGACCGCTCTCCCAAGAAGCCTTATTTTGGTAAATATCATAACTACACTCCTCTCAACCGATCTCATGAAAAGGTGTTAATGGAGATTAAACATAAACCATATGTAAAATGGCCGACCAAGATCAAATCTGATCCTGAAAAGAGAGATAAGGGCAAGTTTTGTTACTTCCACAAAGATCATGGGCATAGAACCCAAGACTGCATATCTCTGCGAGATCACATCGAAGCTCTCATTCGAAAGGGCCATCTCCAAGATTATGTTGCTCGTCGAGGTCGATTACCAGAAAGGGGAAAAGCCTCACCCCACCAGAAGAAGTTGCCTCACCATCATACTTCACAAGAAGACATTGAACCTACTGGCGAAATTCGTACCATCGCCGGGGGACCAGCTTGCGGTGGCGATTCTCAAGCTTCAAGAAAAGCATGCACTCGTAAGGCGTTCAAGAAGCCCCAGCATATCTACTGGCTGGAACAGACGCCCAACGCATCAAAAACCAGTCATCCTCCAATCTCCTTTTCCCTCGAAGATGCAGAGGGAATTCACTTCCCTCACGAAGACTCCATCGTAGTCGCACTAAAGGTATCAAACTATTTGACTCATCGTATTATGGTGGATACAGGTAGCTCTGCTGATGTTCTATACCTGGAGGCTTTCAACAAAATGGCACTCGCCAGAAGCCTACTCAAGCCAGTCTCAACTCCCCTCATCGGCTTCGGGGGCGAGGTGGTGACACCTAAAGGAAGCATTGACCTTCCAGTCACCTTTGGGGAGAGTCCAGCGAAGACGACTATCTTCATAAATTTCCTCGTGGTGGACCGAAGATCAGCATACAATGCCATTTTGGGGAGGCCATCTCTTAATAAGGTTGGGGCAGCTTTACATCCTTTGTATTTGTGCGTCAAATTTCCTACCCCGAATGGTGTTGGGGTTGTACGAGGAAACAAAAAAGAGGCCCGGTCTTGTTATGAGATAGCCCTACAAGATCGAAAGAAAGCACAAGCGACACCAGTTACGATGGTAGCACAAGGTTCATCCAACTCCCTAGCGGATACCTCGTTGGACCCGAGAGAGGATGCTCTCCAATCAGGAACTCCCGGGGAAGAGACAGTAGCGATTCATTTAAATGAAGATGACCCATCCAAAGTTGTTTGTGTGGGATCCTCTTTGAGGAACGTCTTTCAAGCAAATTTGACATGCCTCCTCACTGAATATCAAGATGTGTTTGTCTGGTCTCACCAAGACATGCCTGGCATTGACCCTAGTGTCATCGCACACTGTCTGAACATCGACCCAAAGTATAAATCTGTCCACCAGCGCCGCCGTGCCTTGACTGCAGAAAGGCAAATGGCGATCAAGACTGAAGTCGAGAAGCTGCTTACGGTCAATTTCATAAAATAAGTTGACTACCCAGAATGGGTCGCGAATGTAGTTCTCGTCCGAAAATCTAATGGCAAATGGAGAATGTGTGTCGACTATTCGGATTTGAACAAAGTGTGCCCCAAAGATAGCTTCCTGACCCCGCGAATCGACCTAGTTGGTCGATTCAACAGTTGGGCATGCTCTGCTCAGTTTTATGGACGCTTATTCTGGTTATAACCAGATCATGATGCATCCGCCCGATAGCCAACATACTGCCTTCATCACTGACCGAGGTCTATATTGCTACCAGGTAATGCCGTTTGGTCTTAAAAATGCAGGGGCCACCTATCAACGTCTCGTCAATAAGATATTCGCCGCGCAAATTGGCAGGAATATGGAAGTCTATGTTGATGACATGCTCGTAAAAAGTGTCGTAGAAGACGATCACCTTTCAGATCTTCGAGAAGCTTTTGACCTGATGAGGAAATATTAGATGAAGCTAAACCCAGAAAAATGTGCGTTCGGAGTGTCTGCTGGAAAATTTCTTGGATTTATGGTCGGCCAGCGAGGAATTGAGGCAAATCTTGAAAAAATAAAAGCATTGATAGAGATGAAATTCCCAACCACTCTTAAGGACGTCCAACGTCTGGCTGGTCGCATTGCATCGCTAAATAGGTTCATCTCACGGGCATCTGACAAGTGCCTACCCTTCTTTAAGCTCCTCCGTGCCACAGCCAAATCTGATTGGGAGTGGACACCACAGTGCGAAGAAGCTTTTCAACAACTGAAGCAATATATGAGCACACCCCTTGTTTTATCTAAACCTGTGGCGCACGAGCAACTCATCCTTTATTTATCTGTGTCCTCCACGGCCGTTAGCGCCGCTTTAATAAGAGAAGATTCCAGGATACAAAAGCCCGTTTATTATATCAGTCGCGCAATGGTGGACGCTGAAACTCGATATTCTGATATGGAGAAACTAGGCCTTGCTTTAGTCACGGCAGCCCGAAAACTGCGACCATATTTTCAAACCCACGCTATTTTAGTACCAACAAATCATCCACCACGACAAGTCCTTCAAAAACCTGAGGCTTCCGGACGATTAACTAAATGGGCGGTCGAGATCAGTGAGCATGACATATCGTTCTGCCCCAGGACCGCAATCAAGGGCCAGGCCGTAGCTGACTTCATCGCTGAATTCACATACTCTTCTTCCGATGATAATGCCGCGATCGGCGACCAGCCCTCCTGGTCACTCTTCGTGGACGGGTCTTCAAGGGCCACCGGCAGTGGAGCGGGCCTAATTTTAGTCGCCCCAGACGGGTCGCATTTCCAATATGCTTTACGTTTCGATTCTCGCATCTCGAATAATGAAGCAGAATATGAGGCCTTGATCGTTGGTCTTGAACTAGCAAACGTCCTCTCAATTCAGAATTTACTCATTCACAGTGATTCTCAACTCATAATTAATCAGGTACTCGGTGAATTCGAAGCCAAAGAAGAAAGGCTAGCCTTATACAAATCTCGAGTGCTCATCCTGCTCGCAAAGCTAAAGAATTATGAAATAATCCACATCCCTCGCGAGAAGAATAAACTCGTTGATTCTTTGGCAAAACTCGCCTCTGCACCAGAATCTGAGTTATCACATTCAATTCCCATCGAGCACCTTCCAAGCAACTCTCTAGCAGGTGATTGCGGTACATCCGTCTCCATGTTGGATGGACCCCATACTCCTTTATCTCAGAGACGGATACCTTCCAGACGATAAGAAAGCCGCCCGACAAATACGTCATCGAGCCGCCAGGTATACCTTACAAGATGGAATATTGTTACGTAAGAGTTTTTCCTTGCCCCATTTAAGGTATCTTCACCCAGAAGAAGCACATCGTGTTTTAGATGAAATACACCAGGGGGCATGTGGTAACCACCCAAGGGGGCGATCCCTAGCGTATAAGGCGATGAGGCAAGGATACTATTGGCCCACTATGAAGGCAGACGCAATTGAATTCTCTAAAATATGTGACAAGTGCCAGCGATACTCTCCTATACCTTATGTACCGTCCGAGCAAATGACTCCAATTGATAGCCCTTGGCCCTTCGCTCAATGGGGGGTCGATATTATTGTGCCCTTGCCTACTGGAAAAGGACAAAATAGGTTCGCGATAGTGGGGGTCGATTACTTCACCAAATGGGCCGAGGTGGAGCCGCTAGCCAGAATTACTGAGAAACAGACCACTAAGTTCGTATAGAGAAACATCATATGCCGTTATGGACTCCCCCATACTATAATCACCGACAATGGAAAGCAATTCGACAACGCCGCTTTCGATGAATTTTACGAAACATGGAAGATACGCAATATCCGCACTTCTCCCTATCATCCTCAGGCAAATGGGCAAGTTAAAGCAGTGAATAAAATCATCAAGCATCATTTGAAGACCAAGCTCGGTGAGTGTAAAGGCATGTGGCCAGAACTCCTGCCAGAAGTCTTATGGGCGTATAGGACTACGGCTCGCACGTCTACAGGCGAAACTCCCTTCTCCTTGGCATTCGGTACTGACGCGGTAGTACCAGTTGAAATTCAAGTACCCTCGTATCGGATCGAGCAGTACGATCCCACTTGTAATCAGGAAAGTCTTCGACTTCACCTCGATCTCTTGGAAGAACGGAGAATTGTCTCCCAGATGCGAGCAACAGCGTATCAGCAGCGCATTGCTCGCTACCGTAACGCTAAAGTTCGGCCTAGAGCTTTCCAGCTCGGCGATTTAGTCCTCAGGCAGAACCTCGGAGCTCCTACTCGTTCGTTTGATCCGAATTGGGAAGGTCCGTATCAAGTCATCAAAATTGTGCGACCCGGTACTTATTATCTTGAAGACATGCAGGGAAGACCCGTACATCGCCCTTGGCACGTGGAACATTTATTAAGGTATTTCCCTTAATTCGATGTAATTCCGAACAACATTCCGAATGAATACGAATTAAAATCATTCCTTTTGGTCACTACTCCATTTAATTGGACTCGAATAGCCCCGAAGAGAATACATACCTTCTCTTGGCCAATTGCCTACCTTTGATAGGGTTAAGATCATTCTTGTTGGTTGCTTCTCCATTTTATGGATCAAAGATAGCCCTGAAGAGAACATACGTGTTCTCTTGACCAATCTTCTACCCTTGGTGGAATCAAAACCTCAATCGATAGATCAGTCTATCTCAACGCGGACATGGTCATACGACCCCCGGATTGAGTCTAATTCTCTTTTTCATGAGTTAGTTATGCGAGCAGTCAATATACGATCAACACAGGGCGAAAAAGCTAAGGAAAGTACACAACATTGAAGAAATGGATGTTTCATTATAATTGACCAAAAAGTCAAGTCAGTTACATACACAAATTCTTCTCAAAGATATAAAAAAAAAAATAAATAAATAAATAAAAAAAATACAAAATAGAGGAGGGCGGACAACACTTTAAGATTGGTCATCCCCATTTGAAGCAGGCTCGCGGCTCTCAGCTTCAGGGCCGATCGCAGGAGCAGGCCCGGCATCTGTGGCTTCGGTGACCTCATTCTCAGCCGCAGCTCGCTCCTAAGCCGCGACCTCGAAAGCCACCCTCTCAAACTCCTCAACGTTGAAAGACGGAGCAATCTGCTGCATAACCCTGACTGCAAAATCGCGACCAGCGATATACGCTTCATAGCGCTCCTCATCATAGAGTTGAGAGGTTCGGAACTCTCGGACTGCACGAGGGCCTTCGTCAGATACCATCTGAACGAGAGCCACTCGCTCCTCCTCCCAGTGAATGGAGTCATCCTTCAGCTGGTCGAGTCTCTTCATGGCCTCCTCGAGCTTAGTCCGAGAATCTTTGAACTGCTCCTCGAGGCGGATTTTGTCTTCGCGGAAAATCTCCTTCTCCCTCTCGCTCTTGGCATGGAGTTCTTGGAGCTTCGCGAGTTGAAGGTTCACTGACTGAAAACGGTCAGTCAGGGCCTGAATCTTGACCAGGAGGATTTGCTTTTCCTCATCCAGTTTGGCGATTTGGGCTTCCAGTGCCTTCACCAAGCGGTCCCTTCCCTGGACTTCAGCCTCCATCGTCTTTTTCTTCTTTTCCGCATCTTCAACAGTGCGGCGGGCAGCTTCAATATCACGTCTGACACGAAGCGTGAGATCCAGACTCTGATATAAACAAAGAAAGAAGGATTAGATTGACTCGCTACATTATTAATCCATAGACAGAACGATAGAGGGGAAAGGAGCTGTTACCTAAATCAATCTCACCCCTATATCAGTAGAGAGAGCCTCTGAGCTTGGCTCAGGGAGGCTCCCGAAGGAGTTGGGGGAGATGCTATCGAACATAAACTTGCATATTGGGTGCAAGTACGATGGGATAACAAAGACTCCCGACCCAGAGGGTTGAGCTACAACCATCTCGTTGGAGCCCGTCTTGCGAGCATTCGCAGCACCCAAGGAAGGTGTCACGGACTCGCGAGCAGCAAAGGGCTCGCATACTGTCTCCTTCAGAGGGAGGCCTCCCTCCCTTCGATCGCCTTTCGGCGAATTATCAGCGACTTCGATTACCGGCTGGCCACGAGCGCCAGACGGAGGAGTCGCAGCAACCGGAGGGGGTCGTAGTCGCACGAAGAGTCGGGGCGGCCCCCCCTTTTCCAGCAGCATGCAGCTGTTTGCCGCGAGCAGATCCTTCTGCCGGATCGGGCGCAGCTGAAAGACCGGCCACAATTTTCTTTTGCCTCTTCGAGGCTGTACCCTTCAGACGAGGGAGCACCCCTCTTATCTCCTACGTTCGTCATCTCCTCCTGCGAAATTAGGCCCGCGGCACAGAGGCAACATGGCTCTAAGGCGACGTTAACGTGGCGCGCGGTCGCTGAGAGCTTGTAAACCTTTACTAGTTTTTCGTGAAGTCCTCCCCGGAGGTTCGGTTTTACACCAGTCGGAATGCCTGCAAGAAATATAGGAAAGGTACATCAATCACCATAAGCGAAAGTATTGTTCCCTTTCAGACAGACGGGCAGAAACTCAACCCACCTTCACCAAAATAGCGACTAACGTTATGGCCTTTGGGGTCGGAGCCTGCTTCGAACTCCCAGTTGCCGGAGACGTAAAATCATTTTTTCCTCCACCAGGGCAATTGGAGGAGGGGTTCCCCAGAATGAAGTTATTCCGGTGCCAGAAGCAAAGGTAATACCAACCCTCGGTAGATGAGGCCCGTTTTAACTGGAATAACCTCAAAAATTCCCCAGCGGTTAACTCATCATTACCCGATTGTTTCCAGAGGACGAAGGTACTTATAAGCACCCGCCAGCCATTTACGATAAGCTGGCCAGGGGCAATCTTATAAATACGTAGGAAATTTCGGATGAATTGATGAAGGGGAAGACGCACGCCAACTTTGAAAAAATATTCATAAAAGGCCACATAGCCTGGTGGTGGTGCATCGGCTGTCTCCCCTCTCCCAGGTAATCTAAAGATAACGGAATCCGGGACCCGATATCTCTCCCGAAGGCTAGAGAGCCATTCTTCTGTTAGTATTGAGGAGTAACCGGCGGCAGAATACCTTCCTACCGGTACCCTGGCAGTGTTAGATTCAAATGAATCGGGGGTGTGATCTCCCAAGGGAACGATCTCTTCATCAGAAGACTCCGCCATTGCAAAAGAAAAAACAAGATAGAAAAAGAAAAGATGAAGGAGGACTACCTCTGCGAAGAGGTTTGCACCGGAAGCAAAGGAGAAGAAGAAAGAAGAATACCCTGCAGCCGAAAATTCGAAAATGAAGGAAATTCTGCAGGATCTGATATTTATATGCAATCATTTCGTTTGATTTGGTTGACACGCGACAGCCTCTCATCCGGCACGACAGACGAACGGGCACGAGCATTAAATACGGAGACACGTGGCGACCGACGCCTCATTTTTTGCGACAGGAAAAGCTGCGTAAAAGCTGGCCATCATAAATGCAGAATCATGTTAAATGAATCATGCGCGATTCTCTCCCAGCAGTCAGCTACGCATACAAACAAAACCCTTGGCATAGTTCCTCAACGCCAAGGGTTTGGGGGGCACTCGTTGTAGACAAATTTGGCTTTAAAGAGAAGTGAGGAATTGCGGTCGCATCTCCAAAATGCGAAATTTGGCTTTAAAGAGAAGTGAGGAATCGCGGTCGCATCTCCAAAATGCGACCAGCCCGGCTCGTGATCGTCGAAAGGGGTCGCATCTCCAAAATGCGACCAGCCCAGCTCGTGATCGTCGAAAGGGGTCGCATCTCCAAAATGCGACCAGCCTGGCTCGTGCTCGACGAAAGGGGTCGCATATCCAAAATGTGACCAGCTCGGCACGTGATCGTCGAAAGGGGTCGCACCCCAGAATGCGAGCACTCTTGATATGAATAGCTCCCGACATACGAGCGGTTGTGGTTTCTGGTCTCTGGCATGGATGGCCCTCATCTCATAGTACCAGCAACCCGTATAGGCCGATTTTGGTTTATATCTATTCATAATTCCGAATATCTAGAGACGTAATCAGCTAGACGTCTAGAATGTTTTGACTACTTCCTTATCCAAGGATTAATAAGATAAGCTTCTTATCCCATGAAATCAGTACTAATCTTAACAGCTTGCGTAGCAGGTTGGATTATTTAGATCTGTATAAATAGATGACTCTATTGATGATAAAGGTACACAATACTCAATCTTTAACCTCCGTCGTTTATTTATTCTCTTTTCAACCTCACCCTATCTAACTTAGGCATCGGAGGGCCAACGGCTGGACGCCGGCCACCCTTAGTTATTCTCTGTCTCCTTTCAGGCTCAAGGAGAAAATCGCTTGGAGAGAAGGTGAACGTCTTGAGGACCCTGTTACAAAATTCGACGCAAACACTTTATAATATCAGAGCCACTCAAGGAAATCATGCATATTCTCATTTTCTTTATGGCTTCTTAGCATCCCTACCTGACCCAACTTAATGTAGCCAATTTTGTCTCTAAAATTGACACACATGAACTGCTTGATGTGAGAAACACAAATCCTCTCACTGATCGAAAGCCGAGATTTGCTCACATTCATTAATGGAGAAACACTAATACCGGATCCAAAGGTCGAGTCTCCCGACAACAGAGAGAAGATCTCAAATCCAGTCTTGATGTCTGGGACACAGATGGACTGGCTCGTTAAGGCATAGATCATAGGAACACAGATTGACCAGCTCGTTAAGGTATAGATCATAGGAACTCTCTCTGAAGAAGTCATTGGACTTGTTGTTGGTTTAAAAACCTCAGCTGAAGTGTAGCAAACATTGACAAACACATTTGCTCATAACTCCCAAGCTCAAAAGTTTGAGTTACAATGAAAAAATATAGTGCTTAAAGAAGGGTACATCTCCTCTTTCTGAATATTTGTGAGAATTTAAATCTATTTGTGACTAGTTGAATGCTATTAGCAAACTTATTCTAGATTAGAGTGAGGTGTTTTGGTTGTTAGGTGGTCTCAGTCCTAAATACGAGTCATTTGCAACAATAGTGGTCAAACCCCTCGTTCCCTCCTATGTTGATCTGATCCCTTTACAAAGTCATGAACTTCACACTAAAGAATATCAAAGCAAACCAGTGAATCATTCTATGGCCTTTTATTGATAGTGATATGGAGGAGAAAATAAAAATAATAATTACATCAAAGGAAAAAAGGCTTTCATCAGACCGGTCAAAGAAACCCCTCCTCCGAAAAGAAAAGAAAAAAAAACTTGCAGGATCATGATCAATCAAATGGTTAGCAAGGTGATTGATCTTCTCAAAATTGGAACATTGGCAGCATTGCCACATGTTATATCTGTAAAAAAACAAGGTTATGATGCTCTCAAATGCTAATACCAATTCAATAATAGTTTTCAGGCGGAAAATATTCCCCAAACTTTAGCCACAATGCATGCAACTATCTGATGCATAGGACACTGAATAGTTCCCAGATATTGGAGCTTCTGCTCACATCACTAGAAACGCAGCTACCCATACAAACTTAATTCCATATCATAGGACAAATTCTATTACGATAGTTAACGGAAAATGCCCGTGTATTTCTCACATTGGTGAATGGAATACAATTAATGACACAACTACTCTTCCTTTAAAGAATGCGTTATTAGTACCTTCTATTAGAAAGAGTTTGCTTTCTGTTACCAAATTAGCCACTGATTATCTTTGTTATTTTATATTTAATGGTAATTGTTTCAAAATCAAGGACATGAAGACAAATAGAATATTGGCATCAAAGAATAGAGTCAGAAGATTGTACACCTTGGATGGTGTGCATACAAAGGTATACTTCTCTAATTGGTTTAATACTACAGCTGAGGATGTGTGGCATCAAAGACTCGGACATTCACAAGTGAGAGTTCTTACATTTCTCAAGAATAATGGTTTTTATTTCAGTTAATAATAAATCCACTGCTATGTGCACAAGTTCTCAGTTTAGTAAGAATGCTAAATTGTCCTTTTATACTTCTAATAAATCGATCCGTAGAACCAATAAATAAAGTTCACTGTGATTTGTTAGGATCAGCTCCAGTCAACTCTCAGTTCAGGGCTTTCGCTGCTATGTTTGTCTTTATTTATGATTTTCAAGGTTTAGTTGGTTCTACCTATTAAAAAATCTGATTTTTTTCCGGATCTTTTCTTA
Organism: Liriodendron chinense; assembly: GCA_003013855.2. Lineage (NCBI taxonomy): Eukaryota > Viridiplantae > Streptophyta > Magnoliopsida > Magnoliales > Magnoliaceae > Liriodendron > Liriodendron chinense. Next base: position 7,605,565 of record ML058515.1, on the reverse strand, counting down.
TTTTTCAAAAACTGTTAGAAAGACAACTTGAACGAAAAATTAAGATTTTCTATTCAGATAGCATAGGTGAATTCTCCAAGAAGGAATTCTTAGAGCATATAGTTGATTGTGGAATCGCACATCATATATCTTGTTGAGGAACACCTGAACAAGATGGTATTGCTGAGCACAAACATAGGCATGTGGTAGAACTAGGCCTAACTATGATGTATCGTGTCATTGTTCCAAAATATTTCTAGCTAGAAGCATATGTTTAATCGCCTCCTATCACCTTGAACATGTCATGCCTATATACTATCTTGTTTCAGAGAAAGCTAGATTATTCAGACGAAGAGTTTTTGGGTCATACTGCTTTTACTTGCGAAATTATGCAACAAATAAGTTTTAGCCTCGATCCTGCTGTGCATCTTCCTTGGTTATAGTGACAAGCACAAAGGCTACTGTTGCCTTCATCGTTCCTTTGGGCATGTATATATTGTTGACTGATGTCTTCAATCTTGCTGACCAGGGGGGGCTTCGGTCGACCAACAGTCCTAGTTTGGTTGATCGAAAATACCCTGGATTGGTTGCTCATTGGATATTTTTGGCCGAGTTCAGTTGACTGAACTTGTCGAGCCAATCGGCCGACAGCGCATGCTGTTTAGCGCGGTTTGTTTCTATTTCTGGTTATTACTATATAAGTGGGTGTAATCAAGATTAGGGTTTAAAACCAGCATTCTAAACATGTGAGGAGGGTTTTCTCTCCAGGTTGATTTGTAAGTGTTCGCCATCTCTTGTACTTTCGTTTTCGTAGTGATTTGCTTTGCATCGTTGTTTTTTCCCGCGAGGGTTTTCCCACATAAATTCGTTTGCCTTTTGTGGTTGGATTTGCTTATGTGATTGTGATTGCTTTGTTTGATTCTCCTCTGAGTTGGTTCCACAGTCCCAACATATATATCACGCCATGTGGTCTTTAATGAAATCATATTACCTTTTGCACAATCCAATAATGACTCTAATGTTGAACAAGTAGCTGGAGAATCATTATTTTTTTTTTTTTTTTTTTTTATGAATGGATAGATCCATGTGATAATGACCATAATGAGCTCCATGACTCAGGACCATCTGATTGTGCTCATCTATTCTCTTGATAGTCAAACCTATTTTGAGAATCAGAGTATCACACCTATCTTGGGCTCAGCAGAACTGCCACCGGTTGCTGTAAAAAATCCAACAAATTCTGAATCTTCGTCAGATGTTGCCGACACAAATCCAATATATTTTGGGTCTTCTTCTCTTGAAGACACACCAACTCAAGAGATTTTTTTTTTTTTCACTGACTCAAGAGATTACTACCCACATAGCTCCAATTTTAACTCCACCACTAGCATCCAATGTTTACTACTTCCTCATCTAAAACACATTTTGCTCATAGTTCTAATACCATGTCTTAACCCATTTTCAACCACAACCCAATTGACCCATCCCAGTCATGACTATATCCCATATGATGATCACTAGAAAGCAAATTTGGAAATTTCAAACCCAACCTAAAATTTGCTCTTCTTACTTCTGTTATACCCACTGGAACCAAAAGTGTAAAATCCGCTCTAAAAATGATGGTTGGAGAATGGCCATACTTGAAGAAATGTAGGCTCTTGCTACTAATGACACTTGAGACCTTCCCTGGACTTCCAACATGAAAGTAGTGGGTTGTCACTGTGTCTTTAAGACTAAGTTGAGGGTTGTTGGTGGGTTAGAGCATCTCAAGGCCCGTCTTGTTGTCAAAGGTTTTAATAAAAAGGAAGCAGTGGATTTCTCCACAACCTTTAGCCTAGTTATTAAATTGGGTAGTATTCACATTGTTTTGACTGTCGCTAAAGTGAAAGGTTGGTTCATACGTTAATTTGATGTGAAAAATGCCTTTCTTCATGGCTATTTATAGGAAACAATATATTGAACCAACCCCAAGCTTTGTTGATTCCTCTAAGCCTGATTATGCGTGTCATCTCAAAAAGGCCCTTTATAGTCTCAAACAGGTGCCACAAGCCTGATTTGACCGCTTTACCACATTTTTATTTGGATATGACTTTTTCTGTAGTGTGGAAGACTAGTCTCTTTTTGTTTAAACATGGTGGTTCTGTTGAAACATAAGGGGTTTTATGTTATTTTCTCTTCTCCAAGGCAGTAAGTTGTAAAAGGTAAATAAGCCCTATTATAATAAAATTTTGAGGATTAGGTTTTGAGACCTAACCTCTCTTCTTCTCTCTCTCAAAACTCCTCTTTCTTTCTTCTGTTGGAAATCTTCATGGTATCAGAGCCAAGAAGGTGCCCCTAAATCTCGTGGACCCCACCGAAGGTGCCCCTTCTTCCAGCCGCACCACACTAACTTCTCCACCGGACCGCTTGTCTCACAGCCGCACCATATAGGAGCTCCATCGAGCAAATGAGGGCGTTGGATCTGTGATCCGACACCGGCAAGCTCACCGGACCCACGTTCCGACGCCACCAGGGCCGTCGGACCACTGCCCTGACGCCGGCAGGTACGCCGGAAGCCAGATTCGACACCACTAGGGCCGTCGAACCACTGCTCTGACGCCGGCAAGTATGTCGAAAGCCAAAACCAACAACCCTAGGGCCGTCGGACCTCAGATCTGACGCCGGCAGGTGTGCCGGAAGCCAGATCTGACCACCCTAGGGCCATCGGACTGTAGACGTGACGCCGGCAGGGCCGCCGAAAGCTAGATCTGACCCCCCTGGGTCGTTGGAGTGCAGATTTCACGCCGCCGGGGCCGCCAGATTGACAATCTGAAGTTGAAGCTGATATTCATGGGTCTCCAGATGGCCATTTGTTTACAATGGAGCCTATTCGAAGTCATTCGGGATGATTGAAGCTTTTTTGACTACCTGGTATTGAGTATTTATTTATTTTTTCCTTGAGATTGCTGTAACTATGGATTCGAAATCTTCTGAGGGCCTACTCTCTATTACTTCCACCAAATTCAATGGAAATTTTTTTCTGTTGTGGTCCCGAGAAGTCCTAATGTATGTTGTTGGAAAAGAAAAATTCGGATATTTAACAGGTGCCAACAAGAAACCTACAGATCCCACAAAAGTTGATGCATGGGAGTCTGCAAACGCCATTGTTATGGGCTGGTTATTAAATTTTATGGAACAACATGTTGCATCTGCTTATTTCTTTTATGAAAGTGCCGCAACTTTATGGATTGCACTCCAAAAATCATATGGAACAACCTCGAATGAACCTCGCATTTTTCAGTTGACAACAGAACTTTACTCACTAGCTCAAACTAATATGTCAGTCATTGAGTACTTTGGGGCCTTACAGAGCAGATGGGAAGAGTTGAGTTATTTGCAGCCATTAAGTGAACTACCAGATAGTAGCAGTGCTGAAATAGTGTGCAAATGTGAAGACAAAGCCAAAACTTACAAATTTCTCGCTGGACTAAATGCAGATTACGAGTCCCTTCGTACCCAGCTGGTTGCTACGATCCCATTTCCATCGCTTGAGATAGTTTACTCCATTGTTCATACCGAGGAGAGTCATCGTCAAGTGATGACCATGCCTACTACTTTATCATCTTCTACATAAGAGCAAGCAGCTTTTACATCTTCCACTGCGTCACCTAATGGAAGGGGTGGCCTGTTTTGATTCACGTGGTAGTTCCTCAATTCGTGGTCGAGGTCGTGGACGTAAAGGTTCACGTTACTTCTGTACTCACTGCAACCGCTCAGGGCATTCAGTGGAACGATGCTTCAAAATACATGGCTATCCCTCAGCACATGCTGCCACAATAGATGTTGAGGAACAACCTATGGATAATTTCAGAATCCCTCATACTTCTTCTGAGTCTACATTGATGACCAAAGCAGAAGTTATGGAACTCCTGAGATCGCTGTAGCCTTCTACATCCACTACGCCTTCCTCTGATCTACAGCCCTCATCCACGTCCTTCGCTGCAACCACAGGTACTGCCTTGCATGCTTCTTCAGCCCCATCCACTTGGATCATCGATTCCGGGGCTTCTGATCATATGACTGGTATGCGTCACTTTCTTACATCTTCTATTGTTACATCCTGTTCTCGGTTTGTACGTCTTGCTGATGGTAGCACCACACCTGTACAACCTATTGGTTCTGTTCGTGTATCCTCCTCTCTTACTCTCCCAAATGTCCTGTATATTCCAAAATATCATGCGAATTTAATTTCTGTCAGTAGTCTCACCCGTGCTCTGAAATGTAGTATAACTTTTTCTCCCAAATCTTGTATGTTTCAGGACTTGAGTATGATGAGGATTATTGGTACGGGATTTGAACGAGACGGTCTTTACTTTTTACAACAAGGGGAGTTATTGACGGCATTCACTAATAGTAGTAGTGACTCTTGTTTTTCTGTTGATACTACTGCTCCAATTACTGCTTCAAATAATGAGTCTGTAAGCTTGTGGCATGCTCGATTGGGCCATGTTCCAAGTTGTGTCTTGAACTTGATTATTTCAAATTTAAATAAAAGTGATGATATTACTAGTTGTGAAGTGTGTCAAGTTAGCAAACACATTCGTAATTCATTCCCTGTGGTTGAACATAGGAGTACCAAAGCATTTGAACTTGTCCATTCTGACATATGGGGACCTAGCCCCATAGCCTCGTTTGATGGGTTCAAATACTTTGTTACTTTCATTGATGATTTCTCACGAGTAACATGGGTATATTTTATGCGTCGACGTGATGAATTATTCTTATTGTTTCAAACATTTCACAAGCTGATGACAAATCAATATGGTTGTTCCATTTAGACCTTGCGGTCTAACAATGGAGGGGAATATTCATCCAAGTCATTTACAAACTATCTCCAGGATAATGGCATTATTCATCAACTTTCCTGCGTGTATACTCCTTAACAAAATGGGGTTTCCGAGAGAAAGAATCGCCATGTATTAGAAGTTATACGTTCTCTATTACTAGGGATGGATGTTCCCAAGTCGTATTGGTCAGCCGCAGTTCTGACGGCTTGTTTCTTGATTAATCGGTTTCCAACCCGTGTCCTTCAAGGGAAAATCCCAATGCACATCCTAGTTCCATCCTTACCATTATTCCATATTATCCCTCGTGTGTTTGGGTGTGTTTGTTTTGTCCATAACTCTAGTCCTTCCAGAGACAAACTTGACTGCAGAGCAATTAAATGTATCTTCATTGGATATTCTATGCAACGTAAGGGGTATAGGTGCTATGATCCCACATGCAGGAAACTTTATGTTTCCATGGATATCACCTTTCTTGAGAATCGTGCTCTCTACAGTGCTAATGTCGAACTTGGCTCTTCCTCACCTACTCTTCCATTACTTGCATTGGTCACTCCACCGGCTACTAGTGAACCGAAGAAACTCATTACCTATGTTCGTCAGCGGGTAAGACCAACTTAAGTTCAATCCGTGGTAATGGATCCGACTCTAACCTCAGGTACCTCTTCCTCTCCTGTTGCAACTCGCACTCGTAGTCATCATCCAGTTTTGCATCCTATATCAAATTTTCTGTGTTATGAGTCCCTATCACCATCCTATTGTTCCTTCTTAGCAGCTATATCTTCTCATACTATTCCCGGATCTGTTCATGATGCTTTGGCAGTACCTGCTTGAAAACAAGCTATGGAAGCCGAGATGGAAGCTCTACACAAGAGTGGTACATGGGATGTTATCTCTCTACCTCCTGGGAAGAAGACAGTTGGTTGTAAATGGGTCTTCTCCATCAAATATCGTGCAGATGGTACTGTAGAAAGATACAAAGCTCGACTGGTGGCTAAGGGCTACACTCAACTTTTCGGAGTTGATCATACTGAGACTTTTTCTCCTGTGGCAAAACTCAATTCCATTCGTCTCATCCTTTCTCTAGCGGCTAACCTGGATTGGCCTCTGTTCCAATTGGATGTCAAGAATGCTTTTCTAAATGGTGATCTGACTGAGGAGGTGTACATGGACCTTCCCCTGGTTTTCAGCTTAAGGGGGAGTCAGGAAAGGTGTGTAAGCTGAAAAAGGCTTTGTATGGTTTAAAACAGTCTCCCAGAGCTTGGTTTGCAAAATTTAGTTCTACAATTCTCTCCTTTGGGTTCAAGCGCTGCCAAACAGATCATACAGTGTTCATTCATTCACGCCCAGAGGGAAGAACTATTTTGCTTGTGTATGTGGACGACATTGTCCTTATTGGTGATGACTTGCAATTTATCCAACAAACCAAACATCGACTAAGCAAGGAGTTTGAAATGAAAGACTTGGCTTGACCGCGATATTTTCTGGGAATTGAGCTGGCCCGCTCATCAAAGGGCATCTTCATTTCTCAGAGAAAATATACCCTTGATCTTCTAAAGGAGACAGGAAAGTTGGGTTCTCGACCAACGCCTTCCGCCCTGGAGCAGAAACACTCACTGCATGCAGACATAGGTGACAAGCTTGAAGACACTGGCATATATCAGAGACTAGTTGAGAAATTGATCTATTTGACAATCACAAGGCCAGATATTTCTCAAGTAGTGAGTATTGTGAATCGATACATGCATTCTCCCAGGAAGCCTCACTTGGAGGCGGTTCATCATATCCTAAGATACTTAAAGACGTGTCCAGGTCGAGGAATTTTGTACAAGAATCATGGGCATGTGAATATATGTGGTTTCTCAGATGCGGATTGGGCAGGTTGCTCTACAGATAGAAAATCTACGTCTGGATATTGTACTTTTGTGGGAGGAAACCTCGTGACTTGGAGAAGTAAGAAACAACCTGTGGTCTCCAGGTTAAGTGCATAGGCAGAGTACAAAGCTATTGCTCATGGGACATGCGAGCTACTTTGGTTAAAGTCCATCATGAAAGAGTTAGGTTTATTCTCTGACTCAATCATTCCTCTCTATTGTGACAACCAAGCAGCCATTCATATCGCTTCAGACTCAGTTTTTCATGAGAGGACTAAACATATTGAGGTTGATATCCATTTCGTTCGAGAGAAGATTGCTTCAGGAGAACTTTCCACACCCTTCGTTCGCTCTTCAAATCAGTTGGCAGATATATTTACAAAGGCTCTAAATTCCACTACTCTTCGTGAGATTTCTGGCAAGTTGGGCATGATAGATATTCACGCACCAACTTGAGGGAGAGTGTTGAAACATAAGGGGTTTTATGTTATTTTCTCTTCTCTAAGGCAGTAAGTTGTAAAAGGCAAATAAGCCCTATTATAATAAAATTTGGAAGATTAGGTTTTGAGATCTAACCTCTCTTCTTCTCTCTCTCAAAACTCCTCTTTGTGGGAGGAAAGAGGAGTTTTGAGAGAGAGATATTGCTCATGGGAGGAAACCTGGTGACTTCATGATGGACTTTAACCAAAGTAGCTCGCATGTCCCATGAGCAATAGCTTTGTACTCTGCCTCTACACTTGACCTGGAGACCATAGGTTGTTTCTTACTTCTCCAAGTCACTAGGTTTCCTCCTACAAAAGTACAATATCCAAAACGGAGTTATGTTTATTCTCTGACTCAACCATTCATCTCTATTGTGACAACCAAGCAGCCATTCATATCACTTCAGACTCAGTTTTTCATGAGAGGACTAAACATATTGAGGTCGATATCCATTTCGTTCGAGAGAAGATTGCTTCAGGAGAACTTTCCACACCCTTCGTTCGCTCTGCAGATCAGTTGGCAGATATATTTACAAAGGCTTTAAATTCCACTACTCTTCGTGAGATTTTTGGCAAGTTGGGCATGATAGATATTCACGCACCAACTTGAGGGGGAGTGTTGAAACATAAGAGGTTTTATATTATTTTCTCTTCTCTAAGGCAGTAAGTTGTAAAAGGAAAATAAGCCCTATTATAATAAAATTTGGAAGATTAGGTTTTGAGACCTAACTTCTCTTCTTCTCTCTCTCAAAACTCCTCTTTCTTTCTTCTGTTGGAAATCTTCAGGTTCAACTATGGTATTCTTATTGTACATGGACAACATAATTTTTACATGAGAATCAATCTCTACTTGAAGATTTTGTGCATGCTCTTGGCAGTATGTTTCCACGAAAGACCTTGGCTCGTTGAATTATTTTTTGAAAATTGAAGTACATTGTACTCTTGATGTTTTGTTTCTATCCCTATCCAAATATGCACATGATCTCCTCCACCGGGCAAATATGCACTCTTGCCAAAGCATTTCAGCACTAACAGTTGTCAAATTGATGACTCTCAAAGGGAATGATTATCTTTATTCTAATGGTACTTATTATTAGAGCATTGTAGGTGTAACGCCCCATAAAATCGCCTTTCTTAGGACCTGAGAACGCACATGAGTCCAGTAAACCCACATGACCTTAGGGCGAATAATTGACCCTACTTAACTTAAAAGAACCATAGTTTCATGAAATTAGAAACTTAGTGGCATACGTAAAAGCTCGCTTCCGCTGCCATCCCAAGACCACCAAACCTAAAACTCGAAGGGGAACATCCTCGTACTGGGCCTGACACTCTTGGATGGGTTTCTTGTTGAAGGCGACGCTCGAAACCATTAAACCACGACGTCTTGCAAAACATATGGCGATGCAAGTACACTTGCACTAGGCCTTACATAGGCAATCATTTCCAAATCCACTTTTCTTATGTGGGCCCCATGGACCCTTACATCTCATGAAGAGTCGACCATAGACTCTAAATATAACCCAACACGTGAACCCTTAATGTGGGCCCCGATCGATGGTCGGTGACCGTCAAACGGTCGTCGCCCTAGATCCGACAAATACCACACTCGATTGACCCCAAATCGCACTCAGGCATGGATCTCACCCTAATGGGGCCATCTCATGGACTGGATCAGCCCAGATAGGCCAGCTGGGCCCCACATGATCAACATAGGGCCCAAACAGGCCATATTTACTTGACTTGAATCATTTGGGTCATTTTCCCCGATTACCCCACTCATATAAGCTCATTTCCCAGCTCTCTCTCTCTCTCTCTCTCTCTCTCTCTCTCTCTCTCTCTCATTTCTTCAGCCATTTTCAGAGAAATAGGGGTGAGAGAGAGGAAGGGGAGCTTGAAGAAGGAGAATTGGGTAGGGGAAACTCTTGCATGCCACCCTACTAGTGTCTAGCCACCCCCAAGACTTCGTAACAGCCACCTCTTGCGTTGAGAGCTCCTCCGAAGTGCTGATAGTGGTAAGCCTAGGCCAATTCTCCCTTAATTCCTTGGTTTCTACCTATATCTTCCCAATTCCCTAATATGCAACCATCTCCTTATAGGAATTTCAAGAATTTACAAGACAATGAGGTGCGTAATCATTTACCTTTGAGTTGTCTTGCAACAAATGCAAGGAGACATAGATAATGCCTAGAATCTTAAGTAGTTATATTAGGAGATGGTAGAATATCCAGGGTTTTCTGCTTATTAGTTGTTCCTAGTAGTAATTCGCTTGACCTATGTTGTTTCTTTGCCATAATTGCTTATGTTTGTGAATGCTTAGTCCAGTATCCTAGATTTTAGCATAAACCAGGAAGTACATCATATTACTGCTTAGGGAATTCGGTAGTTCGAGATGCTTTGAGGATATTTTGTTGTAAGACTTGGAAATTCTATATGATTGCTGACATGTTCAATATTGTGTAATGCATGCTTTATGGATTTATAGGAAAGGTGTCGAATTATTAGTGTAATATGTATATCTATCTGTTATATAGCCTAAACCAGGAGTCAGACTAAATTTGGGGCGGCCGCATAGGTTAGCCACCCTTGTGGAACCGAGGGTCATCAGTTGTGGTGGAATTCGGGTGATTGACTGTGGTTTGGAACCACGCAGGTTGCTTGTGCCTAAGGTCGGTCCCCCGTCTCTCCCCTGGTTGGTGATCGCCGATTCAGAATCCGGGATAGGTCTACTATGTGACTGGACGCCTTATTTCGAATCCTCGCACCAACACTTTCAATGTTTGGGCCCACTGAAAAGTATATGGCGAATGATCCCCAAGACTCATGGGTCGGGCATGGTGGTATGGGACCTATGCCCGTGCTGTCGGCCTAAGCTGGGGTGGTGCCTCCCTGTAGTGACCCTTGAGCACCCGTGGAGGCGACGAGCGTACCACCTTACTATGGGGAGATGGTGTGACCAAACCTTTCCTCGCCCGAGTCGGGCGCAACTGACGAGTCACGGCCGAATTGGGCGCTTGAGCTATTAGCCCAAGCTAGGATCAATGGGGTTACTAACGATGATATGTAGTTGCCCACAGGGAGCCAAATGGTCCCAGATTGGCCAGGTATATACAGTGGAGGTGCAGTGGCTTCGCGAACCGACTGGATGCTAATACGGAATAACTAAAAGCTTGGCCAAACATGCATGGTTCGACATGGCATTCATGATGGGTGGGTGATTAAGGTGGTGCCTCATTCACTGGCGGCTCAGTCTGTGCGGGTGATGTGGTGGTGCCACTCATTGTCTACTGTGGCATATTGGAGATTGGGCATGCATCTACATTATATGCACCCATGCATTTAAATAACCATGTTTAATGACGTGATGTATTACCTTTGACTGTTATATATATTTGTATCTCATTATCTATGATTGCTACATTTGCTCATGTGTAACTTATAGGAAATGTTATCACTAAGTTGGCCACTAACTCCCTTTCTGGGATGGTGTTTTAAAACACCACCAGATGACCTGGGTGACGCAGGTGTACAGGAGGCGATTGTGGTGATGGGATATGTGGAGGAGTGTGATCCGGACCGGGGCGGCACTCTTGTACAGCTTTTTGCTAGCGTTTTCGAATTGAGGGTATCGAGACCCTTAGCGGGTCCCGCCTAGTGAGTTGAACGTTATCATGTTTACTTTTGCGCCATCTATATGTATAATCTCACTTCTTTTTTGGATATAGTTGTTCCTGATGTTACTTCTAGCTGGGATGTCAACTCGATTTTGAATCGTCATATTATCTAACATGTGCACCTAACCATACATAACATGTGCATCGCATGATGTGGAACCTGGGATATTAGGGACCGAGGATTCCCGCTGCCCTTGATATTCAGGGTGTCACAGTAGGTGCCTTACAATACCTCACAATGACAAGGCCTGATCTTTCATATTCCATGAATATGGTGTGTCAATACATGCGCCATCTAATAGTTGGTCATTATCAACTAGTAAAATGCATTTTGCGTTATGTCAATGGTACCCTAGATTTTAGATTTGGTACTCTCTGGAAGTACACTAGATCTGTATGCCTTTCCATTTGCAGATTGAACAGATGGCTCATCCTCTAGAAGATCTACAATTGGCTACTGCACGTTCCTTGGTTCAAACTTAATTTCTTGGAATGCTAAGAAACAGTCCACTGTAGCTCATTCTAGCACAGAAGTAGAATATCATGCAATGACATCTACAATAGTTGAACTTATGGTTGTCTTTCATTCTTCACGATCTTGGCATTGTTCAATCCCAACCATCTGTGCCATTCTATGACAATATCAATGCAGTTTATACGAATGCCAATCCCATATTACATACTGGTACGAATCATATCAAGATTGACTACCATTTTGTTCATGAAAAGGTGGCACTTGAATCCTTAGTTATACGATTTGTTCCTTCTCAACAACAGGTGGCTACTATATTTATAAAACCACTACTTCGAGCTTTGTTTCATGATTTATGGATCAAACTTGGCATGTGGTCAAGACCCTAGTCCAGTTTGGAGGGGCATATGATCAGACAGATTAGATCAAGTAACGAACAACACATCAAAGTCTACAATCAAGGAGTTGATCGAGTCATGCACGGCTAATTAAATCGTAGCTGATTGATACTACGTAAAGTTATCGTAGCCATTATGAGAAGGTTACTTGTAACTGCTACTTTGATTGAGATCTATTTTAAATGTAAGGTGCTATGTTTTCTTCTTTGATTGAGTTCTGTTGTAATTGTAATCACATATGAAATTCTATATATACAATATAAGTCTACTATCCCCCTCAAGAAAATTGACAGAAAACTTTCCAAAACTCTCCGATCTTTGGTTTCTATAGGTTGATGTCATAATCTCTTAACCCATTGCATGCAAATGGACATAGAAGGACAAATGTAACAATTGTTTACATTGAGTGGGTAAAAGTTTCATTATTAGATTTCTACCAATCACCTATTAAGTCCACTGTGAATGGTTAGCAGGTAAAATATGAGAACCAACAAAACTATTCTTTTAGCCAATGGAATTTTTATAATTTCTTCAAATTTTTTTTTCTTTTTCTGATCACCTAGTTGTTATTCTCAAAGCCCTACCAATAAATAGTAGGACATAGGAATTTTTTAACTCCCACGGATACATTGAATGCACTTCTATTAAAAAAAAATGGCGAGCAAGTCAAATTTCAAGGGATCTCCACGCAGACACACCTAAATCTCCATGCAGACACACCTAAATAACTGTGTCACATACATCAGCTTTTAGGAGCTATCATCTTGTACAAATTCCTCCCATGCATTCCTTCATGGTGCACCGGTGGACCTTACCTATGATCAACAAAGACCGTTGCATAGGAGGGCCCACTGTGCATTGATGAAGACTTGAAGATGAGCTTCGCTAAGCCCACATGTGTAAGGAAACTCATGTATGCACCACACATTTTCCAATATGACATGCAGGTATGATATCCAAGCCTTCCATCAGATTGTATCACTACGTAGATGCCCTGGTCCAAGAATCAGTCCACTTGTCAGATGAGGCATACTTTATGAAAGAAAATGTATAATTGAGGGCCCAGTTTTTATAACCCTTCAATCCATTTCTAACATCGTGGCTAACCTGCTGAGTGGCCTAGATTTCTTCTTGGTAACAAAGCAGTGGAAGTGCTTAGATGGATGACTTTGATATTGCACATCTGTCACACTGGCACATGTGGTGGTGTGTATATGGGATGCTTTGTACATATCTCTACGCTTAGCAGAAATCCCAGAAATAACCAGGATCAGATGTCCAATCAATCAATAAAATTAAGGCATATAAAGTGGATGGTAAGAATAAGGCCAATCATATCATCAATTTTGTCGCCCCTTTATTTGAATGGATAGGATCAGAAGATGAAGAGAATATTTGAGCTACGTGCAACCATGACAATGCTCATGTGATCTTTGGCAGGAACAGTTGGTCCTTGCATATAAGTTGTAGAGGACAAAAAATAGTACAAGAAATGAACAAGAACTTGCCAATTCCGTTACCTTCTTTATTCTCTTTGTCCATGACCATTGTAACCTTGTAGTCATTTGGCTTCGTACTCTCCATTTTCACAAACACAGCCTGTTTTGCACCATCTTTCAACATTTCCTCCGACTTGGAAGGTTTCGTTGTTGTTGCAGCAATGTTGAGAATATTCTCCATCAACTCCATTACACTCTTGTTACCTGCAAGGTTTTGAAAGTATGGCATAAGGCTTGTTACAAAGTGGTTACAGTAATTAATCCTACATCGTTGTGTATAATTCATAGTTCAAAAACCTAAAAACTCAAATCTACTCAATGTCCAAGTTGGTTGCATTGACTCGGAGAGTCCTTGATGTATTAATAATTAAAATCTAAGAGCTAAACTATGGTTTCGTGGTTAATATTTTACTTTTAGTAAAATAAATAAAAAAACTTAAAAGGGGAAATCTGAGGAGTTGGCTGACGTGCTATAGCACCGTGCACCTCAAACTGAGGTCATTAAGCTGGGTGTTTTTGTGTGGGGGCACAACACTACTTTAGTTAATGAGATGGCAAAGGAAGTGAACTATAAAGTTAGAGGAAGTAATGTGATCTTGTTGTTGGATATGAAGAAGGTATATGATAGATTGTAATGGGATTTATCCTTCTCAAGAAGTTTTGGTATTCACTGCAATGGGTGAGGATGGTAGAGCGGTGTTGGAATAATTGTACCTGCTCGGGTATGGTTAATGGAAGGAACTCTGCCTTCTTTGAGTCATTGAGAAATCTTCATTAGGGTATATTGTTATCTCTAAAAATATATGTCTCGCCTGCTAGCCCAGCTGGAAGACGCCTAAGCGTTTCAACAGTAGGTCTCAGGCTCAAGTGTTAAGGAGACACACTAACCCCACTGGTGGTTGGGTTCATCGTGTGACTAACTGGGTGGGTGCGTTGCAAAAAAAAAAAAAAAAAATCTCTGAAAATATCCGTCCTTTCAGTGGAAGTGTTTTTCCTAAAGATGAGAGAAAAAAGATTTGCAGTTGACTGGACCAGTAACTCTCTCAAGTCATGTTTTTTTTTTTTTTCTCTCAAGTCATGTAGCGTCGCATCAAATCTATCAAGTTTACAAGCCGGCTCATAGAGTCTTGTTAAGACTTGACCGACTCATGTTCAAAAGTGAGTTTCCAAGAGACCGGCTCCTTGACTTGAGTTGACTTGGCTGACTTTTGAGTCCAATCACCATGTTTTGGAACCGTGGGGTGACTTAATGCCTACTAACAATGGTTGGAATTCATAATAAAGGAAAGTATTTTTCTATTAGAAGTATTGGGTGGCACATGACATTGGCTACCAGGCATGGAATGGATGGCTTGGATCATCTAAATAGGCTTCAGGTGGGGCCCACAAACATGTGGCATATACAAAGTCTATAAAACCCAAGGAGTACCATATGTTTAAAGGTATAAACCGAGCAAGGGTTTTCTCTCTCCCTAGTGGAACAGAGGTGCGTGGGCAAGGGAGTCGGGTGCAAGTCGGTGAAGGGAAGGATTTTACCGCCGCCCCAATCAAGCATAAAAGGGAGCCCTTGTCCTTGGCTCTCATCCCAGTTGGAAAACGTTACAGTTCCATTGCTAAGGAGGGAGGAAAAGAAGGAAGATGCCAATGTTGCCCAATTCCTCTGGCGTCCTTCGCCACCGGCATCAATGGCATTCATCCCATATAATCCAGGTGAGGATTGAATTGCTCTCGATCCATTGTTGCAATGCACAATAGTAATCGTGCATTTCTTTTTTCACAGCTACGACGGTAAACATATCAGTGGATGTCATCTACGCATGACATGCTTTAAAACGTAATGGCATAAGGTTAAGTCAATTTCAAATATTTTCTGTTTGTTAGGGCTTAAAAAGTTTTAACTCCGCATTGACGTGCAAACCGAGAGATTTATGCACAGCCGACACACAAGCATTAAGACCGACGTGCAATCACTGTGCAAGCCATAAGGATGGCACAAAAGCCGTGAGGCCGACGTGCGGAGCAGCGCACGGGAGCCTCGCAGTTTGCAAGGGACAATGAAAGAAATGAAGGAAGAAGGTCCCGGGCGCAACGGCCAAGCACCAGGTGAAGCAGCCCGCTCATGCAGCACCAACACTACATTGTGCAACGCGCAAGACAAAGTTGTGATGCGTCGACCGCCGAGCCATGTGCCGCGCAAGGAGACGGGGTGACGTGCAACACACGCCACGTGGCACATTGCCATTTGCCCTTATCCACCAACATTCTCAGCTATAATAGCCCATTCTACTTTGAGGAAGGGACTTTTGGAGGAACTTTTGGATTTCCTGTGGAACTGTTGGGTAAAAGGAAGATACCGAAAAACTCCACTGGCGCGTCGATCCGATTCCCGGCAGAATGAATCCCTTATGAAAGAATTAGAAGAAGGTGAGGACGGAATGCCGACGCGGTGACCATAGAGCCTAGTGTGTCAACCAAGAAGTGGCTAAGTACCCCCGCATGCGGCAGCTAGCCCACTAGGATTGATAGCTTGCTAGCCTGTGTGGCAACCATTTTGCCCACGCAATGGCCAACTCGCATTGCACATCGGCCAAGCAGCCCCGCGCAGTGCTCAACCCGCCCGACGCGACAACCAACCTGCCCAATGCAGAAGCAATAGTGCTATGTACGCAATCAATTTTGCTTCATCACACGCACTATTCAAGGGCCTAGAGCTACATCGCTCGCTGTTAGGAAAGGTAAGAATCATTCCAATCCTAAGACTTGTTTCCTATATCTAGCTTAAACCCTAAACCTAGGAGTAGTTCTAACCCTAGATGCTTGTAGTGTTGCAAATCGTACCAAACTACGCTCTAATCTCATGTTTTTCGGTTGAATGACATAGGTTTGATCTCAGGGAGGTTCACGGCCCTAGTGACATCTCAAACCATCCAATCTCAAGAGGTAAGGATTTCCTTTAGGCCTAGTTACAATAATATTGAATTCCTTGTCGATTCCATGTGTAGAAACCAGGGTTTTGTTGTGTGATTTCTTGAACACACGTTTGTTGAAATCTTCCATATAATGATGAGTTTGTATGAAAATCATTGATGTGTTTACGCTGAACTTTTGGTTTGTATGAACCATGAACTTTGTTAGGTGCTTGGGAAAGAAAACATGATTGTATATATGTTTATGTGAAAACCATGTGAAATTTATGCTTAGTTTGTGGCTCTTATATGATCATGATGGATATGATATGTAATACGTAGCGTGACACAAGATTATGTATG